>CM055904.1:4346493-4678993 GCA_029582155.1 Panopea generosa | reverse complement strand
CAGTGATCGAAATAGGGTCAGTTGTAATATATCGGTATGTAGAGACTGTCAGATCTCGTCAAAATTGCTTCACTTTGTGCGCGGAGTTGGTGCATGTGAAAATCTATAGCAATCGTCTTTACATACATAAAAATATTCAATTCGAAGAATAAAAAGTAGTCCCTGTGGCGTATGATGATATTGGCGGTGATCAGCTCAGCAAAGCTTGATCACGATGCTATATGCGGGGCAATGACTCTGGCATAAAGACCGACTAGATTCATCACAAGCAGTTAACAATGAAATATTTAAAATATGGAAGCTGTGTTTCTTGTATTTAAAACAAAAATTAGATCATATGAGTAGATTGTTAAATCAGCAACCTGTAGAGTGTTGTGCTGCTCATAACCTATCCCAGCTCAAATAAAAGATATTTCTCAGCCAACATATTCAAAACACTTTTATCAATACACTTACATTTGCTTATTTAAACTTCATTACTCGATACATAGAGTCCTTCATGGCTGAGTTGTCTCAATGTCATTTACCTCTCATCTCTTCGGTCGTAGATTCGAGTCCCGCACGCTCAGGAAACTTTGTGAGAAAGTTTGCCAGTTACTTGCGGAAAGACGGCGGTTCTACTCAGATTCATTCTGAGGTCTTCCTGCACCTTTAAAACTGGATATGCCTTTTATAACCTGAAATATGTTGAAAATGGCGTTACAATATCATTCAGTTGGTACTTGATCACAGGATCAAAAGTTACAGTGATCTATCGATCTGTCTGTCTGTCCATAAGATGACCGCCAGGGCCCCGTCAACTCTCAGTTTTTGACTCTTGTGAAACCATTTTCACTGATATTAAATTGTTTCCCTGATGATCCTATACCAACAGTTTGTTATTGTGTCGGAGTGTTAGTTTAAGTGTAAATATTTTGTATTGCTTTATATATTACAAATTGACAAAAGGGCCTGGCCACACATTCTGTCAATTAAGGCCTTTGTGGACAAAAATGTTTGTAACTTTTATTTCAATTTTATTGTACAAACTCAGACATAATGTTAAATAAATATTTGATGACAACTATATATGCATTTAGTAATTTCTGTTAGCCATTAAATAGCTGTAGGCAATTGACATGAGCAGCTAATTATTACTTAAAAAACACTTCACATTTAAATCACTATTACATTTATCCCAGATTTGATATCATTTATATCGATCAACTGCAATTAATTTGTAAAATTCAAGTTGTGTTTTAAAGTGATGAAATTGTTGAAATAAAATTGAAACTCACGCTAAGAAAGTGTTTCATTGGTTTTATCATTCATGCTTTATCTAGATTTTACACAATACCCATACTTGGTTTATCATTCATGCTATATCTAGATTTAACACAATACCCATACTTGGTTTATCATTCATGCTATATCTAGATTTAACACAATACCCATACTTGGTTTATCATTCATGCTATATCTAGATTTAACACAATACCCATACTTGGTTTATCATTCATGCTATATCTATATTTAACACAATACCCATATTTGCGTTTATCATTCATGCTATATCTAGATTTAATACAATACCCATGCTTGGTTTATCATTCATTCTATATCTAGATTTAACACAATACCCATATTTGCTTTTATCATTCATGCTATATCTAGATTTAACACAATACCCTTACTTGGTTTATCATTCATGCTATATCACAATTTAACACAATACCCAAACTTGCATTTATCGTTCATGCTATATCTAGTTTTAACACAATACCCATACTTGCCTTTATCATTCATGCTATATCTATATTTAACACAATACCCATACTTTCGTTTATCATTCATGCTATATCTAGATTTAACACAATACCCATATTTGCGTTTATCATTAATGCTATATCTAGATTTAAAACAATACCCATACTTGCGTTTATCATTCATGCTATATCTAGATTTAACACAACACCCATACTTGCATTTATCATTCATGCTATATCTAGATTTAACACAATACCCATACTTGCATTTATCATTCATGCTATATCTAGATTTAACACAGTACTCATACTTGGTTTATCATTCATGCTATATCTATATTTAACACAACACCCATACTTGCATTTATCATTCATGCTATATCTAGATTTAACACAACACCCATACTTGCATTTATCATTCATGCTATATCTAGATTTAACACAATACCCATACTTTCGTTTACCATTCATGCTATATCTAGATTTAACACAATACTCATACTTGGTTTATCATTCATGCTATATCTAGATTTAACACAATACCCATACTTGCGTTTATCATTCATGCTATATCAGAATTTAACACAATACCCATATTGGTTTATCATTCATGCTATATCTAGATTTTATACAATAACCATACTTGCGTTTATCATTCATGCTATATCTAGATTTAACACAATGCCCATACTTGCGTTAATCATTCATGCTATATCTAGATTTAACACAATACCCATACCTGCATTTATCATTCATGCTATATCTATATTTAACACAATACCCATGATTGCGTTTATCATTCATGCTGTATCTAGATTTAACACAATACCACTACTTGCGTTTATCATTCATGCTATATCTATATTTAACACAATACCCATACTTGGTTTATCATTCATGCTATATCTAGATTAAACACAATACCTTTACTTGCGTTTATCATTCATGCTATATCTAGATTTAACACAATACCCATACTTGTGTTTATCATTCATGCTATATCTAGATTTAACACAATACCATTTCTTGGGTTTTTCATTCATGCTATATCTAGATTTAACACAATACCCATACTTGCGTTTATCATTCATGCTATATCTATATTTAACACAATACCCATACTTGGTGTATCGTTCATGCTATATCTAGATTAAACACAATACCCATACTTGCATTTATCATTCATGCTATATCTAGATTTAACACAATAACCATACTTGTGTTTTTAAAATGCGTAAAGTATATATTGCATGTAGCAATTAGCAGGCGATGTCAGATTTATAGATTTAATGACATCGGTCTTCCAAAATGGCGCCCTGGCCATCCTCTACAAACGGTCTGCGTTTCATATTCGGGTATTAAGCAAGCCAAAACAAAAGGAAAAGAAAATATATAAAAAAGCCAACAAGAGACTCATCAACCAAAGTTTCACGAACACAAATGATATAAGGAAATAAGTCTAATTAAAGTACAATGTATGCATACATGAAGTGACAACAGTAAAATACGCCATTTGAGAGCGTAAATTCATAATAACTATATCAATATAATAGTCTAAAACTCAGTGTTAGTAGTATATATTATTACCACTGTGTACTATTTATATGACAAACTGTATTAAGTACTGGCTAAAATTGACACGTATGGGAGATCACAGGTATCCAAAACATTGTTATTTAATGTTAAAACGTCTACATGAATCTGGTAGAAAACTTGGGCAGGGCGTATTAAAGATATAATTTTTAGATTTGGCTTTGGATATGTGTGGATCTCCCATGACGTTGGGGATGAATTAGGGTTTATTAATATGGTTAATAAACGCTTAATTGATTGTTATTCACAAAATTGGCATGATGTTGAAACTTCACCAAAAGCCTTACATTATAAATACTTTAAGTCTCTACTAAATGTTGAACATTATTTAATTCTAGATTTACCATATAAATATAGAAAAGCTATTTCAAATTTTCATTGCTCATGTCATAACCTAATGGTAGAAAATGGAAGACACATTGGTATAGATAGACACTTAAGATATTGCTCTCTCTGATTAAAGACAAATACTTATGTTATTGAAGATGGATACCATTTTTTCTTTGAATGTCCATTGTATAACAATATGGGAGCTATCCATTTTAAAGATATTTGGTTACAAAACAATTCTCATAACTTATTCTACTCCCTTATGTTGTCTACAAAAACAGATGTTTTGTCAATTGCAAAATATTTGTACCATGCAATGAACTTAAGAAAACTAGAGCTTACTATTGTATAATCAGTAAAAGTATCTCGATTATAAATTCAAATGTTTCTGCATATATGCTATTTGTTACAACATGTATATTTGTCACTCTAAAGTCAATTTGTACCTTTTGTATTTTGGGCCAGAGGCCTATATTACCTGAATAAAAATATAATGATAATAATAATTATGGGCGGTTTGGCACACCTTTTTTCGTCATCCAAATGTTGGCCGACATTTGGATTTTTACTACTACCCCCGAGACATATTCCATCAGACAGCTAAATCCTTAAACGGAACCCAAGAATTGAAATCATTTGAATAACAACCCCATTTTACATAAGCCTGCTTCTTCTTGTAATCACGTCTCAATATCTTTTTCTGTTCTAAATGTTTCTTGATTTGCTTTATCTAGTTCTTGTTCATAGATGATCCCAGCAATATTTTCATTATTTAAATATTTAGAAGATATGTAACCGGCTTTGTCTTTTGAATGTCTCTTAACGATAAATATTTCTTCATGTCCAATTAGGGTTGTAACCCTTTTCGAAATGTCTTTTGTATTTACTTATTCTAACTCTATCACTATCTACTCTTAGACTGCTTGTGCAAATGGTTTGATATGTTGCAGGTATAAGCTGCACATTGTGCAATTTTAGAATTTTTTCATTTGCATCTAAGATTGCTGCATTTGCTCTATCCGCTATGAGAATTGCATATATTAAGCAATATTTCCTTCTGAAACTACTGAACTATTTTCTTTGAACGTCTGTTAAATTGTTTCTTAAGCGTCACAACACATATACCAAATGTGTGTGTTTTTGTGTTAACTACCCGATAGCAACTCGCCAACGTAAATTTCGTAATTGCTTTATCAGATAAAAATAAAATCACTATCACCAAAGTAACGGTATCGCTTTTAATTTTAAATAAGAATACATTGTCGAATTGTTTATGAAGTTAGACATCTTTGTTGACCGAATAGTGTTGTGGGACTATCTGAAATCGTCCTATATACAGTTCGATGATTTTAAGCATACTCTATGATTGATGATAGTAAGAAAACATTACAGCGGGAATTACACAACAGCTTCCAAATGAAAGAAGAAGGGCAATTACACTGATGCTCGCCTGAAACGTATGATAGGGCAATGTTTACATAGTTATGTTTATACATTTCATAAATTTGATATACGACGTATGTCTCGTCGGATATATGAGTACATAATTGTAATTATACATTTTACAAAAAAACATATTCCCGACTACATGTTTGTGAAATAAACATGTAGTGTGTGTATTTTTATGTGTAAGTAGTTGCACCGTCATACATTTATTATTAACATGGTGCAAGCATTTAGTTATTAATTCACATGAACCAGAGGTTCAAGATGAGCTTTTGTTATCTTCCTGTCTTGCGTTGTAAGTTAACCTGGACTAAATGTTCACGGTGAGATTATCTCTATCAACGGCCACGGTGATCTATGGGTAGAGTGTTCGCCTCGCATGTCGAAGGCCGTGGGTTCAATCTGAACTGATTTTTGAGGGAAATAGAATGTATTCTGTTACATTTAATGATTGTAAAACAAAACTTGATCTAATAAAACGCTGATTTCAGTGTTCTTAATAAAGAATGCTTAGGTCATAATAAATTGATTGCTTGATTATCATCCCCGCTCGCCCCCTAATTTTCCTGCCGCCCCGACCATTTTTATTTTCCTTTTTTTTTTATTACAAAATATTTAAAAAATCTCTCTTACCCCACCCTCCTATTGAAGAAAAATTTGGATGAGAATCTAGTAGTGAATTTGAAGTGGATTATGTTAAATGTAAGCGTTGTAAAGAAAACATTTTTGATCTGGCTCCTGTTTCACCAACATATACTTAAATACTTAAAAACTTAAATATAAGAAAAGCATCCATGTGATCATGATTTTAGACTGGTTCCAATAAAACTGCATATTGTGTCAATGATTTTGATTATATAATAGATAAATAACCAGTCAAAACTTAGTTAAGTTTTTAAGTATTTAAGTTAAATGTTGGTGAAACAGAAGCCTGATTATTCTAAAACAATTTCCCATTTAATGTAAGCGATTTGTAACGTAACGCTTATTATTTGAGTGCTCTAAAAGTAAACGTCCCATTGTTCTTAAAATAAACTAATTTTTAAATGTTATTGATTTCAATAAACGTCTAATTGTTCTTAAAACAAAATATTTGTTAAATGTTATTGATGTCAATAAACGTCTAATTGTTCTTAAAACAAAATATTTGTTAAATGTTATTGATGTCAATAAACGTCTAATTGTTCTTAAAACAAAATATTTTTTAAATGTTATTGATCAAAGTTTGGCCCCGCCCAAGAGGCTTATCAGTTTTTCTTACTTTCAAGAATCATCTTGCAGAAAGTACAAGGCCCTCAGCTTTGATATTTAAACATCAAAGTTCCCTTACTGTGCTCCAATAGATCCTAGCACCTTTATTTGGTCTACCACCTAATGGTTTTCTCTCAGTTTAGTTTAACCCATGACCCTCGGGTCATATTGGCTAACTACGCAGTTACGTTTCGTTTTAGTGAGGGTAACACCGTTCGAAATATTTTCAAAATGGTTAGTATGGACTCTGATATCTTCCTGCGGATGAGTAGATGGCATACACTGCAATAAGACATCACTGGTGTTAAAAGCTTGTTTGGATTTAAAATCATAGATGATATAATTAAGAGCGTTTGAGGTACTCTTTTTAAAGTGTCATTGTACTGTCTAAAAAAGGCTGATCACCCCCCAGGTTATTGTTGATTTTTATGAGCAGATTCACTCCCAGTTGTGGCACAAATAAAAACATTTCTATTTGTATTGTTTTTACCTCGAAAATCCCATACATTATCATATGTAAAATTTAGCTGATTAAGGAACTAGGAACGGTTAGGGTTCAGTAAGTAGAATTTGATTGTTTGATTGTTGTTAAACATTAATATTATGGGAACATCATCCATTTTATATTAAGTATCTTGAGATAGATCTGTAGTATTTTATAGCCATAACAGTTGAGACTGTGTCATTAAATGAGATTTAATATCATCAAAAGGCCAGCAGGGACCCATACAGGGATAACATTGTGAATTTTCTCAAAATCTTTCCGAGAACTGATAAGCTGAATTTGTTCATATTTGCAGAAATATTCTATTTGAGGACGTGAAATAAGGCTTTTTTCAAAAAATGGTTTTCGGTCCATTGGGACCCTATAAGAGGACTTGATTTTACACGGAAAATGCTATAGGAAAACAGATAATTCTCAATTTTTCTCTTCGATAAGTACTTCACAGGCTTAGTATATTCCAAATTAATAAAGGAATGACAGGTGAAATAGGACGAGCGACTTAGGATTATCGAGCTTCTTATTGTTTCAAATGTCTGCCATTCCGTTATCGTTTTATTTAAAACTGAAATAAAACTGATATAAATTTCATATTTATGTAAATTATCATCTTGTACAATGATGTTCCTAATATCTTCACGAGTTGACCACGTAAGCGATGGTGTTGAAACGAATGCTTGTGAGTTACGACATTGTTTGACACTCGGCCGATGAAGTATTCTTAACACCCATTTTAATTTATTAATGAAAGAGGAGAGAGATAGAGTTGTTTGTTGTTTATTCTGAAATCAACGGAATAAAGTGTAAATCATGGAAAGTTTATAGAGAAGCGACACATGCATGTAATATTGTAAAACTAACCTGCAGGACATGAATTGCAATAGGTGATTTAATGTTATACGATAGACTTGCATATATTATTTATATAGTAGACTTGCATATATTAAAGTAAACGATCTTATTAAACATATTTTTTTCAGATCTCCAAGACGATCATTTTCTTGTGCAGATGAATACCGACTGCAACAAACCAGTTGCTGCACGTGTTATGTTCCCGTGCTAGAGTTTGTGGGAAATTGTTTGGATCCAAGTCTGATGTCAGGAGGCACAATCTAGTTCACACCGGTGATAAGCCATACGAGTGCAGACTGTGTGGGAAGAAATGCACACAGAAAGTGCACCTGAAATCTCATATGTGGAATAAGCATAGAGAAAAACTGACACACGATGTTCATACAATGGATTTGTGAAACTAATATTATCTGAATAAATAACCAGGGCATGGTGATATTAAACTTGGAATAAACAGAAAAATTGTTGAATGTAATCTGAATGATAAAACAGGGGTAAAGGCATTACATGTACAATGAAAAAAAAGAAGATAAAACAGAATGGCAAACATGCTATATTTGCAACAATGCAAAAATTTGCAAAATGATGGATCCTTGAGTAAGCCAACAACAATTCCATAATATCTTAAACATGTATTGCTAATATTGACATAATTCTACCATATTGAGTATGATCTGGACAAAGCTGACAAGACAAAATATTGACTGACAATGGTCACATGTCGTCTCACTACACAGTTGCATCCCTTTGTTCAAAGGTTACACGATTGTTGCGCTTAAAACAGTCTTATATAATTAGGTTTGAAATGTTTTCAAAATAGTTCATAGTGGTTGTGATTTCTTGCTTGCATATGAGTAGAGCAAAAGTTGGCATAGCATATACTGCAATAAGACATCACTGGTGCTTAAAAGTGACTATTTCTAGGATTTTAACAGATGCATGTATTTATGAGCATTTGAGAACCTTTTAAAAGAAATCTTAGGGTGTCACTGCACCGTCTTTACTAAAAAACAAGCTGGTCAACCTACCAGACAGTGTGCATTTTAATGTGGGGATACACTCCTGCTATGAAACAATACTATGTGGAATAGTTTTATCGTGGAAATCCTAGACCTTATTTTATATAGAACAAAGAACAAAATTCAACTGTGTAGTGAGACCTGATTGACCAGGTGACACATGATAACAGCGGGGCGGTACATGTACGAGTACACAGTGTTGATCGTCCATGCCATACGTCGTCAATAGTCCGATGCCACACTCGACCCAATGTCCTCTCAAATATTCCATCCAGTACTGGTCTGCTGGCCCCATCTAGGAAATGGACCCAAGAAAGGTTCCCTGCAGCTATGAGCTATTTTCGCATTCGAGTTAAGATAAATTGGAAGAAACTAAATGTGAAAGATTGTTGATTGCCTGAACTGACAAAACACAGAGAAAGACGGATAGAACGGACGTTCACATGATTGCAGTAACTTGAGAAAATTTGACAGACAATGTTCACACAGTTGACTACCATATTGAAAATGTTATGATTAAAACAACAAGGATTAAGTTTAATAAACGGGCGATAACTTGAGAAAAACTGATTGACAATGTTCACACAGTTGACCTTCATATTGAAAATGTTCTGAATAATACAATAAGGATAAAGTGTTAATAAACGGGCGATAACTTGAGAACAACTGATTGACAATGTTCTCACAGTTGTCTTCCATATTGGAAATGTTCTGACTAAAACGTCAAGGATAAAGTGTTTATAAACAGGCGATAACTTGAGAACCACTGATTGACAATGTTCACACGGTTGACTTCCATATTGAAAATGTTCTGAATAAGACAATAAAGATAAAGTTTTAATAAACGGGCGATAACTTGAGAACAACTGATTGACAATGTTCACAAGGTTGACTTCCATATTGAAAATGTTCTGAATAAGACAATAAAGATAAAGTTTTAATAAACGGGCGATAACTTGAGAACAACTGATTGACAATGTTCGCACAGTTGACGTCCATATTGAAAATGTTCTGAATAAGACAATAAAGTTAAAGTTTTAATAAACGGGCGATAACCTGAGAACAACTAATTGCCAACGTTCACACAGTTAACTTCCATATTGAAAATTTTAAACTTATTTATTTAACTTCGATTGTGAAACAAGTTCTTACAACTTAGACAAATCACGCTCGAAGTCTTCCTGGGTAGTACCCGTACAAAGCATATGCGGAAAAAGTGCCTTGCTCAAGATCACCACACATAGCCGTAGCGGAGGATCGAACCCACGACCCTCTGATCATGGGTTCGGTGCTCTACCACTGGACCACGCGCTCGAAAATGTTCTGATTAAGACAATTAAGACAATAATGATCTTAAATAAACTCAGAGAAACTGATTGACAATGTTCGAATATATTTATTTTTATAATTTAGACATGTGGTGTATCACTAGTACCAATATACTTTCGGTTAAATCTTTTAAAGAAAACCCTCCGATCATGTGTTCGGTGCTCTATCACTGGACCACGCGCTCCACTAATCGCAGAGATTGGTGCCGGGCGGGGATACGAATTCACGACCCGATGGTTGATAGGTCAGACATATTATTTTTGAGTTAACGGGACAAATGCACTGATATTTAAATGATATTTTAAACATTATGCTGTTGTTTTTAAAAGAAAATTATTACGGTTATATAATTATATAAAATTTTGTTTGAAACAAACATCTGTATATTAGCGCATGTGTTTTTAATAAAGTCTAAAACAGTATTTGACCATAATTCTTTTTAACAACATCTTTTAAGAGCCTCGTGTTATAATATCATAAGATTATGTTGTTACAACAGATTAATAGTTTTCCATACCACTTCAATATACGAGAGTATCTATTTTTGAAAAATTAAACTTAAAGCTGTACGTAAAATATTAAGTTGTTTACAGAATTATTACTAATACATTCAATTAATAAAGCCATTGCATAATTGAGAAATACACAATTTTGAAATCCGCTGACATTTTCCCTCCCGTTCTATTATCTGTTTATAAAACTTGAATTTGTTATCAATTTATCTGAATATCTATGTTAAATCAAATAGCGAAATTTAAAAAAAATGAACAACAAACTTGTGTTGAAATACAATTACTCAACTACACCCTAGCAAATTATATTATTACCCCCAGTAAAATTTCAAGTTTTGCCTCCGGCCAGGGGAAGTCGGTAATTAAGGTCATAAATAAACACTGACTTATTCCATTGTTTGAGACTTCAAAAACAGACAGGCGCGCGTGTGTGTGTGGGGAGGGGGGGGGGGGGTATGGGGAGGGGAAACGTTTAATTTCAATATGCTGTATTATTTATAAACATTTGATATTGGTTTATCATAACTAACTTGTATTGAGTTAATTACACGAAATCAATGCGATGACTATAAAACAAACATAAAAATACACAAAATGAAACATGTTTGCAGTTAGAATATTTATTTCTGAGCAGATTATTAAACTAAAAGAAGTAATCTTAGTACCTTTATATTTCTTTAAATTATTAAATAATTTTATTTTCGTTCCGCAAATACCGTTCATTCCATAGTTATCTTTATTTGTGTCTTTTCTATATACACGTCATATAATAAAACATCTAAATGAACGTTTAAACTTGATTGATTGATGATTCATTCTTTATGCATATCATGATAAAACTCTATGTAAAATATTGCTAATCTTTATACTAAACCCTGCAATTAAAGTTTTGAATAAAAGCTGAAGAAGAAAAAGAGCACTATCGCGCATTTTTAAAAAATATCTTAAAATAAAAAAGATCATTAAATTGAGTAATTCAAAACAATGATATGCTAATTATGCTGTATTAACATAATTATCAACCAATTACATTATTAAATCTCTTTGTTATTAATATGCCTCGCGTAAAGTATTGTTGTTATTTAGTCACTGGTTTTGGTCTTTGTTGATACAAATTGTTTATCCAAATTATACATACTCTTTAATCAATTTTCTTTCAATGTCCACTGAATTATTCCATAACAAAGACATTAAAACATACATTAATGGGAAAGAAATAAACCACATTGATTAATGTTTTGGATTACAAAAGAAATGTACTTGAATTTGAAGTTTTACGAAGGTTATTTAGTTAAAATATGAAATTAAAATAAACTTATCTTTATAATATAAGTAAAATACATGTAAAATAAATAAAAACAACACTTTAAACTACACATAACTTGCAATTTCACCATGTGTATAATTATAAATATGTCGGGGCTGACAATTATCTTTCGGCTGATATAGCGAAATACATGCTGTATTTAATTGGGTACAGTAATATGTTGTATTGGGTACAAAAGTACGCTCTATTGGACATACAAAAAATAAATCAGAATTACATTTTGTCTCATTTTCAAATCAAAATGGAAGCAATTATTATATTTTCTATATCTATCATCGTAAAGAGAATTTTATTTGCAATAAACGTATACGTTGTAACAGGTTAGCAAAATATCTCAACTACGGTTTATAAGACATGAAAAGTGGCCGAAAACGTCTTTTGATAAATTTTTATATAGAACATATAAGGAGTATATATATATGCTGTTATAAAATTAAAAAAGGAAGCAAGAAGACGTTCATTTATTTTAATATTTAATTTATCATAATAAAGGTTATATTTTAACTTAATGACTAAACGTTGTAATAGGTTAGTAATTTACTAATGAAAAGGTTATAACGATAAAATTAAATTTCTCCTATATGTTTCTATGTTAACCAAATATCACGGTTTAGCCAGGTAAGTCATATTGCGATGTACATAGATGAAACTGAAACAAAGAAATATATATATAAACCGCCGATATCAAGGGCGGTGTCTGAAATAGTCCACTTGCGAACATTGAGTATTGGTTAACCTTCCAGGATCCTAGGAATAAATGATTAGGTTAACTGATCGTCTGTTAGCCCTCGATAGCATGAAATTACGCTAAATATTCAATTAATTAAACATTTACACCCTATGAGATTACTCCTATTAATGGAAGGGTGAATAAAGCAGTGGGTGCAATCTAAGCTATATCCCACCGAGCATTGTTTGTAAAGAATAGCAGTATAATGTATATGGATATTTAGGCAGTTAATAATTAGTTTAATATTGAGTTGATGTAATTCATTATTTAGGCAGTGTTCGCCTTGGCCGAGTGATCTTAGGCGCCGCATCAAGATAACTTTCTTCTCACAGCTCAGGTCATATAGGTTCGGGTCCCGCTCGCTCCAAAAACTTTATGTGAGAAAGTTTGCCAACATTTGCTGGTTCTACTAAGATTTATTCTGAGATATTCCTTCACCAATAAAACTGGACATGCCATATATAACATGAAATGGGCGGGTCCCTTCGTGGCCATATGAGAAGACTCTGTCTCAAAATCATTGACCTCTCACCATTAAGGTCGTAGGTTGGAGTCCGATTGCTCCAAACACTTTATGTGAGAAAGCCTGCCAGTTACTTATGGGAGTATAGCATAAAATGTATGGGTCCTCCGTTACCGAGTGGTCTAAGGCGCCGTCTCAAGATCACTTACTTCTCACCATTAAGGTCGTATGTTCGAGTCCGACCGCTCCAAAAATTTTATGTGAGAATGTTTGACAGTTACTTGCGGAAGAACCGGGATTCTACTCGGATTCATTCTGATGTCTTCCTCTACTTATAAGATTAGAAATGCTATACATAACCTGAAATGCTTTGAAAATGTCGTTTAACCGTATTCAAAAAAAGTGTTCAAGTATGTTTTTCTTAAATATTAAAGTCTAAGAACGTTAACGTTAAGGTTAGTTTCATGTGAAAAACGAAAAACGAAATACGAATATCAATCTAACGATAACCTGCCATGTGTCTGTATATTATGTATATGTTCACACTTCCATTAATAGCTCTATCCAATGTTTTAACTGGTAAATCTAGTTATACTTTAATAAGTATAGCATATGCGGATGGACGTTACACTCATGTCGCTTTCACATTTAATTTATGAAACTCGTAAACGGGTCCTCCGTGGCTGAGTGGTTCAAAAACTTTATATTAGAAAGTTTGGCAATTACATGCGGAAGGACGCTGGTTCCACTCAGATACATTCTGAGGTATTGTTCCGCCAATTAAACTGGATATGCCATATATAACCCGAAATGCGTTGAAAATGGCGTTTAATCCCATTAAAAAAAGAAACTTGTAAGATGAAGTGATATTTTCACAGGAAAATGCCTCGAATTATATCATTTCAGTTGTTTGATAAATTCAATTACGAAGAATGTATTAATGTTAGGACATTGATTTATCACTTATTTACGTGTAATAAATCTATTATACAATGTTTAAAAGAAAGGCAGTACCACAGCGGTAGTCTAGTGGTAGATCGTCCACCCATGCGAAAGGTCGTGGGTTCCCCGGCCTGTTCATATACTTGAAAAATAGTACTAGAAGCGTTCAGCATTTAGAGGAAAGTTCTAGGTCTATTCAACCCAGCGTCAGTATAATGTGACTTGGTAAGGTATCATACCACTTGTCTTCGGTATGATAATCCAGTGTGGTAACGCTTAAAGTACCGTCTCAAAAATAGTTAATAGCGACGCTTAAGACCATCCAGCAACAACAATAACAACAACAGTAATAGATAACCAATACAAATATGTGTAATTGTTTCAGTCTATTTTTTCTTTCACCATTATTTTAGATTTCAAAATTCTATAGATGTCCATTACAGTGTTTAATATGTCTGTCGCTAATTTCATTGTCACATAAAGATTGTTTCATTTTAAAACATGTCAACTTATGTTTATAGTATATTAAGTTTCAAATAAGCTAAACTTACACGTATACATTGTTTTCAAATCGTTTGTTTCAGGTCACACTTTTCAGAATGTATCCGGGTTACAGTCGTTACAGAGCGGTCTGGAACCGCGCTTTCAATGTCCTGTCTGTAGCGCCGGATTTTACCGTAGAGATTTTATGGAACGTCATCTGCGGAAACATACCGGAGAGAAACCATTCAAGTGTGACCACTGTGAGTTTAGCTGCTCCAGAAAGGATAATCTACAGGCTCATAGAGTTAAACATTTTAAGTTATTCAACCAAGACATATAACTTTTAAAAGGAGTTACACAAACGGTTGTGGTGGCTTCTTATTTCTCCAGTAACAGGGACCAATCCTACTGTTGCTTCTGTATCTTTTATTGGAAGGAATTTGTAATGCATGTTGTTCGTCTAACAGTCCGTTCGACCTATTTCCTTCCCGCTTCATAACTTGAGAGTAATATAATGTAACATGTTTTGTGTTGGTACACCGTAAAACCCCACCCACTTACTCTCTCCTTCACTCACTCCTTCACTCACTCCTTCACTTAATCACTCACTCACCCAATCACTCACACACTGCCTCACTCACTCCCTCAATCCCTCACTCACTAACTTTCTCACTCATTCACTAACTCCCTCACTAACTGACTGACTCACTGACTGACTGACTGACTGACTCATTGACTCACTGACTCACTCACTGACTGACTAACTGACTCACTCACTCACTCACTCACTCACTCACTCACTCACTCACTCACTCACTCACTCACTCACTCACTCACACACTCTTTCACTCACTCTGTCACTCTTGCTCACTATCAAATTCATTCACTCTCTCATTCACTCACTCGCTCATTCATTAACTCATCCACTCTTTCATTAATCATTTCTCTCATACATTCACAAAAATATTCATTTACCATTTTTAGAAAAACCAAATCAACAAATTGTAGTGTGTATTTTTAATATAGCATAAGGTTTTGGTATAAGGGTATTCAAACTTCAGCCAACAAACTGTAGATAAAGAGAAAAAAAACACCTTTACTAACAGAGCTATCAGAGACTATTTTGGGATTCCTGTTTATTATTTATACTCACCTGATTATAAACTTATCCATATATGTGTGTAGGTTAGTAGCAAGCTCCAGTTGACCCTTGACCCTTGACCAAGCCCTAAAGACCTGATCATTTTGGCAAGTCATTTTCTTTAATATAATTGAATCTTGTGATCATTCTTAAAAAAGATTTATTAGTGACATTTTGCACAGTAATGTCTCAGTGAAATAGTCAAATGGAGTTAAGATTAGAGGTCGCCTGGAGGTTGTAAAGGTCATATTGTATAATGAGTTCGAGGTGTGTACATATAAGGGCAATGTGACTTTGATGGTGAGAATAAAAGAGCATTTTTTGTGAGAAAAATAATACTGGATCTTAAAAGCATTCATATTAAAAGTATTTCCGGGCCCGATTAGATCAGCCGATAATGTGTCAGACTAGCAATTCAGGGGTCGTGGGTTCGAATCCATACCGGGTCACAGTCTCCGTGATGGTTGATATACGACATTGCGTCTCATTGTCATTCATCTCTCACCGCTGAGTCTGATGGAAAAAATATACTTGCGAAGATACTAGAGTATTGGGTAATCTTTCAGGATCCCAGGAAAGACTGGTTATGTTAACTGATCGTCTGTTATTCCTCGTTGGCATAAAAATAACGCTTAATATTCAAACAATCATATTTCACATTCGTTGTATATACATGTATGTATGTACATACATTTATCATTTTAGTCAAAGATTTCTTTGTCTAACGCTATGCTACGCTGTGAATGTTATGCTACTTTGGAGAAGAACTCTATAGGAACTGTATACGTTCGTTTTTATACTACATGAATCTTTATGGTTCGAATACTGCACTTGTTTTGCTGTAAATAAATGAAATAAAATATGTCTAAACCAAACAAACTTTCCGATTTCGTTTGAAGGTTCAGTACCAGTCCATCGAAATACCCCCCAAAACACCCTGAAACAAAAATTATCCAAGGCACACAAAAACATAAACAAAACTGTATCCTTGTTATAATACAGTTAATTCTAAACACGTTCAGTGAACTGGTCTAATCGAATCGACATATACATGTCTGAGGCGGGAACCTTCTTCTTCCTGATGATTGATTGATTGAATATTTAGCGTCATTTTTATGCCATCGAGGGCTAACAGACGATCAGTTAACTAACCACTGTTTTCTGGGATTAACAAGTACCCAAGTACACCCCATCTCCGCAATTAACTGATAACTTGTTGTGGTGAGAGACGAATGATAATGAGACACAATGTCGTATATCAATCATCACGGAGACTGTTGCCGGGCAGGGGATTCGAACTCACGACCCTTGGATTGATAGTCAGGCGCGTAACCCACTGAGCTAATTCCTGATGAAAGTGCAGCGCCTTATCTGAGGAAACTTAGCAAAATTAGCTTAGATTCTTTATGTTTGTCAGATACTTGAGAAAGGATGATGGTTGGAAAGTGGTCGGTCAAGGTGGTGGTACATGGGGCTGGGTGGGGTATCATACCATGTGTCTACAGCATGCTAATCTAATGTTGTAGTGCTTAGAACACTGTATTCTCAAGCAGACACCGTCTCGATATGACTGAACAATTGTTGAAAAATATTGCGAAACACCATGCAGTAGCAATCAATTTTACTGTTGATATCGAGCATACAAGCTCGTGAACAAAACTGGCTGAATGAGATAAGTGATGTTTGAGATGGATTTTTTTTGGTTAAAATTGTTTATTATTAATAGTGAATGATGCCTTCTGCTTCACTTGAGTATCGTACCCCATCGAGTCACATTATACAGACACCGGGCCGACCTAGAACTATCCTCTAAATGCTGAGCGCCAAGCTATGAAGCGTCTAGTACAATATTTAATATGTTTGTTATGTCCGAGTCGCTGTTTGAACCCAACGTGCGAGGTGGACTAATCTTCTAACTGGCATTACATGTAGTCCCGCATCACAATGACATTCCCATTGTTGATTTGAATCGATATTTGTAAAATGATTAATTGGCAAAAGATATGTTTAAAAAATTATTTCAGTAGCGTGATTTTTATCAGTTGATAATAAGAAAGGAAATCCATTATGTCATCGTGCAAGATATGAATGGGAATTCGGGGTGTTGGGTCTGGGGCTGAGTTTGCTGGAGTATGTTTGCAGACTCTATGCTCCAAGGGAATTCGGGGTGTGAAGTCTAAGGCCGAGTTTGCTGGAGTGTGTTTACAGACCCCACGCTCCAAGCTCTAACCTCTAACCTCAGATGTTTGAGTTTGGAGATTGTAGTCTCGAGTTTGTAGTTAGTAGTTTGGAGATTGTAGTCTCGAGTTCGTAGTTGGTAGTTTGGAGATTGTAGTCTCGAGTTTGTAGTTGGTAGTTTGAATTCCAAATGTGTCCTCCGTGACCGAGAGGTCTAAGGCGTCACTTACTTGCGGACGGACGGTGATTCTACTCAGATTCATTCTAAGGTCTTCCTCGACCAATAAAAATTGCCATGCAACATATAACCTGAAATGTGTTGAATATGGCATCAAACCCTATTAAAAGAATACAAAAAAATCCATTCTCCACACTCCGGACACCCGACTCCCCTCTGTATTTTACACAATGTCATTTATGACGGACTTCGTGTTGCGTCTCTTTATCAGTAGGCCAATTAATTAATTGTACGTTCAGTTTAACATTCATAAAACTATACTGTTGAAAATAACAAACAAAACACTTATTCAAAATAGCATTTATTCCAAATGATGAATAAAAATCAGATTCATATTAAAGCAAAGTTTACTAGCGTTTATATTTTA
This sequence comes from Panopea generosa, assembly GCA_029582155.1. NCBI lineage: Eukaryota > Metazoa > Mollusca > Bivalvia > Adapedonta > Hiatellidae > Panopea > Panopea generosa. Next base: position 4,660,545 of record CM055904.1, on the reverse strand, counting down.
CCATGTCCGTAAAATGCAAACCAGTTGATTGGATAATTAGTATATCACTTTGTAAACAATGGAAAACGAGGTACAATTCCAGATTATTTTTTTTAAAACAATGGTTACACTTTATACTTATTTTGATGAAACGAACACATAGAGTAACTGAATAATGCAATGATATTTTTTTCAATATAAACAAGCAATATTTAATTCAATTATCAGCATATTTTAAAATAAAGTTTAATAATTTGTGATTATCAGTGTATATATGTTTCAATATTTTTTTTAATTTAAAAGTAAGTAGATATTCCATTTTTTGTGTTGATTTTAGCATTGCAGCCTCTGTTAGTGCAGTTCCAGTAACTGTTTTCACGTTTCCGTTTCCTTGTTTTGAGGCTGAACATGAATCCATTATGAATGAGAGTCTGTCCACCACGAATGTTTTCTATGAACCATATCTTGACTTGCACATTTGCCATATTGGCATTAATGATGATGAAATACTAAACATGACGCAATATATAGGCATTAAAGGATAATTAGCCATTTGTTTGTATAACAGTAAACAACTTTAACTTTGTTTTTATGTAATTATCAATTTTAATCACATTTAAGTGACTTTTGGTTATTCAGTTTTATAACATTAGATATATGATTATTCAATTATCATTAAAATAATCACCCCTATTAGTCCTTTAATTATCCAATCATAGATTACTAAATTTTCATTCCACTAATTATTTACATATATATTCTCTCTTTTCCTCCATTAACATGGAACAGTAACAAAAAATATGAAATGTGCAAAGTATACAGGATTAAATGTGAACAAGTATATATGTTTACAGGGAATATAAACAAATATTATTGTCGGTAACCCCAAATTGGACTATACATATAACATGAAATGTATGATGAGAGAGACAGAGACAGAGACAGAGACTGAGACTGAGACTGAGACTGAGACTGAGACTGAGACTGAGACAGAGACAGAGACTGAGACTGAGACTGAGACTGAGACTGAGACAGAGACAGAGACAGACAGAGACAGAGACAGAGACAGAGACAGAGACAGAGACAGACAGACAGACAGACAGACAGACAGACAGACAGACAGACAGACAGACAGACAGTGCCAATTCTAGCATAATTGTTACAGAATATTTCAATACCTATCATTCGTTCATCTGCGATCTCATCCATTTTTATAAGTGCAAATTCATAAAAAGGATTTAAACATGATTAAAAACCACATTTTTATCAACAAATACCAGTCATAAAGCAAATAGTTTATCATAATAAATTATAGTTTGCCCTATACAATAGTTTGTGCATGCTTTTAATTTCAATTTTCATGAGCAGTGTAGAAAAATACAGGTAACTTGAAGGTGCGAATTGGAAAGTTGGGAACATGAGCTTGTTTGTACAGGTGCATGATTGAAAGGTTGGGAAAGTGAGATACAATTATTATTATATTATATTTATAACATATCTATCATAACTACAATCCTTACTGACAATATTGGATACTCAGGGAATATTTTACTAATATTTTGTCAGGATTTTGTACGTCGTAGTTAACCTATGTATATAATAGAGTATTTACGAATTTTGTATGTAATTACTTTCTTGATTATCCTGGTGACATATAGGCCCAATGGGCCGGGTACCAAATAATTTTGTCAATTGTATATATGTATAACTTAATGAATGTATGCACATGTCACAATAATAAACAATATCTTATCTTATCTTATCTTACAACCAATAGATGTTGTTTGTTTGTTTGTATGGTGTTTAGCGTGGCTTTCGATACTGTTTATAGTTATATTGCAACGGTGTCTACTTGAGACAGGGTTGCGATATTTAGCGTCAGTGCGACATCAACGTTAAAGTGTCGCATAACCATCTGCCGTTATATGTCGTACCTTAAGTTTTCTTCCTTTGATATTGGCCATTCTTAAAAATGTTTCATTCTCTATATAAACTGCAGCGGTGGTATAGCGATAGATCCCCGACCTTGTCATACCAAACACTTGAAAAAATGGTACTAGAAACTTCCTCGCTTGGCGCTAAGCATTTACAGGATAGTCATAGGTCTGGTCGGCCCGGTGTCAGTATAATGTGACTGAGTGGGGTATCAAGTTTCTGCATGTTACACCGGTGTGGCAGCGCTCAGAATACTACCTCAAGTAGACACCGTCGTTATATAACTGAAACAGTGTTGAAAGCGACGCTAAACAACCAAAACATTATCTATAGAAAAGTTGGGCTTTCGTCTTCATTATATAAGCTACAAGTGTATCAAATCTGTTGACTTTTTGTATCCCCGTGACAGCCATATTATAAACAAATATGTTAATAAAGAAACAAAAATGAATTGCAATCGTACTACCTCGGCAAAGTCCGTGAATTAAGATATCCGGAAATAGTCGAGGTAATTAATTAACTCTCATCACCGTAGCACTTATGTTGCATTCTGCAAGTGGCTTTGTAAGAACACGTTTTTTTATTCAAATATGTTATGTAAAAAATGAATAATGAAAAATGAAATATGTAGAAAATATATTGAAACATGTGTAAGCCAATTAACAGCCATTTAAAGCGGAATTGGCATGAAAATCAATCAAATTAGGGACATTTATCATTGTTTTTAAAACACACTATGATCACAACGTGTTTCACGTATCTCTCTGCCATAGATATTTTTTGTCATTTAATAAATTTGCCAACTCCTTGTTGTACGGCTTGAACAAGTTCTCCAAAATAGTCCTGGTCTCGTTTAGAATATTTCCAGCTGTTGTTTTACCTTTTGTACCGTGCATGTGCGGTAAATTGCCAATCTGTTGGAGCCGGTCAGTCGATAAAGCATCTAAAATGAAAGTAAAACAATTATGATGATAATTATAATAGTCAATCAAAGTTCCCTGCTCCCTGCTCTAAAGCATTTGGAACTCCTCGGTCGATGATTGTAAATTGACTCACAGATATTGGCAATGTGATCTGAATGAAAACGTATATTTTATATTTTAATACTTTTTACTTCTTTTGAGATCTGAATTTCTGAACTGTCTTTAGATTTTCAAATAACTAAACAAAAACCACTCGTGTAAGATACTAGTAACTGGCTATGGTTGAATCCTATTCCTACCTCCTTCCCCACCCCCTCACATTCCTCCTTCCCCGCGTTCGTGGCAGAAACCGGCAGATCATTCAAAGCATTTAGCTAAGAGTTATTTCGTAATATATGAGTTGAACCCGATTACATTTGACATTTACACACAAATTGCAGGTCATCATCTACTTACGGAACATTTGACATTCCGCATAAATGGGAAGACCAACTGACTAGTCGATGTTGAAATTTGCAGGGAAACAAAACATAAGGCCAATGATAAATAAATAATTGGTTCGTCTCTTTTCCTTTATATACGTTTGCAAATAGAACTTTAACGAAAAAATATATCTAATCGCCCGTCGACTCAACTAACACTCACCCTTAATCATTTCTTACATACCCTATCACACACACACACACACACACACACACACACACACACACACACACACACACACACACACACACACACACACACTACACACACTAACACACCACCAACCAACCAACCAACCAACCAACCAACCAACCAACCAACCAACCAACCAACCAACCAACCAATCAAACAATCAACCAACCACCCACCCAAAACCAACCAACCATAAACTCACCCACTCACCCATCCACCATCCATCCATCCATCCAACCAACCAACCAACCAACCAACCAACCAACCAACCAACCAACCAACCAACCGACCCACCCACCCACCACCCAACCAACCAAGCACCCACCCACCCACCCCAAAAAAACCCCCAACCAACCAACCACCCACCCATCCACCCACCAACCAACCAACCAACCAATCAACCAACCACTAACTTACTCACTAATATAAAGATCATTTGAAGATTATCACTAAGAATCTAGTCTAATTTTCATGATACATACCGATTTTTAGAAATTCAAATAGACCCCGCAGTGTCCCAGGAACATCTGAAGATAAATCTTCCGTTCTCGTGATGTAGATTTGATTTCTTGGGAAGACTTTCAACCATTCCAGCAGATGAATGTAGTAGAAACTGCCGGATATCGGTACCTGATAAACAGACATGTCGTGATAAAAATGGATAATAAACGATACAATACGGTTAGTATTAAGTATGAATAAGCTGGGAGTTAAGCGAGATAAAAACTTATTAGTATTATTCCATTCCGTTGATTTTGCATATGTATAAATAAGGTTATTGTAACTTTTAGATAATTGGTTGAATTTTTTTTTATAAATCAATTAAAAAACTGAAACACTATAAATTAAGCCAGGTGTATAGAGCACAACATATAACAAAGCGTGAAAACAAGGAATTAAAGCAGGTAAGTCTATCCCAGAACCTGATATCTCCCGATTCAGGTCTGTTAACCACCAATGGAAAAAGCAGGGAATTCTATGCCTGTCCCACAATTCATTGCAATTGAACGCTTACTAAACTATGACGTCATTTAAACGTTCCCTCAAGCAACTGACCAATCAGCGTGCTCGTGTTTCTAATTGCTTCCAGTAAACAATTCTTTTTTTTTTTTTTTTTTTAAAGAGGAAAAATTCCTTAATTATGCTCTCTTCATCAGTCAAAACCATAGTAATAATTCATCGTTTCATTTTTTAGTACAGTCATCTATATTAACATGACTTGTGTAAGTGACAGGGATTTTAGTTTTATGTAGTTATAAAGATCTATTATCAGGTTTATGTAATATTTTGAAAATTGGAATTATTGTGATAGAATATCGGAGTATGTATTCCAATCTTTTTTAAATTTTTCAAGATTGTTGTTTCTCATAGCTACATTTTCCAGGATTTTATGTGTTCTTTTGAGTCTGTTTTTTAGGTTTGCTATAGATAAGGGGGTTTCAAGTTGTTTTGTATAGAATATGTAAAATTTTGTTCCCAACAGTAAACATAATTGTACTTGTGATAATCCCTTTCCTATATTAAAAATGAATGTTTCTTCAGTAATTTCTATTGGATTTATAGAGAATAGCCATGTTTTCAACTCATTTATAATGGACTGTGTCTTGGGGCAGGACCATAACATGTGCGTTATGGTTTCCTCTTGTGTGCAATAATTGGATTATTTTTAATTTTGATTTTATGCAAAAATTGTCTGTTTGATAATATTCTATGATTTATTCTAGCCTGAAGCCATTGTAATGTAGTGCTTATTGGTTTTTGAAATGGGACTTTGTATATATTTTTCCATGTTTCCTCACTAAAGTTATATTTTAAGTTCCATTTAAGTTTTGATGTAGGAGAACTTTTGTTCCTGTTAACAACTGCTAGTTTACAGACCCAGTCGGGAGAGCTGGGTTCGTTCTACAGACTAAGAGAAGGTTCTTGGTAAAAGTGACAGGACGGATACTTAATTAACCGAAATGAGAGAAAAAGAGTAAAATGTAAAGTAATGTGCGAAATATAATTTAAGAATCGAAATGTAGTCTTACGCTCGCTATATTTGTGTTAGTAATGTAGATATATGTTCACATTTGTGTGCATATTATTTTCTTACAATTTTCTTACAATTACAGCTTAGTTTATGGTTTGCTCGTTATTCTGGTGGTACACCTATTTCATTTTATATGGCCATACATACCCGTAAATAATTATGGAGATCAAGTGAGTATAAACATGCTTTCATGGACAGTTTTCTGTGCACATGGTTGCAGCACAGATATTGTTCTCATCACATCATGGTGAAACTGTACAGCGGTTTTGCCAAATTTTCCATGGAGGTAGTGACTGAATAATCTGAAACAAAGGAAATATTTATTATATTTATAGTATTATAGTATGTAATATCTTAAGAATGTCTGAATCATATATTTTTGAAATTTAAATAGAATATTTATAATGACAAAACACAGGCTTAGTTTGATTTTCGGGTTTGTGACTTTTGTCTTATAGAGTTGCCTTTTTAGAGGTTTCCGTTCAATAACTTAAGAACGCCTGATTCAAATCTTTTGAAAAAAGCAGGAGGACATAAATTACCTGAATTTGCTTGTTTACCTCTGTTCCATGAGTAGTTAAGAGCAAGAATTTACGCAGTTCTCGATATTTTCAAATCCCAACACATTGGCAGAGGTAAATACACGGTGACGAACACACGTGACGTATTACTATGTAGTGGTACAAACTATTGATGGAAATGTACCCGTTTCAGGTAACAGTTTTACAGTTAAGTTTCTTAATACTTTATGAATGAAAATTCACGAAACAAAGACGAACGCCGTTTAAACACGTTTTATTCGTTTTGCCATTGCATTGTTGGATAGATGTTATAAATAATTTTATTTTGTTTCTGTTGTTTTGTTAAATGAGGTCATGTCAGTTTCTTTATATTTGTGTTGAAGTAATACCAATTTTGATAAAAAAGTGACTGATAAGCCTTTGTTAACATTTCTTAACATTTTTGCTAATGTTGTAAATCTTAACATGTATTGTACCTGTCCCTTTAATAAATAATACATACATACATTCGTATTGAGATGAATCACCGGTGATATCAAATTGGCATGAACAAAACGTATTATTTGTCAAGAATGCAACGGCGTATTTTTGTAAATTACGCCGTTCCATACCATATTTATCTCAAATGAGCACAAAACGCCGTTGCATTTTTTTCCCTGCATTGTCAATTTATCTAACCGGTGGTTCGTCCCTGTACAGAGACTGTGTTCGTCTTTGTTTCGTGAATTTTTATGAAATATGGAGGGTTTTGATACCGTGGTATGGAGCGTACTGAGACATTTGATAGAGCAGCACTAGCTGCTGGCGACACGCTGACAGAGCGACACTTACCTTTCTACTGGATCTCGTAACAGCAAGATCAGCTTCACGTTTAGAAAAGTGAGTCTCGAGTAACAGTTATTGAATTAATTTAACAATGTTCCATTAAATTACTTGTATTCCAAATACTTGGCTGCCAAAATATAGTGTCGGGTCGACTTTAAGATGATTAGTCCTTGAACAGTTTATTTTACTTCTTGAATTCAATTTTATTTTTTTATGCAACATATGACGTTCTGAAATTTACATCAATGAAAAAGAGAAACCAACTAAGATAACCAATGATAATCAGCGTGTAAAATTTGACATCACTCAATTGGATTCTAATGTGTCTCTCGGGAGACCCCACCTCCTGTTAAATAGCAAGAAACTATAGAATTCTCTCTAATTCCCTGAAGATAGGAATTATTCTGTTAAGTGAAAGTTTGTAATAATTCTTATGTTATTAGGACCTATAATTCAGACTGAATGAATAGGGTTTTACGGCGTACCAACACTTTATAGGTTATCCAACGCCAACAGGAAGGTAGATTCCAAGTTCACTCTACATGTACAAAAATAACAAATTAACATACAGATTAAAAAAATACATCAACAAATGAATATGCAGAATGAACCTAGAACCTTGATACCTGCAGAACTGCAGAGTTTCAGCAAATTCTATCGTATTACTCAATTTGTCGCTTCTTACGACATGCATAAGCCACAGTGATCCTATTTTTGCCATCACTCATGGCTCCCTGGAACCACACAGGGGTTGATAATTTAACCAAAATAGTGAACATGACAAAAAATGATAAAATGAAAATGACACCCATTCGGAGGATTCCTACCCCTCTGCAGAGATCGACAGTGATTCTATTCTTAGCCAGAACCACACGGGCTTATAATTCAGAAGAAACACAGTATAATTTATCACAAAAAATATTAACATTTACATATTAAGTTTATGTAAAATTAAGTTGTCGGCAAATTAGAATTCCATGCGTGTCCCACAACCTATAGCACTTGAGCGCTTATTAAACTATGACATCATTCACATTTTCCCTGAAGCAACTGACCAATCATTATGCTCAATTGTGTTGCTATTTAACGGACCCAATCGGGAGAGCTGGGGTCGTTCTATGGACTAGAGCGACACTTACCTTTCTACTGGATCTCGTAACATCAAGATAAGTTTCACGTTTGGATTAATGTGGTGTACCAAGCTGGCTGTGGTGATTTTTGGTATCAGCATGGAGGGGTCGTTCTGGGGAATGTGTCGCCATGATGTCTGGTCCCAGAAATCCATAGGGTCGCCATGACCTGTCAATTAATCGGAATACAATTTGTTAAAATATTGTACGCGTAAATGTCATGACTTTGTACCTGTATACTTTTTTAAATGACATGTGGTTATTTATGCCCCATCCCCATCCCCTTGTATGTGTTCTGTGTATTTTGTACGTGCCTGTCCGCACAACTCCTCCTAAGCCGATCGCCGGAATTTTATCAAACTTGGTAGGAAGTTAAGTATAAAGTTAAGTTCTACTCTTCTTCGCAGGGTCCTCTCTAATCAAATGGTCCGAAGCGTTAACTCAAGAGCATTTATATCTCACTGCTGAAGAAGTCGTGGGTTCGGTTCGTGTTTAGTCTTGGTCTTTCAAATAACTAAATGAGAAAGTTCGCCATTTACTTGCTTGTGGAAGACGGTTCTACTCAGAATTGTTCTGAAATCTTCCTCCGCCAATAAAACCAGGATTTGCAATGAGTTGAAAAGTTATAGTAAAAATGATTGGAATTTCACCTGTAATTGTCGGATGGAAGGCCGTTCCGTCTCCCCCCGTCCTTGTGATCTGTTCTATTTCTCTGGCACGAAACATGCTTTACAAAGTCACTAATTCTCATGCCCGCCGTTTTCTTCCTATGGAAATGACCTGAATAAAGGCAAAACACAATGTTACACTGAAGCATGTTTACATGGCCACTGAAGATCATGCATGTCGTAATAGGCGACAAATTGAGGTACCAAGGTTCTAGGTCCATTCTGAATATCTATATTGCTGATTTTTTATTTCAACCTTTATTTTTATTTGTTGATTTTTGCGAAAAAGAGTAAAATGAATTTTAATCTTACGTCACAAATGCAATTATGTAACTGTGTTCCGTGTAAACAGCTTAGTAACTATAATATTAGCAAAAACGTTGGTAACTTTCAAATAAAGACTAAATTATAGTTTTACCAGTGAGTAAGTCTTTATGATGACATAAGTGTGAGGTTTAATACATGTATTAAAGAAAATTTACAGAACTTAAAGACCCAACTACCATTTAAAAGCCGCAAGATGGACTCTGGGGCAGGTTTTATATAATTCAGAACATGTCTCAAATCTGAGAACCCTTTTTCCAAAATTTCACAGTCATAAATGCATTATTTTTGTTATAATGTTGCATACTACTAGATTATTGTTAATATATCTAATTGGCCAAAATAAAAAAATCCAAAAAGTGCTTGTTATATGCATTTTGATTTTTAAATTCGAGAGCGATACACTCAGTATATATGGATCTGTGTCACCATCAGTAGAAAGTCTAGTATGGCGTTGTAATTTGATAGTATCCTCTTACAAATATTTACTACCCTAGCAGAAAATGTTGGATGGTTTAAATGATGTCACTTACTATGTCCATAGCGTTTCCAGGTCCAAAACCACGTCTCTTTTCCCAGAAGTCCCTTGTTTTTTAATATTTGTGGATGATGGGTTAGCCTCTCAAAGAGATCCGTGGTGCCCGTCTTGCAGACGCCGATGATATGGAAATACGGCAGACATTGCAAAGATGAGGAGTGATACCAGCAAGGGTTCCGGAAGTTCGGTAGAAAGGTTGGTGGTTTCTAAAAGAAAGAATAAGCAACATAATGACAACCATATAATTCTGAATCTTCGACAAAAAACATGACATGGTTATGAGTGTATTATACTTATAGTGTGTACGTAATCTACTAGGAGAGAAATGTATGTAAGCGGTTCGGTTAGCTCAGTCGGTAGAGCATTTCGCCCTGTAAGCGAAAGTTCCCTGGGTTCGAGTCCTGGACTGGCTGCATATTTTTCTCGTACCTGTTACAAATGGCGCCCAACAACGAACTATGACCTTATATATATTCCGAGAGACGTTAACATGGAAAGAATTCCAAATTTGTGAGGGAACATGTCACAGTGTGTATGTAACCTACTAGGAAGCGGTCCGGTAAGCTCAGTCGGTAGAGCATTCGCCCTATAAGCGAAGGATCCCGGGTTTGAGTCCCGGACTGGCTGCATATTTTTCTAGTCCTGTTACATACCGATATTTAGTGTAGTTATTATGGATACCATTGCCATGGTGCTATAATTAAACCATTGAATTAGTTATAAACTTATTTATTTTATTTCGACTACGAAAGAAGTTTATAACAACTTATGCAAATCACGCTCGAGATCCTACTGGGTAGAATCAGTATTTAGCGGAATTATGCGCAAAAGCGTATTGCTCATTGACACTTATTAACACTAATTGACACTCATTGACACTCAATTTACACTAATCATAGCTGTAATACTATTTCATAACACTGCGTGGATATAAACGTATAATAACGAAATTATATGCTTTCATTTGTTGTGGGTAAAAAAATATAGTCAAACTTGCGTAAGCGGTCAACACTATTAGGCAGCATCTTGTCTTTAGCAGCCACATTTACTATTTCCTTGCTTTCAGAGCAAATCTACCTTTATTAAGCAACAGCATGTCTTGAAAGGCTACAGCACCTAATGTCACTCAAAGTTAGAAGAAATCATGAAAATGTTACAATGTTCTCATATGCGCAAAGAAATATGACAATTTTGTGCGTTTTCAACAGAAATAATTCCTGATTGCTTTACACAGCTCTAATTTCTCAGTGGGCGTGAGAATCATGCTACCGTCATGTAAGAGAGGTAACTCTTAGTAAGATCTGCAGTCTGGTATGTCTTACAGATATATTGAATGTATGATATAATGTAAAAATTCAACAAAGTTAACAATAGGACGTTATATACAAGTAGTAGGGTAGTTTTTATTACATATGAGTTAGAGTCAAACCTGTGTTAGTGGGCACCTCTATTAAGCAACCACTTGTCTTAACCAGTCACTTTTTCCATTTACAGCTCCCTGTCTTAAGGGATGTTAATTAAAAAAATTGAATGAAACTAAACTAAAAAAGTAAAAGAAGCATGTTTATTGTACATGTCACTAGAGTTTCACACAATGTCTGATATCATATACAGTAGAACTTCAATGACTTGAACCCGACGAGACTGTACACACTAGTTTGAGTTAAGGATTGTTCGAGCCAAGTATTGTTCAACATCATACAATACATGTACATGAATATACACTAAAATAGGAAACGACTGGGACCAGATAGATGATTCGGGCTATGCGATGTTCGAGCAATCCGTGTTCGAGCTAACGAAGCTCTACTGATTTTGTTTTCAAACTGTATCATAGATATATTAATAAAAGAAATAGAAAAACAAAGGAAAACAAAAACATCAAATCAACACCAAAAAGGACACACATAAAACAACAACAACAACAACAACAACAACAACAACAACAACAACAACAACAACAACAACAACAACAACAACAACAACAACAACAACAACAGCAACAGCAACAACAACAACAACAACAACAACAACAACAACAAAGAAACAATAACAAAAAAATACTTATGAAATAAACGGTTTTGCGTAAGGTAACACTCACCATGCACAAGATATCTTCCACCCCGGTGTTCCGAGTTGTGCAATTCTTAAACACTGCGAACTTCGTGGAGCTGACCGTGTTAAATTTTTCAAAATGTTTTTCTTTTTCTTCATTCTGTTTGTCTAAAGTCATAGCGTTCGTGTCTTTGCGAACATTCTTCTGTTTATTCAGCACTTTTTTCAGCATAAGCGTGATGCACATTTCTATATCCTTGTTTTGACTCCGTGGTTTTGGATTTTATTTCCATTTCGGGTACATTATTTATGTCTGCAATCTCTCCTCGTATCCTTTGGAAAACAAGTCCACGTTTGACTTGCCGCACCGGAATGGTTTCCGAATTGTTTACATCCGGTGTTGGTACAGACATGTCGTCTTAACAGTTGTTCCTTTTCTCCAAAGATTGTCAAAAAATTGAAGTTATTAACATATGGTATAGACTTACTATGAAAGAACTTGGTAAGTACAACAGTGTGCTGGGCTGACTGGAAGACCAGCACGTTTGTCAAAATTATGAGTACGAAACCGGTTATTCCCAAAATACGAGCGAACTGTTTTCTCTTGGTGCACTTTGTCTGAAATAGAAAGAATAAATAAAGCAATACGCTGATTAAAAGCACGCAACGCATCTAAATATCGGGGCTTAGCCACCGCGCATTCGGTGTCAAAACATATAGTTTGGATTCAAGATTTGGCTAACGTGCAAATTTTAGCTTAAACAAGGACGAGAATGACACCAATATTTCATGCTTGTTTTTCAGTAGATACATGAATGTGCAACTGCCATCCGTTGCAGGTCAACGTATAAAGATTTAGGCCGGAGAAAACATGGTCAAAATGGCCGAAATCTAAGATGAACGCCAAAATCATGTTATATTTTACATTTTAATATAAGTAACATTTTCAAAGCAAAAGAAAACAGATTTTTGCATGTTTTGTATAGACAAATGTCTGATGTATTTAAAAAGCAATAAATTTTTAATGAAATCGAATAAGAATATGAAAAAAATGGTCGAAATTCAAGCTGACCGCAAAAAACACCTATGGTCAACGTTCAGCACGATTTATAATTGAACAAGAATAGATAAGTATTATTCTACATGTTTTGTATAGAAAAATATTCGTGTGATGATAAAAATAAGAATATTTAAGAGTATTCTTAAAGAAATTAACTTAACATGTCAAAATGGCCGTTTTTTAAGATGGCTGAAAATATCATATATTTTACACTTTAGTATAGGAAACGTTGTGTTTTTTTTAAAAAAAAGGACAAAATGAACATGTTAACATGCTTTTTGCAGACAAATGTCTGATATTTTGAAAAAGGTTATTTACAGGCTTTCTTAATGACATCAATAAAAATCATATCAAAATGACAGCAATTCAAGATGGCCTCCAAAAATATAAACTTTTTATTTCACAATAATATGACTATTCAGAATGTGATAACAAAACGATGATGTGCAACAACAGATACGGGCTGGATCTAATGTTTGTACAAGGAGGAATATATATTATTTTACATAATTCGTATCTATAGATTAAAAATCCATGTGATTACTAAATTAAAATATTCTAACTGAAATCCTATTAAAAATGTTATTGTTGACTTTATTCGGCAGTTAAAGTGAGAGATTGTAAAGTTTTGCTATTGGTGTAGTGCTTGTCTGAAGACTAACGAATATAAAAGAGGCCTTAAGGAAAGTTCATTACATTTGTAGTGGTATGAAAACGGTACTATACAGGACAGGAAAGAAACGTTCATTTCATCTGTGCTATTAGAATTCTGATAACACGTTTTCAGCAAAAGAAACCTGTGATGAACTGAAGACCTGTCACGTTAGTGGGCGTCCATGTAAGACCTGTCATGTAGCGGGCTTCCATGTAAGACCCTGTCACGAAGCGGGTGTCCATGTAGGACCTGTCACGTAGCGGGCGTCCATGTAAGACCTGTCACGTAGCGGGCGTCCATGTAAGACCTGTCACGTAGCGGGCGTCCATGTAAACCCTGTCACGTACGGGCGTCCATGAAGGACCTGTCACGTAGCGGGCGTCCATATAAGACCTGTCACGTAGCGGGTGTCCATGTAAACCCTGTCACGTACGGGCGTCCATGTAGTACCTGTAACGTAGCAAGCGTCCATGTAATACCTGTCACGTAGCGGGCGTCCATGTAAGACCTGTCACGTAGCTGGCGTCCATGTAAGACCTGTCACGTACGGGCGTCCACGTAGCGGGTGTCCGATGTAAGACCTGTCACGTAGCGGCGTCCTATGTAAGACCTGTCACATACGGACGTCCATGTAAGACCTGTTATGTAGCGGGCGTCCTATGTTAGACCTGTCACGTACGGGCTTCCACGTAGCGGGCGTGGATGTTAGACCTGTCACGTAGCTGGCGTCCATGTAAGACCTGTCACGTAGCTGGCGTCCATGTAGGACCTGTCACGTAGCGGGCGTCCATGTAGGAACCTGTCACGTAGCGAGCGTCCATGTAAGACCTGTCACGTAGCGGGTGTCCATGTAAGACCCTGTCACGTAGCGGGCGTCCATGTAAGACCTGTCACGTAGCGAGCGTCCATGTAAACCCTGTCACGTACGGGCGTCCATGTAAGACCTGTCACGTAGCGGGGGTCCATGTAAGACCTGTCACGTAGCGGGCGTCCATGTAAGACCTGTCACGTACGGGCGTCCATGTAAGACCTGTCACGTAGCGGGCGTCCATGTAAGACCTGTCACGTAGCGGGCGTCCATGTAAGACCTGTCACGTAGCGAGCGTCCATGTAAACCCTGTCACGTACGGGCGTCCATGTAAGACCTGTCACGTAGCGAGCGTCCATGTAAGACCTGTCACGTAGCGGGCGTCCATGTAAGACCTGTCACGTAGCGAGCGTCCATGTAAACCCTGTCACGTACGGGCGTCCATGTAAGACCTGTCACGTAGCGGGGTCCATGTAAGACCTGTCACGTAGCGGGCGTCCATGTAAGACCTGTCACGTACGGGCGTCCATGTAAGACCTGTCACGTAGCGGGCGTCCATGTAAGACCTGTCACGTAGCGGGCGTCCATGTAAGATGGAACAATAAACACACATACGGTTTCAGCAGACGTATCATCACTTCTTTCAACTGATCTATTTATATATGGACAACATTTTCTGGCGATAAAAATACAGTAGATTAACTTAAACGACGAATGGGAAACTACATATAAACTTGAACAAGGACAATTATTGCAAATGTTATGTTTTAAAACTGCTCTTGTTCTTAAGCTTGGCGTGAAATACAAAATCAGCTGCACTTGCTGTGGACAATCATACATCTACTGATGCCCTCCCAGGGGTTTCGGAGATCTAGGGGGAGCATGGCCAATTATTTTTAGAGATCTGGGAACCATTGGTCATTACTTTCAGAGATCCATGGATCAATGTCCTAATTTTAGAGATCTGGGGGAAGTACTTTAGGGATCTGGGGAACAATGGCAATTACTTTAAGAGATCCAAAGAACAGTGACCTCCGCCCTAGGAGGGCCTCTCTACTTGTCAGCATAACCGAAACAGTACTCAGTTCAATAATGGTTTTAAATGGTATAATTCATCCACAAACGGTTTAAAGTTAGTAAATTACAGCAAGATTAGATCGGTATTGTTTAGGTCGGTGGGCGTTATGTTATATAAACATATGAAGTGTTTTATAATTATAAGAAATGAAAAAGACCAAAGTCATTAAACAATTGCTATGTGTGCATTAAGACGATTTATTAAAAAAAAAATATACATAATGATATTTTTTACAATTTAACACATAATCACATTAAAGCAACACATCCACGTTTGAACTTTTAATTTTTTTTTATTTAATTGAGTTATGAGCACATTTCCCATACAAACGTATGCTCAATTAGCTGTATATGAGCATATAAACACAATCCGGAACAAAATGATGCCCAAATTATAATGCGTGACTAACACTTTATAAAACAAGCGTGTAACTCACCCGAGTCAAAAAAAATTGTCAAAATGACTTTGAAGGCATGTAAAGTACACTACGCATTAAAACGTGAAGTTTTTTAATACGACTCGCATAATTCAAATTTGAAGCCAAGTTGGAATCCTCGGAAATTTAAAATAATTTATAAAGCGTTTGTCACGCTTTATAATTTGGACATCTTTATTTATAATTCTAAAGCGTTCTGGATAGTGTTTGTTAGCACATATACAGCTCACTGACCATATATTTATGTATGGAAAATGTGCTCACAACTCAATTGAAAAACTTTTAAAAATTTTTAAACGTGGATGTGTTGCTTTAAAGCCATCAAGAGGAATAATCTACTTAACTGACCAAACACTTATTTTAGAAACTTTTTTGTATATGAGTTACCTGATTATTAACTATATTAGTCACTTAAACAGTAATTGATGCCTTAAATATTGTTTCGGAGGTGCAACGCGTTCAATAATAATATGATAATATATTTTAACAGCATTAAGATAAACGAGACTGTATATTGTACATTGCTATTAAAGGGGGTTGCCTTGCATTCTATAATGATATGATTATATCAAATGGTTCGCATGGATTTTGTCAATGTCAATTTGAAAAGGAATTGTTATTCTTTTGTTATTATCACTAACTGCTATAGCAACCATTTGTAATCATAGCAACCGATCGTAACAAAGCTTACCAGGGTTAATGTTTAATTGTTGCAACATGCGACAGCAGTCATGTGATGTGAATATTTAACAAACCGTTAAAAAAGGACCCCATGTCTGATCAAAATTTAACAATGATCAGTTTTCAAAGAGTGTTTTGATCAGAATTTAATATTGATATGTGACCCGGGTCAATTTTCATCGGGGTCAAAATTTAATGTTACACCAGCATACATTTTATACCCTGACCTGCATTGGCAGCCAGGTATTCATGTCTACTGAAAAACCCACACCAGATCTTGGTGTCATCCTCATGTGCGAAAAAGTTAAAACTCCAGTGCTTGAATCCAGACTTATAGTGTTATTTGCAAAGATATATCGTGAAGGAAAAATTGTCCCTTTGCGCATGACATTTTGAAATTAGTTTGTTATCAACACCTTGGACAATATTGGTTAACACAGTCAGTCCCATTTATTGGATATTGTTGTAAAACTTCAATGTCACGGATTTAAGATCAGGCATTTATTTTCTATAAGAACCGATCTGTGAGTATATTTCATGAATACCGTTCCACTTAAATTGACCCCATCACCGTTGTAATGTACATGCGATCTTTCATATAACAGTACAAAGAAATGGTGGTGAAGGAAGACATCTCAGAACGAATCTGAGCATCGTCCTCACAACAGTATCTGATAAACTTGTGATAATTATGAACAAATCGGCGACATTAATCTACAAACCAGACTACGACGATTCCGCTTGGCTACAAAGAAAACCAATGACATACAATTACAGAATCAACCACCTCAACTAGAAATGGGATTCAACCATATAAGTCTCTATACACAGTTACGTCCCTTTTTTCGGTGGTAACAGATTCTTACGCTTAGAAAATGTCCTGTATGTAAATTTGTTTTGAATTCTTTCCAAAATGGTTTATAGTGGTTGTGATTTCTTGTTACAGATGACTTAAGCAAAAACTGGCACTGCAATAAGACATCACTGGTGTTAAAAAGTTAATTTTATAGGATTTAAACATATGCATGTATTATAAAAAATTAGCGAAACAGTCTTAAAAAAGAAACTGGTCAACCTACCATGTTATTGTGCATTTTGTTGTGGGTATACATTCCTGCTATGAGTAAAAATAGATTAAAAACATTCAATGTGGATTTTTATTCTTTACTGTGGAAATCCTAGATCTTATTTTATATAGAACAAAAAACAACAACATTCAACTGTGTAGTGAAACCATGATCTGCACGTAACCCATTTGGACTGTGGGGATACTTTACATACATTAACGGATAGTTTATATAATTAGGATCCAGTTAAGGGTTCCTGAATATGTACTTTAATGTTTAAGCTGTTTTGAACCTTTCTCCTCTACACCACAAATCGCTTAAAGAAAGAGAGAGGGAGATTGGTTCGTCCTTTGAACTGGTAGCAGAGAAGTCGTGCGATAAAAGCAAAACGAGAAGATATAGAAGCAGTCGACAGGCTGCAAGTCAGCCAAGTATTTTAGTTTGTACTAATTTATTTTAGCTCGACTGCAATGAAAGCTCAGAGCTTATATGAACCGTTCTCGAGTCCGCTTCCTGGGTAGAACCAGTAATGAGTGTTGTTTTATGAGAGGCGTCGAGCAGGGGATCGAACCCACAACCTCTGGCGTGAGCGGCCAACACTCTATCTATTAGACTACCGCCCCGCTTAGGTATTTTGTTGGTTAAATAAGTTAAAAATTGTATTTTCGCGGAATTAAAATGACGCCAATAAATGCAAAATAATGTTGACAGGGTTGCAATTCGCATAACCTAATACAGTTAAACCTGTCCTAAGCAGCAAGTCCAGGGAGTTAGCAAAAGTGGCCTTTTAAGACAGGTTGTTGCTTAGTACAGGTTAATTTGCTTTGAAAACATTGAAATTGAAATGGGCAAATATGGCTGTTTAAGATAAGTGGCTGCTTAATAGAGGTTATCGCTAAAACAGGTTTGACTGTATCTAATAAAAATTATCTGACCTAAGTTTTATTCGATTATTGGAATAGCATTTAAATGATAATGAATTCAAATTCTCCCCACCCACCCTACAGTACATAAAATATACAGAAACGTGTTTATAAGACAGGTAGAATAAGAATCAAACCTTTATTTCTATTTCATATGAGTACTAGATATTTTAGATCTTATGTACGTATACAAAAAAAACGGAAAAAAATATAAAGAAATGAAAATGAATATGAAGCGGCGGGCATGCCGATTGTTGTACAGACTGAAGTAGTAATAATCATAAAATATTCATATTTATAACAGACGATGATTTGGCGTAGTCGTTAAAGCCGTGAACTGTTGTTCAAGACTTCCGGGTTCGGTTCCCGCCAAAGGCTGAACATAACACTTTCTTATATTCAACACCACAGTTAATTTTGTACTTTTAATTAAGTTAAATGATTCCAATAATGTAAATTTAAGTGTTTCAATTGATAAATAAGCATTTCGACAAAGTTGGTAACACATATAACTACGTCGAATACGATTATCATTTGAGTATGTGCGATCGGATAATCGAATATGTAATTTATGCAATCCTCGTCTGTTTTCAGTATAAAGATCAGGAAATGTACTTTCGATTTAAAACTGAATGCAGTGTTATGTATATAACAATTTACTGGTTAAGAACATATCAACCCCGGTTTTGCTGGAGAACTGCCCATATATACATGTACTATTCAGAATCAACATTGGAGATTTGCATTCGGAGACCTTTATATTATATATAAATGTTAATTGTCTTTTTATATCATACAAATAATTAACAGTCTCCGTGATGATTGATATACGACATTGTGTCTCATTATCATTTGCCTCTCACCGCTGATTCAAGTTTAATTAAACATGTTTATTACTTATATTACAGACAATTAACACCTACATGATAATACATATTTATATATAACATAATAAATTGGATTGATCTACAAGTTAAAAAGACATTAGTTGAAGTTCTCCATATTATCAATATCAATATGATTTTTATAACGGAATGAATTTTTAAATGGGGTTTAACGCCTTTTTCAACACATTTCAGGTTATATATGGTATATCCAGTTTTACTGGTGTAAGGAAGACCTCAGACTGAGTAGAACCACCGTCCGACCGCAAAAACCTGGTAAAAGTTTCCCACATGAAGTTTTTTGAGCGAGCGGGACTCGGGTACTGGTTAACCTTTCAGGACCCCAGAAAACAGTGGTTAAGTTAACCGATCGTCTGATAGCCCTCGATGGCATAAGAATGACGGTAAATATTCAATCATCAATCAATTATTCAATCAAACCTTGGCGTATCGTTACTCTATTATGATACTTTTTCAGGCATAGATCCTGATATTATACAGATCGCAGCCATGGACTTGAAGACAGGGGAACGGTTTGATACAAACGTGCTTCCTACAAATGGCTACATTTCGCGTCCTGTGTCAAAGGTTACGAACTTAGAGATACATGGCATGACTATGTATCACAGAATGATCCCTGTTAAATCGGTAACAGCTAAAAAGGCACTAGAAAATGTTCAGAGATTGGCTACGACAATTCAGAAGAACTATACTCGTCGCTCATAATGCACAGTTTGATTCAAAAGATTTAATACGTTCGATGTAGTCGCCAAACATACAGTTTCAAAACTTAATAGGCTTTGCAGACACGCTTAAATATTCCGTTTGGAATATTCGAATAGGACCGGAAATGGCGGGTATGGTCAGTCTGCACTGGTAAAGGATACCTTGGGGGCAGTCATATGACGCTCGTAATGCAGTAGGAGGCGTTACATCACTTGTCGAGTTGATAGGCACTACAAACAACTTCATCGATAAACTAACAGTTATAACTGTAGAAGATGTGAACTGTAAAATTAAACAGATTTTAAATGAAAAGAAATATTTTGATACCTACTCAGATTGGATTCCCAAAAAGTTTGTAACAAAAGGAAACGCGAAATCCCTCGCAGTAAGTGGGTTAAGTCAAAACCACATAGAACTGGTGTTGGGACGAACCGGACTTGACGGACTTGCAGTTTTATTAAAAAATGTATTGTCAACTCCAGGGAAGACTGCTTTTAATTTAGTCTGCTGTGAATTCCTGCAGAAAATACTGATACATTATGTCGTTAATATTTAGATTGTTTTTCCCAGCAAATGTTGTATACGTATAAGTCGTTATGTCGTTATTTAACCTTTGGGCATCAATTTAATATATAAATTCAAAAAATTTAATACTCATATCAACAGTATATTTGTCATCATGTAAAAACGTTAACGTCACCACGTTGTCGACGTGACGCTGTAAAAACGGCGTTTATTAAAGTGATTCAGATACTTTCAAAGTTGTTTAGCAAAAAATGTCATGGTTAAACCCCCTTTTTTATTCCCTCATCAAGTTTCCCGTTCGTCGTAGAAGAACATACAGAAAATAAAAAAACTTCTACCTCGTATATTTCGCGTGATATGGAATTTTGTAACACATTCTGAGGTCACAATAAGCACGCAAATGATCACCTTCATTCATAAACAAGCGTTCACTGCGCTTATTAATGTTCATAACTGTATCTTAAAATCCTATAGGATTGTATCCTATTCAAGTGAGTGCTTGTATTTTAAAAATCGGCCAATTAATGATCGAACTTGACCGCCGAAACGGAAGAAAAACGGCGAATAAATGGCTTGTCGCCAGGGGGGCGCCACTGACGTCAAAATTGCCATATTTTAGGACAAAAAATTAACATCATATAAAAGACAAGATGTGTTTCCAACAATCACCGAAAGTATCATTAAAATCCGACCACTTTCGAAAATCCATGTGAAAACCGCGAACTACCTTAATTTACAGTTGAATTGCATGGATTGAATTTAGTTGAGTTCTTGTCCAATATCTCATTAAAATCTTATCAACTTTAAGCTTCCATACTTTGCGATAAGTATGGAAGCTTAAAGGTTGTTCTGAATTTTAATGTGATTCTTGTGTTCTTGTCACGAGCTCGATATGTTCAGTCTATAACCGTTGCATTGAGGGTATTTATTCATCAAAGCGTTATTACATGGGGCCGTTATTTCTGCCATCACCATAACATGTGTATCATGATAAAGATCTTAGGCGTGACGTCGTTTGTATTTATAGCAGTTTACAGCAGTATCCAACAAAATAAAGCGAAATCAAATAGCAATGTGTTACCGATTTCCGGTATCACGATCGTACTTTCGGCAAGATGAAATAAAATAATTTAGTGATCAAACAGTATTTAAAAGTAAATGAGGTTACAGCCAGAACGCTTAAGGCAGTTCGGACATATAAATGAGCGTCTGTCACATTTCAGAACGTCAAAGATTCCAACATGTCAAAGCGTATGATGAACCATCGATTGTCATCACTACAACATACACGTGACTCTGGCGTATATCAATTTGTCATCAATGAATGCTTTCACTCTATGTATGGACATGCTTTCACTCTATGTATGGACAATAGGGTGTGTGTGGGGGGGGGGGGGGGGGGGGGGGGGGGGGAGGGTGGCAATAGAGACAATAGAGAGCCCAGGGCGATATAATATCAACATGCTCATTCTTGTAATGCTATCGTTTTATTTTATACTTACGACAGAATTGAGAACACAGGTTGAATACAATTTTTTTCATGCATATTTTTACATACTTTTGGCATATTACGATTAAAAAGGCTTACATGCATTTAAATACAATCATACACTCATTTCTTACACCGGTGATCTAGTGGTAGAGAATCTTCCTTGGATACTGGAGGAAGCGGGATCGATACCCGGTAGGTTATATCAAGGACTTGTAAATAATTCCTTGGTTATACAAAAAAAAAAAATAATAAAAAACTACTAAAAGAATTCTTACTTTTAAAATCCGTACTCTGGACTCCCCTCTCGCATACCTGAAACTATAAGATCCGCCTATGAATCGTATTTTTTTAATAAATCAATTGAAAATCGCATGTTTGAAAACCAAAACAAGCCGCCGTTTATATGTTTAATTATTAGACATAAATGAAAGCACCTTATCCAACTGTGTCTGTAATACGCGCTATTCTATTGATATGTATGATGGCATTGCCTTTAAGGAACTACGGATACTACCAATATAGTCATCGTAAACCACAGAGCCTTTAATGTACGTATGTGGAATTATGCGGCGTGTGGCTACTAGTTAAAACGAAATATGTATGTTTGTCTGTCTGTCTGTCTGTCTGTCTGTCTGTCTGTCTGTCTGCCTGCCTGCCTGCCTGCCTGCCTGCCTGCCTGCCTGCCTGCCTGTCTGTCTGTCTGTCTGTCTGTCTGTCTGTCTGTCTGTCTGTCTGTCTGTCTGTCTGCGTCAAAATGTAACGGACACAATAACAGACGTTTAAGTATAAGAGACAAGTATAAAAGGCGTATAAAAGTATAATAGGCCAGTATTACAGGCAGATATAACAAAAACGATAACAGACACGTACAACAGACACATATAACATAAACGATAACAAGCACATACAACAGACAAGTATAACATAAACGATAGCAGACACGTGCAACAGACAAGTATAACATAAATGATAACAGACACGTACAACAGACACATAACATCAACTATATCAGACACGTACAACAGACAAATATAACATAAACGATAACAGACACGTACAACAGGCAAATATAACATAAACGATAACAGACACGTACAACAGACACGTATAGCAGACAAATATAACATAAACGATAACAGACACGTACAACGGACAAGTATAACATAAACGAAAACACGTACAGCAGACAAGTATCATATAAACGACAACAGACATGTATAGCAGACAAGTATAACATAAACGATAACAGATACGTATAACATTTAAGTATAACATAAACGATAACAGACACGTACAGTAGACAAATATGACATAAACGATAACCGACACGTACAACAAACAAATATAACATAAACGATAACAGACACGTACAACAGACAAGTATAACATAAACGATAACACACACGTACAACATACAAATATAACATTAACGATAAAAGACACGTACAACAGACAAGTATAATATAAACGATAACAGACACGTACAACACACAAGTATAACAGAAACGATAACAGACACGTACAACAGACACGTATAGCAGACAAATATAACATAAACGATTAACCGACACGTACAACCGACAAGTATAACATAAACGATAACAGACACGTGCAACATACAAATAGAACATAAACGATAACAGACACGTACAACAGACAAACATAACAAAAACGATAACAGACACGTACAACAGACAAGTATAATATAAATGATAACAGACACATACAACAGACAAATATAACATAAACGATAACAGACACACATATAACAGACAAATATAAAATAAACGATAACAGACACGTACAACAGACAAGTATAACACAAACGATAACAGATAAGTTCAACAGACAAGTATAACACAAACGTTAATAGACACGTACAACATACACATATAAATAACAGTTTAACAGACACGTGTAACAGACAAGTATAACATAAACGATAAAAGACACGTACAACAGACAAGTATAACATGAACGTTAACAGACACGTACAGCAGACGAGCATAATATAAACAGACAAGTATAACATAAACGCTAACAGGCACGTTCAACAGACAAGTATAACATAAACGTTAACAGACACATATAACAGACAAATATAACATAAACGTTAACAGACACATACAACAGACAAGTATAACACGAACGATAACAGATACGTACAACAGAGAGACAAATATAACATAAACGATAAGAGACACGTTCAACAGACAATTATAACATAAACGATAACAGACACGTACAACAGACAAGTATAACATAAACGTTAACAGACACGTCAACAGACAAGCTTAACATAAACGATAATAGACACGTACAACAGACAGACAAATATAACATAAACAATAAGAGACACGTTCAACAGACAATTATAACATAAACGATAACAGACACGTACAACAGACACGTACAAGATAAACATAAACAGATACATACAACAGACAAATATAACATAAACGTTAACAGACACGTACAACAGACAAGTATAACATAAACGATAATAGACACGTACAACAGACAAATATAACATGAAAAATAACAGACACGTACAACAGACAGACAGATATAACATAAACGATAAGAGACACGTACAACAGACACGTACAACATAAACGGTAGCAGACACGTACACCGGACAAGTATATCATAAACAATAACAGGCACTTACAACAGACAAGTATATTATGAACAATAACACATACGTACAACAGACAAGTATAACAAAAACGATAAGAGACACGTTCAACAGACAAGTATGACATAAATTATAACAGATACGTATGGCAGACACGTATACCATAAACGACATAAACACGTTTACCAGACAAGTATTACATAAACGGTAAAAGACACGTATAGCAGGCAAGTATACCAGACAAATATAACATAAACGATAATAGATACGTATAACAGACACGTATACCAGAAACGATAAAAGACACGTGTACCAGATAAGTATTACATAAACGATAAAAGACATGTATACCAGACACAGTATTACATAAAGATAAAAGACACGTTAATCAGGCAAGTATACCAGACAAGTATAACATAAACGATTAAAGACACGTATACCAGACAAGTATAACATAAACGTTATATGACTCGTATACCAGACAAGTATAACATAAACGATAAAAGATAGGTATAGCAGGCAAGTATCACATAAACGATAAAAGACAAGTATATCAGGAAAAGTATACCAGACAAGTAAGCATTAACGATAACAGACACGTAAAACAGGCAAGTATAACATATATGGTAAAAGACACGTATACCAGACAAGTATAACATAAACGATAAAAGACACGTAAAACAGGCGCATATAACAACACAATAGAGAGCAAGTTTAACAGACACAACAGCAGACAAGTATAACGGACATAGTTACTGGCAGCAGACAAGTATAACGGACATAGTTACTGGCAGCAGACAAGTATAACGGACATAGCAATAACGGCAGCAATAACCAGAACGAATAATATCCACAAGCACACCCACACCCAACGAGGGCCGTTTAAAAAGTATTAATCAGTGCGTCGACTAGTGTTTTAAGTGATAACCTGTTGATAGATGACTAGTTTTATCCGTCAAAGTACTATCCCTTAGTTTGGCCACACTTTTCTAATCGATGTAGCCATTTCTCAATGCGTCCTTGAAGGCCTGTTTAGGGACACCATTCAGACATGGGAAAAGCGCTGATCAAACGTGTGTGCGCGTCTCAACATGCACGCTGTGGATTCAACCAAAAGTCACAGGGAGCAAGGTGAGTGCTGTAAGGTAGATGTGGTAAAGTCTGAATATGGTCCTGTGTCAAATAATGTTTTACGAGAGCAGACTTGTGTGCAGGTGTGTCATCGTGGAACAATTAAACTCTCTGAGTTGGGCGTACCGGCCTGTGCGAACGCGCTGTAGCATAGTGCTGCATAACAACAGAAAGTACATGGTCATGGTAAAATATTCCCGTAACACCAGTGTTACGCCGAACCCGTGCAATTTTTTGCAAGGACCGATAGAGAAAGCTTTACAAGTGCTTTCTAGCGGTATACATTACATGTATAATGATTCGTATTACGCAATGAAAATAAACGACTGATAAATATTTTTCAATCGGACCTCGTATGAATTCCAATTTAAATAGACTTTTAAGATTTTAAAATAAAATATCCATATGAGTAAATAACTTACGTAAGAAAATAATTTAAAGACATCAGTAAATACATAAAAATATAACCTATATTGTTATATAACCATTTTAGATAAAAAATTACCTCATCGTATGTGACAGCGTGCAGCTTGTATGTCTGTATATATTATAATTGACGTTAGTTAACGCGGCAAATTAGAGACTGTCGACGTTTAAGGAACACATGGCATGTTGAAATATATATTTTATAAATGTTCAGCCATCAAGGCATTTTTTATTATTTACATCAATGCGTATTACTAAATCTCCACGTCCTACTGTAAAAAATATGACAAAATCATATATGAACCTATTAGTGTTTTTTTATTAGTTAAACTAATGACGTCTGTTTCTATTATGTGTTATTAAAATGTACGAGTACCCTTTGTTAGTTTTAAAAAATATATTTTTTTCATTTTCAATCCCTAATAAATTAAAATTCAGAAGAAAAAATATTAAAAAATAATTGATAATTAGAAATAGTCATCATGTTTTTCTGCTTTATTTGGATATAAAAAATATTAAATTCAGACAATGGTTCCAAAAATAATTAAAGAAATATTAAGTGTGTCGCCCGACATTTCAGCCGTGTATGGTGAATTATTGTAAGTCTGTCAGTTTCTGTAATTAAGTCACTACTGTCGTATTTGGTATTTACAACCTGATACTGTTACTTTAAGTTTTTTTTCAAAAATAAAACCAACGTCTACTTACCGACATTGTGTTTGAATTATTTAATCCTAACATACGCGGCATTTACACCACATTCAACTGACTTCCTTCAAATAGTCCAACCGCCACTGGTTTAACTTTAAGTGACAACGGTACACAGGTTGCCATGCCAACCTGATACCACAAACACACAGGTAATAAGGGTAAGATGACAGACGACTTTCGCGGATACCTTGACTTTTGAACTACAATTCGATATATCCTCGGGTTAATTTGTAATAATGCTGAATGGGGACATGGCGGCTCGGAAATAAATTTGAATTTTACAAACTCTCAAAATGTAGTGGCACCAGTTGTTGATCACGCGGTATATTATAGAACAAACTATGCTTGAAGCCTTCTAATTCGGGACTCGAACCGACGACCTTAGCGGTGAGAGGTAAGTGATCTTGAGCACGGCGCCTTAGACCACTCGGCCACAGAGGACCCTTTCAAGGATGAACTTTTAAGTCTAAGTTATACTCAGGACTGGTTGATGGGTACGACCCTGTTAGCTTAGTCGGTATTGCGTCTGACTTTTAATCCAGGGGTCGTGAGTTTGAAACCCGTTCAGTCGGGATGGTTGATATACGACATTGTTTCACATTGCCATTTGCCTCTCACGGCTGATTTACGTGGGAAAGATTTCAGTTACTTTAGAAGATGGGTAGGCTCGAGTACTGATCAATCTTCCAGGATCCCAAAAAAGAGAAGTTAGATTAAGCGATCGTATGTTAGCCGTCGATGGCATAAGCATTACGCTTACTCATTACCCGCCTCCTCCCACAAAACAAATAAAATAATTACGACATGTTTATTGGGAAAATAAGTACCGGAGTATACCATTTATCTATGCTTTAATGAATTAATCTCAAATTTGTGTTCGCGTTGATGGGGAATGTAGCAACCCTTCTGTTCTTGATATATGACTGTGACATTACGCCATGGTAACTACTGACGGGAAACACATTCGCTTCTCGCCAGTACCACCCGAGTTAGAAGCCTCGTCACGACTTCGATAGATAGAGGACATGGTGATAATTTCAATGTATGCGCGAGCCCCCTCTTCTAAAAAATGTCATGCCTGACACTGACGCATGCTGGTAACATTTGAATCTCGCCATAGCGCGCTGACACTGACAGCCTGTTATCGAGGATATTGATGGACAATGTAATAAGCGGTTATTTCTACTTATTAACTTGTAATGAAGTAATAATAATAATTCTATTAGATGAGGCTAAAGAGGATTAAAGGCATATTTTTATAGTATATCCAGGGGAGGATTCAATGATTTCAGTTTATAGGGGGCGCGTAGGTGCGGATCCAGGAATTGATGTTAGGGGGAGCAAATATATTCAAGTGAATGTACAAACGTTTATAACGTAATTCTTTTAAATAAAGATAAGAATAATAATACGAATACATTGATTTTTTTTTATAACATTTTTATTTACAAAAAAAATAGTCGCTAGGCAGGCTCGAACAGTCAGGACCTCTCGACTGACAAGCGCACGCCTTAACTATTACGCTAAAATACCTCTTTTACATTGAGCATTTATTCACACAATCATAGCACATCTCTCTCTTGTTAGGAGCAGGCCGATGACGTATTGTTTTTCTGGCTAAATCTTTTTTTGATATATCATTGAATGTAAATAGATGAAACATAGAATTCAGTGTTGTATTGATTATTTAGTTTGCCTCAGTTTGTCCACCAATTTGTTTTTTTTTGTCTTGGTGCTTTTGAAGGTTTGGCATGCGCAGTGTAAATATTTTAACTGTATACATGCAGACTCATCCATTTAAAATCATTAATTTTTGCTGGCTTTGATGGTGCCACCATCACAAACTTTTTCGCGTAAAATTACCCGAAACGATAAAGATTTAACGACAAGGAAAAAAACTTAAAAAAAAGACCAAACACTGGGCGACAGTAGAATATACTCAAGGATCTTGCTAAAAGTAGTAAGTTTGTACATATTTTAGGTACATCAAATACGTGCTTAATTTGTTTTAACACAAATCGTTTAGATGGTAACTGAATTTAGAGTAAATGTGTAAAAGGAAAACCTATGCTTGCCAAGTTTTAGGCGTGTGTGTGTGCGTGTGTGTGTGTGTGTGTGAAGGGGGGGGTGGTGCTTGGTGCGCCCCACCCGCCCCCCCTCCGCCCCCCTGAATCCGCCTTTGATATCGATAGTTTAAAAAAAAAAAAAAAAAAAAAAAAAAAGGAAGAGAAATATTCTTCAAATTTTGCAATATTAACACAGTACAGGTCATGTCACATCCAGTTTTATTGATGGAGAAAACATCATAATAAATTAGATCTGAGAAGAACAATCTTCCTTCCGCAAAAAAACTGACAGTTTTTCTCATATTAAGGTTTTGGACAAATCTGGGCTTAAACTCACGACCCAAGCGGTGAGAGGCGGATAATCCGAAGAACGTGCATAAGACGACTCAACCGCTGAGGAACCAGTGTAAATAAAACGTACTATCAATACATGTATCTGCAATCAGATGGCATACTTTTGTTTTACCAACAGTGTGTTTAGGTTTGCTTACAGCACGGCGAACTTTTGTTATTTTTTCTCTGGATGCAAACTTGTGAGAATTATAACTCTTAACATTAAAACCATGAAGCTATGAGATATCCAGCACACGTATATCGCATACCGACCCTTAATTTCGGATTCTATTTTTGCAGGGTCCGGCTATCACTGTCAGCAACGTGTCTGGTTCATCAATCTAGGGGCCGAATTCGAGTTCGAATCTCTGCCCGGCCACAGTTATCGTGATAATTGATATACGACATTACGTCTCATTATTCTTCGTTTCTTACCGGTGATTCAAGTGGGAAAGTTATAAGTTACTTGCGGAGATGGCAGTGCTCGAGTTCTGGTTGACCTTCCAGAATCCCAGAAAAAATGGTCAGATTAACTGATCGTCTGTAAGCACTCAAATACGATGGCATAAAATAACACTAGTATATTCCAACAATCAATAGATCTATTTATAGCACGGCATTTTTCTATAATGCGCCGTTTGTTTTAAAGAGAAAATTCCGCCATTGATATCAATGTTTAATTTTACAGATGTTTTAACTCGTTTGTTAAGAACTTGATTATCATGACATCACTTCATAAACAAGTTAATAATTTCGTAACTGTCGCTGTTAGTCTAACATGACTGAGAAAAAGTCAGTAGCGGGTCCAGTGGTCGTGAATTCGAATCCTAAACTGGTCATAGTCCCCGTAAAATTGATATACGACATTTTCATCGCTGATTCAGTAAAAAGTTATCCGTTAAACGAGGTGAGTGTGCACGAGATTTGGTTAACCGTTCTCCCAGGGCCATAGGGAAGAGGGGGTTATGTTAACCGATCGTCTGATAGCCCTCGATGGCATGATCTGAAATATTCAAACAAATCCTTCATTGGCAGGTGTCACTATTATTCGTATCTTGACTGGTTATCTATTCTGTGATAGGTTGTTTGTGTTGTGTACATGTCGATTCATGGTTCTGTCGTGTTGCGGCCCAGACAATTGTATAATATAACACGACAAAACATGATAACACCGACAAATCTAAATGTTGATTGAATTGCTTGGATATTTAGCGTCATTTTTTTTGCCATCGAGCGCTAACAGACGATCAGACGATCAGTTAACTTAACCACTGTTTTCTGGGATCCCTGGATGGTTGACCAGTACTCGAGCACACTCTGTCTCCGCAAGTAACTGATAACTTTCCCACTTGGACTCAGCGGTGATATACTGATGATAATGAGACGCAATGTCGTAATATAAATCATCGAGGAGACTGTTGCCGGACATGGCTGATTCGAACTCACGACCTAACCCCCGAGACGCGCTAACGACTGAGCTAAGTCGGGCCCAACTACAAAGAGAGGAAGATACCATAATTTAAATAAATGTTGTCCAACATAAAAATACATAACATTAACTTTGGAATTTATTTATTTTGACCAGATATACTGGTGGAACGGGTATACGGGAGGATGGCCTAAGGATGAATCTGAGTAGAAAAGAAACGGACAAATTCATATACAGTTTTGGGGATTCGCTGGACAGGACCTTACGGCTTCACAGAGCTATACAAGGTTTGGAGTTCTTGAAACAGCGTCTTTAACGACCCGACCGGGGAACACTTTGTTATAGAGTAATAAACCCCCCAAAATAAGAATACGTTTAAAGTGTACATGGCATAATATGACATGCATCATAATATGTATATATGAATACATAAGATTTGTGATATACAATGTTTTGAAATGTGAATAACGGTGGTGATATTGAATAGTAAATTTACACACACGCACGCACGCACGCACGCACGCACGCACGCACGCACGCACGCACGCACGCACGCACGCACGCATCGACAAATATCAGATAACCTCAGAAGTTGTTTTGATTAAATGTCAACAACATTTTCAAATGTTCAAACTTCATTCTTTTCGCGACATTCATTAAAAGGACATTTGACAATGTTGCAGTGAATTGTTAACGCATTAAAACAATCAGTATTACCATCTGTAATCGAATATGTGAAGATGTTGATCTGTGAGAATTACTATAGAAAACTTCGTTATTAAAAATTATTAACAGTTTGCTAGTAGGGCCATTTCAATTCTTAAATAAAATGAAAGTATTCGTTAAGAAAACACATCGCTATTTCTCGTTTGATATTTTTTCATGTCATACCGATAAAACTCACCCCCTTAATATTCCTTAAATGTTTATTTCTATTACAAATCATGCTCTCATTCAGAACGAAAGAATATACATTAAGCTTAATTATCTCAAAAATTTGGTTTGCAAAAACTCTTCCTGACCTCATTATCTCACAAAACTCCGATCCCGGAAAACGACTATTTTGCGGTATTCAAATTCACATTTATATCATGTAACACTTGTAAGAAATATGAGTCGTTCAAATGATGAAAAATAACAGAAAATTTAAAGTATTTTTTATTCTGGAATTAAATTTTCTTTTTCTAAGATTATAAGACAGAAGCCAATTTCTCGGACACACTATGGCTAAAAACACATGAAGGGAGACAACCGTGTCGCTTGTGCGAGTTACTTCTCTTCAGGGTGTCAATTCCGATACTTTCCATCCATCACCCGTGGGAAATTACGCTAACTTTGCTGTCATTTATTTAAACAGAACAGAATCAAAATACAGCTAACGTTTACAACGTCTTATCAAAACGGCGTTTGCATGAAACTAGCTTTGCGATTGGATAACGTTCCCTTCATGAAATCGTGGACTGTCAGATAGGGTCAGGAACTCGTAGGACATTTTTTGGCTACGATGAATCGTGGGTATGGCATCATCGCACATTTTACTTTCTACCGATTGTTGGAGTCACTTTGTCTAGGAAGTGCGTGCGAGACCGAGTTTGAAAATAACGGTCTACTGTCGGAAAAGAAACGCAGGGTAATCGTACAAATATCGTACGATAATCGGATTATCGAGAGAGGCTTGTAGGCAGCTCGTGCAAGTCACGTGCGATTCTCAGCTGGAGTCTCAGCTGGTGCAACCTCAGCCTCTGTGTGGGTATCAGCGCCATCTTCTTCGTCTTCTTGTTCTTGTGGTACAACTAGCATCGTCCTGCGGAAAGAGGGGTATATATTACAGGGGCAATAACTCACACGATACATGCACAACACGCGTGCGAGGACTTAGGAACACGAGTGATGTTACACGGGGGGAGGGGGAGGGGGGGGATATCGTAATATATCGTACGTTATCACCTCCTGTAAGTGCGTGCGATAGTAGTATGATAAGTGCGTATGCCGTGCGAGCCTCGTGTAACACGACTCGTGTTCCCGTGTCCTCGTACGCGTGTCGTGCAGGTATCTTGTGAGTAATTGCTCCTGTTATATATGCCCCTTAAGGCTTAAGTTTATATGGTTGAATCTTGGCTTGGTAGAAACGACACAAAGCTAGTGTAATGTCCCACGGATGATAAATGGAGAGTATCGAAATGGATTACGTGTGGGTATCCGACGATGGGACTTATATAGATACACATGTATATAATGGGATTCTTGCCCTCCTCCAATTTAAACACTTTAATTCGACCTAAAGGTACACTCACTACTGTTATTGTAAGCATGTAAACACATGTACAGTAGAACCTCGTTGGCTCGGACACGGATGACTCGAACACCATGTATTGCTCGAACCACTTATCTGGTCCCGGCCACATGTAGCTAGAACCACTTATCTGGTCCCGGCCACATATAGCTCGAACCACTTATCTGGTCCCGGTCACATGTAGCTCGAACCACTTATCTGGTCCCGGCCACATGTAGCTCGAACCACTTATCTGGTCCCGGCCACATGTAGCTCGAACCACTTATCTGGTCCCGGCCACATGTAGCTCGAACCACTAATCTGGTCCCGGCCACATATAGCTAGAACCACTTATCTGGTCCCGGCTGAAATCCTGTTCCGGTGTTTGTACATTTACATGTACGGTATGATGTTGAACATAACTTTGATCGAACAACTTTTATTATGGACTGTTTTGCCCAGTCCCGTCGGGTTCGAGCCACCGAAGTTATAAAGTTGTATGTATACATTTAGCAGCCTAATGGTTGATTGATTGAATACTTAGAGTCATTTTTATGCCATCAAGTGTAACACATGATCAGTTAACCTAACCACTGTTTCCTGGGATCTTAAAAGGTTACCTATGCTCTAGCACAACCAATATTCGCAAGTAACGGACAACATTCCCACTTGAATCAGCGATGAGAGACAAATGCTAATTATGTTGTATATTACTCATCACGGAGACTGCTGCCGGTAGGCGATTCATACTCACCGAACCCTGTATTGATAATCAGACGCTTTTACCAACTTAGCTAATCGGACCAGGCAGCAGTCTAATAAAAAGCGCTAATAAAATGCATTGTTTAATTTGGCATTAGTGTTTAAAAACATCTTTATATTGTTCTATATTTTAATATGTAAATCTTTTCTTCAATATTTAATGTACACACAAGTAGTCTTGGTGATCTATTTGTAAATTGCATATTGAAAACTTATGAATATGTATAATTATGTTGTTTATGAAAATATTTGTTGTACAATTTGTTTTGTTTATCTATATTTTATTCTTCGTTAATAATCACATGCTTAATAGACCTTGAACAATAACAGAAAATTTAAAGACTTTTTTATTCTGGAATTAAATTTTCTTTTTCTAAGATTATAAGACAGACAGAAGCCAGTTTCTCGGACGCACATGGATAGAAACACATGAAGGGAGACAACCGTGTCGCTTGTGCGAGTTACTTCTCTTCAACATAAACCGTCACGTCGATTAATCTCTTTAATTAATGGAAACGTCTAAGACTATGTCTATCATTATCTGTTTCAATGACTTATAAACAGGAGCGATAGCGCAATGGATAAAGTGTCGGCCGTTCACGCTTTAGGCTTCTTATTCGATCCTATCTCGATCCAATTGGCTGTAAAAATCTAACAATACTCAGTACTGTTTCTGGCCAAAAGCAGACTCGAGAACGGTTCATATCAGATTAGAGCTTTATTTTGCAAGCGAGATAAACTATATTAGTACGCAATAAGGACTTATACATCGTCGTATACCCACGGGTGTCAATTCCGATACTTTCCATCCATCACCCGTGGGAAATTACGCTAACTTTGCGGTCATTTTATTTAAACAGAACAGAACAAAATACAGCTAACGTTTACAACGTCTTATCAAAATGGCGTTTGCATGAAACTAGCTTTGCGATTGGATAACGTCCCCTTCATGAAATCGTGGACTGTCAGATAGGGTCAGGGACTCGTAGGATATTTTTGGCTACGATGAATCGTGTGTATGGCATCATCGCACGTTTTACTTTCTACCGATTGTTGCGGTCACTTTGTCTAGGAAGTGCGTACGAGACCGAGTTTGAAAATAACGGTCTACAGTCGGAAAAGAAACGCAGGGTAATCGTACGAACATCGTACGATAATCGGATTATCGAGCGAGGATCGTAGGCAGCTCGTGCAAGTCACGTGCGATTCTCAGCTGGAGTCTCAGCTGGTGCAACCTCAGCCTCTGCAGGGGTATCAGCGCCATCTTCTTCGTCTTCTTGTTCTTGTGGTACAACTAGCATCGTCCTGCGGAGTGAGGGGTATGTATAACAGGGGCAATTACTCACACGATACATGCACAACACGCTTGCGAGGACATAGGAACACGAGTGATGTTACACGGGGGGCGGGTGGAAGTGGGGATATCGTAAGATATCGTACGTTATCACCTCCTGTAAGGTGAGTGCGATAGTAGTATGATACGTGCGTATGCCGTGCGAGCCTCGTGTAACACGACTCGTGTTCCTATGTCCTCGTACGCGTGTCGTGCAGGTATCTTGTGAGTAATTGCTCCTGTTATGTATGGTAATTGCTCCTCATGTATGGTATGATGTTGAACATAACTTTGCTCGAACAATCTTTAACTTGAACTATTTTGTCCAATCCCGTCGGGTTCGAGCCACCGAAGTTTTACTGTTGTATGAATACAGTAAGCAGTCTAATGGTTGATTGATTGAATACTTAGCGTCATTGTTATGCCATCAAGTGCTAACAAACGATCAGTTAACCTAACCACTGTTTCTGGGATCTTTAAAGGTTAAGCTATGCTCTAGCACACCCAATATTCGCAAATAACCGACAACATTCCCACTTGATCAGCGATGAGAGACGAATGCTTATAAGACATAATGTTATATATCAATCATCACGGAGACTGCTGCTGGTAGGCGATTCATATTCACCGAACCCTGTATTAGAAGCCAGACGCTTTACCGACTGAGCTAATCGGGCCAGGTAGCAGTCTAATGAAAAGCACTCATAAAATGCATTGTTTAATTTGGCATTAGGTTTAAAACAACTTAATACATTTATTATTTTAATATGTAAATCTTTTCTTTAATATATAATGTACACACATGTAGTCTTGGTGATATATTTGTAAATTGCATATCAAAACTTATGAATATGTATAGTTATGTTTGTTTTATGAAAATATTTATTGTACAATTTGTTTTGTTTATCTATATTTTATTCTTTGTTAATAATCACATGCAAAATGGACCTTGATTGAAATAATTTCTTGGACATTTTTAGATTTTGTGTAAACTGAGCTTATATATTCAATATGCTCATTAAGTTTACATGTATCACCAGCATTATGTTTGTATAATATCATTTTGGAAAGTTAAATGAAACACAATATATTATGTTTGTAAGTGCAGTACGTTTTCTGTACGCCTTAGCGATATGCTTTTTTTATATATTGTAATGAATAAAGGTTGACAATCGTACATGGCAGAGTGGTCTGAGGTGGTATCTCAAGATCACTTTAACCTGTCACCACTGAGGCCGCGGGTTCGATCTCAACTCTGTCCTAAAACGTTACGTTATATTCGGAATCATGAGTATGCGGCTTTCTTCCTCCAACATAACTGGTTGCCATAGTAGCCATATATAATCTATAAAGTATTGAAAATGGCGTTAAACCCGTTAAAAGAGAGAAAATCTGTTGATCAATAACAAGGCCAAGGTTTCAAAGATTTTTTATTTACTCATTATAAAGAGCAGAAAAGAGTTGAAACTGAACTCAGTAGTCTAACATATTTGATTTTTCAACATCACATTGACTTGTTAATGTATATAATGATTAATTTCAGTTAATTCAGTAAGTGCATATTTAACAATGTTATGCTTTCAGGTATTAAAAACAGTGTCGTGTATGCATATTTAACAATGTTATATTTATTTCAGGTATTAAACACAGTGTCGTGTATGCATATTTAACAATGTTATGCTTTTAGGTATCAAACACAGTGTCGTGTATGCATATTCAGCAATGTTAAACTTTCAGGTATCAAACATAGTGTCGCGTATGCATATACAACAATGTTATGCTTTCAGGTATCAAACACAGTGTCTTGTATGCATATTCAACAATGTTAAACTTTCAGGTATCAAACACAGTGTTGTGTATGCATATTCAACAATGTTATATTTTCAGGTATCAAACACAGTGTCGTGTATGCATATTTATCAATGTTATATTTTCAGGTATCAAACACAGTGTCGTGTATGCATATTTAACAATG
Source organism: Panopea generosa (assembly GCA_029582155.1). Classification (NCBI taxonomy): domain Eukaryota; kingdom Metazoa; phylum Mollusca; class Bivalvia; order Adapedonta; family Hiatellidae; genus Panopea; species Panopea generosa. Next base: position 4,623,529 of record CM055904.1, on the reverse strand, counting down.
TTATATTTACAGGTATTAAACAAAATGTCGCGTATGCATATTTAAAAATGTTATATATTCAGGTATTAAACACAGTGTCGTGTATGCATATTTAACAATGTTATAATTTCAGGTATTAAATACAGTGTCGTGTATGCATGTGTTACCATGTTATATTTTCCGGAATTGAACACAATGTCGTGTAGGCATATAATTTTCAATTATTAAACAAAGTGTCGTGTATGCATGTTAAACAATGACATATTTTTGAATATTAAACACACTGTGTATACAAGTCTAATGTGAATGGTAAATGCAATGTTTAAGATGATAGATACTTTATAATTTTGTACCTTTTTCACGTGTGAAGTAAAGAAGGAAATAATGATAGCTGAAATGATATAGTTTATAGGAGATTTGTAAAGGTTTGGTCGATTATAGCAGTTGGCAATATTCTCTTCACTACCGTCGTATCCTACAATATAAAAAAAGAAATATTATATATTTGCGCTACTTTCCTGATGTGTTACATGTCAAATCCTGGTACAGTAGAACTTCGTTGGCTGAAAAACTGATGGCTGGAACACCACATATATGTTAAGCTACTTATCTTGTTCCGGCCGAATTTCTATAACGATGTATACAAATGTACATGTATAGTATGATGTTGAACAATACTTGGCTCGAACTACCCTTAACTCGAACTATTTTGTCCAGTCCCGTCGGGTTCGAGCCATCGAAGTTCTGCTGTTTATAGCTATGGTTCGGTACATTTCCTTTGGGTTGGTTGGTGGATTCTATAGTTTTGCGTACTCAATTAAATTTATACTTATTTGTTTTTAAGGTTGATTGCGATGAAAGCTTTTATAAACCGCTCTCGAGTCCGCTTCTTGGGTAGAACCAGTACTGAGTGTTGTTTTATGAGAGGCATCGGATCGACCGGGGGATCGAACCCGCAACCTCTGGCGTGAGCGGCCAATACTCTATCCATTAGACTAACGCCTCGTACTCGGTTTGTACTGTAGCTAGGTATATGTACACACATAAAAAGTGTATTGCGCATCGCGTGTTAGAGAATGAAACTGGCGGGCCATTTTTATTCGAACTCGCCCGTTTTATGATATGATAACGAATGGGAGGACGAGATAAGGCGCACACATAAACCAGGTTTAACCTCCCCAGCGGTCGTTTTGCTGATTAACTGTTCCGTTCAGTATGTGCATTACATTTTAAGATATGTGTCTCACTGCCTATTCGCAATCTTATGTATCACTCATGTTTAATACATGTAACTCACTGCCTATTCACACTATTATGCATCACTCATGTTTAAGACATGTAACTCACTGCCTATTCACAATCTTATGTATTACTCATGTTTAAAAGATGTAACTCACTGCCTATTCACAATCTTATGCATTACTCATGTGTAAGCTATGTAACTCACTGCCTATTCACAATAGTATGTATTATTACTCATATTTAAGATATGTAACGCACTGCCTATTCACAATATTATGCATTATTCATGTTTAAGATATGTAACTCACTGCCTGTTCACAATATCATGCATAACTCATGTTTAAGATATGTAACTCACTGCCTATTCACTGCCTATTCACAATCTTATGTATTATTACTCATGTTTAAGATATGTAACTCACTGTCTATTCATAATTTAATGCATTACTCATGTTTAAGATATGTAACTCACTGCTTATTCACTGCCTATTCACAATCTTATGTATTATTACTCATGTTTAAGATATGTAACTCACTGCCTATTCACAATATTATGTATTAATACTCATGTTTAAGACATGTAACTCACTGTCTATTCACAATATTATGCATTACTCGTGTTTAAGATATGTATTTCACTGCCTATTCACTGCCTATTCACAATCTTATGTATTATTACTCATGTTTAAGACATGTAACTCACTGCCTATTCACTGCCTATTCACAATCTTATGTATTAATACCCATGTTTAAGATATGTAACTCACTGCTTATTCACAATCTTATGTATTTATACTCATGTTTAAGACATGTTACTCACTGCCTATTCACAATCTTATGTATTTATACTCATGTTTAAGACATGTTACTCACTGCCTATTCACAATCTTATGTATTTATACTCATGTTTAAGACATGTTACTCACTGCCTATTCACAATCTTATGTATTAAGCTATACTATATAACATTCCTGACTCACGTACTTTATTTCATTTCTGCTCATGTTTAAAATGTACGTTATATGATCCTTTCTGACTCACGTGTTTCAATCTTTACTCACATATCAAAATAAATACAGCTAACCATTTCTAAATATCCATTTCTTTACTCATTCATTACTTAATTAAACTCACATACAAAGGATAAGCCAAATAGAACCTAAATCAAGGCACTTACATGAGTACTCGTGTATCATTGAATTTATTGAACAATTTGGCAACTATGTATTAAGCGTTGCTCTGTCGAGCATAATATCATTATCAAAATCAGTTTAATAAATCAAATAATAAATAACCAGCAATGTAAGATTCTTTTTATCACATAAGTCGGGAAAATAATACACTTTGTTTACCACTAAATTTATAAATAGCCTTTTTAAAGAATTCGAACTAGAAAAGTATTGGGTAAACAGTTTCCGTGGTCAGTCATAGCGTTATGTATCACTCCGTCATATTACTAAATGTCGGCGACATTTATATATCCAGAAAGTCGCTCGGCATTTTACGTAAAATTACGGAAAAAACCAACCGATGAATCGGTAGTGATATTACACTTGGGAAATATAAAAAAATATAATATCTTTATATGGAATATTTACATTCCCACTGCAATCGGCATAAACTATATAGATTTACTGCATTTCATTTCCCAATGAAAAACACTTGCAGCTGGGCGGAGCTAAAAGGACCAGTTTGCATTTCATTGGTTGCACGATTTTGTTTTAATGGTTGGACGTCACATTGCCGTGAGTTTCACGTGACGTTTGCCGTGAGTTTCACGTGACGTTTGCCGTTAAGTTGTCCTACAAATGCGTGCACTTATTCAGTATGTTGACATCGTCGCCGTTACATTCATGACATTGGCTTTGCATTTTGGTGCGTATAATTTGCTTTTTAAATATCAAAATTACAAACATAACATAATAATTTTATCTAAAATAGCTGGAGAACATAATGTAAATATGATGAAAACTCAAAATTCGGCTTTTAATCCTTAATTGAAAACAATCATGTACTTAGGATTATGTGATTAGTACCAGTAACATATCAATAGTATGACTTAGAATGACGTGTGAAGAAATATATGAAACGGGTAAAACCTTTTTATTTCGACACAATATTGATTTTACATTCCAGTAAAAAAGTTTGATATTTACTTATTCAAGTGTCCAACACTTCAATGTTGGTGATTGGTTCTACGTTTAACATAGAAACAATAAAGGACAAAAATGTACTTTTAAACATAGACTTTACCATTATTGTGTGGGAAAAATATTCTTCCCGACTTTTCCGTGAAGAGAAAGTGGTCTTGTTACAGAGTTAATATCAACCGATTTAATTTTTGCAGGAGTTATTAATAATAAGTGCGGACGCGAAATTGATATGCTTTGTCATGATTTTAAAGGGTGTGTAAATTGTTATTTAGAAGATTTTTTTCATTTAACCATTCGACAAATCAGGTAAATCAATTTCGGTTACCGCTCTCGTCAATTAGATACATTACAGATTGTCAATGAAATATGCGTTGTACAACTTTAGCAAATTTACAGAAAGAAAACTGTACATCTTAAAATATATGTAGATATGTTCTGGGATGTGTTTTCTTAATTGGTTATTAAAACACGTGTATATCTTACCGAATAATTCAATCTACCTCATAGAGGATTCATATCTTCATCGTTTTATAGAGCATTTGCCTTAACAGCAACTGTATCTTTTATTTCAGCACCTGTCACAACAACATCTGTATCTTTACCTTATATATCAACCTTTTCGTCAGCATCTTCTCAAGCCGTATCTTCAGTCTCTTCTTCAGCCGTTTCTTCAACCTCTTCTTCAGCCTCATTTTCAGCCTCTTCATCAGCCGTATCTTTCATCTCTTCATCAGCCGTATCTTCAGCGTCTTCTTCAGCCTCATCTTCAGTCTTTTCTTCAGCCGTATCTTTAGCTTCTTCTTCAGTCGTATCTTCAACCTCCTCTTCAGCCGTATCTTCAGACTTTTCTTCAGCCATTTCTTCAGCCTCTTCTTTAACCGTACCTTCAGACTCTTCTTTAGCCTCTTCTTCAGCCGTATCTTCAGTCGTATCGTCAGACTCTTCTTTATCTTCTTCATCAGCGGTATCATCAGCCGTATCTTCAGCCTCATCTTTAGCCTCTTCTTCAGCCGTATCTTCAGCCTCTTCTTCAGCCTTATCTTCAGACGTATCTTCAGACTCTTCTTTATTTTCTTCATCAGCGGTATCATCAGCCGTATTTTCAGCCTCTTCTTTAGCCGTATCTTCAGCTTCTTCCTCAGCCTTATCTTCAGACGTATCTTCAGACTCTTCTTTATCTTCTTCTTCAGCGGTATCATCAGCCGTTTCTTCAGCCTCATCATTAGCCTCTTCTTCAGCCGTATCTTCAGCCTCTTTTTGAGCCTCATCTCCAGACTCTTCTTCAGCCGTATCTTCAGACTCTTCTTCAGCCTTATCTTCAGACTCTTCTTCAGCCTCTTCTTCAGCCGTATCTTCAGCCGTATCTTCAGCCGCATCTTCAGACTCTACTTCAGCCTCTTCTTCAGTGGTATCTTCAGCCTCTTCTTTGGCCGTATTTTCAGCTGTATCTTCAGACTCGTCTTTAGCCTCTTCTTCAGCCTCTTCTTTATCTTCTTCATCAGCGGTATCATCAGCCGTATCTTCAGCCTCATCATTAGCCTCTTCTTCAGCCGTATCTTCAGCCTCTTTTTGAGCCTCATCAACAGACTGTTCTTCAGCCGTATCTTCAGCCTCTTCTTCAGCCGTGTTTTCGGCCGTATCTTCAGCCGCATCTTCAGACTCTTCTTCAGTCTCTTTTTCAGCCGTATCTTCAGCCTCTTCTTTAGCCGTATCTTCAGCCACTTCTTCAGTCATATCTTCAGCCGCATCTTCAGACACCTCTTCATTCGTATCTTCAACCTCTGCTTCAGACACTTCTACAGCTTCTTCTTCAGCCATTTCTTTTTCAGCCTCTTCTATAACCTCATCTTCACCCTCTTGTATAATTCCTTCGTCTCCAGTTTTCTTTTCAGCTACTCCTATAAGATATAACAATTTCGATGGAAAAAGGTAAATATATTATATTAAACTGTGTGTGATCAATAACGATAGTTTAATGTTTTAAAAACTACCTCAATTCTGACGGAATAAATAAAATAGAAATTATTGAAAAATGATTACCCTCCCTTAATGTCGAACCTCAATTTATATTTCATGTTGAGGAAATAGTTTTTTAAGCACTACCCAATCGATTTTACAGTAACATTATACAAGTGTATTCGTTATTGAAATTATGTCAGTTTGTGGCGTAGCCCTCCAAGGAGACCGGCATTCACGGAAAGGCAGATATCACTATAATTCATATTTAATTACTGGGCCATGCGTAGATATTAAAAGTAGTTATTATGAATATTTCTTACCGGATTTTATTTCGGCATCATTGGATTCACACATATGTAAGATATTTGATTCACAAATAGGTAAGGGGCTAAGTTAGAGGAAAATGATTAAATGGAAAAGTCACAAAGAGATAAGTGATACAGCAACTGTCAAACACGAGTCTGAGGTAAGTGATACAGAAACAGTCACAAGTATTTTCATATGTAAGTGATACAGAAACTGTCACAAGTATGTCAAATGTAAGTGATACAGTAACTGTCAGACATATGCCAGCTGTAGGTGATACAGTAACTGTCACAAATATGTCAGATGTAAGTGATACGCCAACTGTCAAACACGAGTCTGAGTTAAGTGATACAGAAACAGTCACAAGTATTTTAATATGTAAGTGATACAGAAACTGTCAAACACGAGTCTGAGGTAAGTGATACAGAAACAGCCACAAATATTTTAATATGTTTGTGATACAGAAACTGTCAAACACGAGTCTGAAGTAAGTGATACAGAAACAATCACAAATATTTTCAAATGTTAGTGATACAGAAACTGTCACAAGTACGTCAGATGTAAGTGATAGAGTGACTGCCACACATATGTCAGCTGTTGGTGATACAGTAACTGCCACAAATATGTCAGATGTAAGTGATACGGCAACTGTCAAACACGAGTCTGAGGTAAGTTATACAGAAACAGTCACAAGTATTTTAATATGTAAGTGATACAGAAACTGTCACAAGTATGTCAGATGTAAGTGATACAGTAACTGTCACAAATATGTCAACTGTAAGAGATACAGTAACTGCCACAAATATGTCAGATGTAAGTGGTACGGCAACTGTCAAACACGAGTCTGAGGTAAGTGATACAAAAGCAGTCACAAGTATGTCAGATGTAAGCGATACAGAAACAGTCACAAATATATCAGATGTAAGCGATACAGAAACAATCACAAATATGTCAAAGGTAAGTGATACAGAAATAGTCACACATATGTCAGTTGTAAGTGATACAGAAACTGTCACAAATATGTCACAGGTAGGTGATACAGAAACTGTAACAAATATGCCAGAGGTACCTGATATAGAATATGCCACAAATATATCAGATGACTGTGATATAGAATATGCCATAAATATATCAGTTGTAAGTGATACAGAAACAGTCACAAATATATCAGAGGTAAGTGATACAGAAACTGTCACAAATATGTCAGATGTAAGTGATACAGTAACTGCTACAAATATGTCAGCTGTAAGTAATACAGTAACTGCCACAAATATGTCAGATGTAAGTGATACGGCAACTGTCAAACACGAGTCTGAGGTAAGTGATACAGAAGCAGTCACAAGTATGTCAGATGTAAGTGATACAGAAACGGTCACAAATATGTCAGAGGTAAGTGATACAGAAACAGTCACAAATATGTCAGATGTAAGTGATACAGAAACAGTCATAAGTATGTCAGATGTTAGTGATACAGAAGCAGTCACAAATATATCAGATGTAAGCGATACAGAAACAGACACAAATATGTCAGATGTAAGTGATACAGAAACAGTCACAAATATGTCAGAGGTAAGTGATACATAAACTGCCACAAATATGTCAGAGGTAAGTGATACAGAAGCAGTCACAAATATGTCAGATGTAAGTGATACAGAAACAGTCATAAGTATGTCAGATGTAAGTGATACAGAAGCAGTCACAAATATATCAGATGTAAGCGATACAGAAACAGTCACAAATATGTCAGATGTAAGTGATACAGAAATAGTCACACATATGTCAGATGTAAGTGATACAGAAACTGTCACAAATATGTCACAGGTAGATGATACAGAAACTGTCACAAATATGCCAGAGGTACGTGATATAGAATATGCCACAAATATATCAGATGACTGTGATATAGAATATGCCACAAATATATCAATTGTAAGTGATACAGAAACAGTCACAAATATATCAGAGGTAAGTGATACAGAAACTGTCACAAATATGTCAGTTGTAAGTAATACAGAAACAGTCACAAATATGCCAGATATAAGGGATCCAGCAACACTCAGAAATATGTCAGAGGTAAGTGATACAGAAAGTACAACAAATATGTTAGTTGTAAGTGATACAGAAAGAGTCACAAATATGTCAGAGGTAAGTGATACAGAAACTGTCACAAATATATCAGTTGTAAGTGATACAGAAACTGTCCCAAATATGTCAGAGGTAAGTGATACAGAAACTGTCCCAAATATGCCAGAGGTAAGTGATACAGAAACAGTCACAAATATGTTCGAGGTTATTGATACAGAAATTGTCACAAATATGTCAATTGTAAGTGATACAGAAATTGTCACAAATATGTCAGATGTAAATGATACAGAAACAGTCACAAATATGTCAGTTGTAAGTGATACAGAAACCGTCACAAATATGTCAGTTGTAAGTGATAAAGAAACAGTCACAAATATGTTCGAGGTTAGTGATACAGAAATTGTCACAAATATGTCAGTTGTAAGTGATACAGAAATTGCCACAATTATGTCAGATGTAAGTGATACAGAAACTTTCAGAAATATGTCCGAGGTAAGTGATACAGAAACTGACACAAATATGTCAGTTGTAATTGTTACAGAGATTGCCACAAATATGTCAGATGTAACTGATACAGAAACAGTCACAAATATGTCAGTTGTAAGCGATACAGAAACAGTCACAATTATGTCAGTTGTAAGTGATACAGAAACAGTCACAAATATGTCAGATATAAATGATTCAGAAACGATCACAAATATGTCAGAGGTAAGTGATACAGATACTGTCACAAATATGTCAGTTTTAAGTGATACAGAAGCTGCCCAAAATAAGTCAGAGGTAAGTTATACAGAAACAGTCACAAATATGTCAGAGGTAAGTGATAAAGAAACTACCACAAATATATCAGTTGTAAGTGATACAGAAACTACGACACATATGTCACAGGTAAGTGATACAGAAACAGTCATAAATCTGTCAGTTGTAAGTGATACAGAAAATGTCACAATTATGTCAGAGGTACGTGATACAGAAACAGTCACAAATATGTCCTAGGTTAGTGATACAGAAACTTCCAGAAATATGTCAGTTGTAATTGATACGGAAATTGCCACAAATATATCAGATGGTAGTAATACAGAAACTGTCATAAATATGTCACAGGTAGGTGATACAGGAACTGTCTCAAAGGACTGTGTTAGAGGTAAACAAAACAAATAATAATGATAGAAATATTGACACAAATGTGTCAGAGTTTAATGATACAGAAACTGTCACAAATATGCCAGAGGTAAGTGATATAGAATATTCCACATATATATCAGATGATTGATACAGAAATTGCCACAAACATGTCAGTTGTAAGTAATACAGAAACCGTTACAAATATATCAGAGGTAAGTGATAAAGAAACTGTCACAAATATGTCAGTTGTAAGTCATACAGAAACAATCACAATTATACCAAATATAAGTGATACAGAATCGGTCACAAATATGTCAGTGGTAAGTGATACAGAAACAGTCACAAATATGTCAAGTGTATATTGATACAGAAAGAGTCACAAATATATCAGAGGTAAGTGATACAGAAACAGTCAGAAATATGTCAGAAGTAAATGATACAGAAACAGTCATAATTATGTCAGAGGTAAGTGATACAGAAACTATTACAATTTTTTCAGATGTAAGTGATACAGAAACTGTCACAAATATGTCAAAGGTAAATAATACAGAAACTGCCACAAATACGCCAGTTGTAACTGATACAGAAACTGCCACAAATATGTCAGATGTAAAGTATACAGAAATTGCAACATATATGTCGATGTAAGTAATACAGAAACAGTTACAAATATGTCAGTTGTAAGTGATACAGATATTGTCACAAATATGTCAGAGGATAGTGGTACAGAAACAAATATGTCAGTTGTAAGTGATACAGATATTGTCACAAATATGTCAGAGGTTAGTGGTACAGAAACAAATATGTCAGATGTAAGTGATACAAAAACAGTCACGAATATATCAGTTGTAAGTGATACAGAAATTGCGACAAATATGTCAGATGTTAGTGATACAGATACAGTCACAAATATATCATAGGTAAATGATGCAGAAACTGTCACAAATATGTCAGTTGTAAGTGATGCAGAAACAGTCACAAATATGTCAGAGGTAAGTGATTTAGAAAGAGTCACAAAAAGGTCAGGTGTAAGTGATACAGAAAGAGTCACAATTATTTCAGATGTAAGTGATACAGAAACTGTCACAAATATGTCAAAGGTAAGTGATACAGAAACTGTCACAAATATGTCAAAGGTAAGTGATACAGAAACTGCAACAAATATGTCAGATGTAAGTGATACAGAAATTGTAACAAATATGTCTGATGTAAGTAATACAAAACTATCACTATTATTTTAGATGCAAGTGATACAGAAACAAATATGTCAGAAGTAAGTGATACAAAAACAGTCACGAATATATCAGTTGTAAGTGCTACAGAAATTGCTACAAATATGTCAGATGTAAGTGATACAGAAACAGTAACAAATATGTCAGAGGTATGTGATATAGGAACTGTCACAAATATGTCATTTGTAAGTGATGTAGAAACAGTCATAAATATGTCAGAGGTAAGTGATACAGAAACTTCTCAAAATAAGTCAGAGGTAAGTGATACAGAAACAGTAAAAAATATGTCAGATGTTAGTGATACAGAAACAGTCACAAATATGTCAGAGGTTAGTGATACAGAAACTACCACAAATATGTCAGTTGTAAATGATACATAAAGAGTCACGAATATGTCAGAGGTAAGTGGGATAGAAATTATCACAAATATGTCAGTTGTAAGTGATACAGAAACTGTCTCAAATATGTCAGAGGTAAGTGATACAAAAATTGTCCTAAATATGTCCGAGGTTAGTGAAACAGAAACTGTCACAAATATGCCAATTGTAAGTGAAACAGAAATTGCCACAAATATGTCAGATGTAAGTGATAAAGAAACAGTCACAAATATGTCCGAGGTAAGTGATACAAAAACTGACACAAATATGTCAGTTGTAAGTGTTACAGAAATTGCCACAAATATGTCAGATGTTACTGACACAGAAACAGTCACAAATAAAAATTATGTCAGTTGTAAGTGATACAGAAACAGTCACAAATATGTCAGATATAAATGATACAGAAACGATCACAAATATGTCAGAGGTAAGTTATACAGAAAGAGTCGCACATATGGCAGAGGTAAGTGATACAGAAACTACCACAAATATGTCAGTTGTAAGTGATACAGAAACTACCACACATATGTCAGAGGTAAGTGGTACAGAAACAGTCATAAATCTGACAGTTGTAAGTGATACAGAAACTGTCACAAATATGTCAGAGGTAAGTGATACAGAAACTGACACAAATATGTCAGAGGTAAGTGATATAGAAACAGTCACAAATATGTCCTAGGTTAGTGATACAGAAACTTCCACAAATATGTCAGTTGTAAGTGATACTTAAATTCCTACAAATATGTCAGATGTAAGTGATACAGAAACAGTCACACATATTTCCGGGGTAAGTGATACAGAAACTCTCAGAAATATGTTAGTTGTAATTGATACGGAAATTGCCACAAATATGTCAGATGGTAGTGATACAGAAATTGTCACAAATATGTCAGATGTTAGTGATACAGAAACTGTCTCAGAGGACTGTGTTAAATGTAAAAGAAACAAATAATAATGATAAAAATATTGTCACAAATGTGTCAGAGGTAAGTGATACAGAAACTGTCACAAATATGCCAGAGGTAAGTGATATAGAATATGCCACATATATATCAGATGAGTGATACAGAAATTCCCGCAAATATGTCATTTGTAAGTAATACAGAAACCGTTACAAATATATCAGAGGTAAGTGATAAAGAAACTCTCACAAATATTTCAGTTGTAAGTCATACAGAAACAATCACAATTATACAAAATATAAGTGATGCAGAAACGGTCACAAATATATCAGAGGTTAGTGATACAGAAACAATCACAATTATGTCATATGTATGTGATACAGAAACTATCACAATTATTTCAGATGTAAGTGATACAGAAACTGTTACAAATATGTCAAAGGTAAGTGATACAGAAACTTCCACAAATACGTCAGTTGTAAGAGATACAGAAATTGCAACAAATTTGTCAGATGTAAGTAATACAGAAACAGTTACAAATATGTCAGTTGTAAGTGATACAGAAATTGTCACAAATATGGCCGATGTAAGTGATACAGAAACATTCACAAATATGTCCGAAGTAAGTGATACAGAAACTTTCAGAAATATGCCAGTTGTAAGTGATACAGAAAATGCCACAAATATGTCAAATTTAAGTGACACAGAAACATTCACTAATATGTCCGAGGTAAGTGATACAGAAATTGCCACAAATACGTCAGATGTAAGTGATACGGAAACAGTCACAAATATGTCAGTTGTAAGTGATACAGAAACTGTCACAAAAATGGCAAATAAAAGTGATACAGCAACGATCACAAATATGTCTGAGGTAAGTCATACAGACCCTTTCACAAATATATCAGATAAGTGATACAGGATCTGTCATTAATATATCAGATGTAAGTGTTACAGAAACAGTCACAAATATGTTAGCGGTAAGTGATACAGAATCAGTCACAAATATGACAGATGTAAGTGATACAGAAACTGTCACAAGTATGTTAGATGTAAGTGATACAGAAACTGTCACAAGTATGTTAGATGTTAGTGATGTTATTTATTTAGCTACTATAATAGCTAAAATAGATACAAACGTCGTCACTGATAAAGAGTGATTTCAGTGATTCAGAACTGGTCATAATTAGACGAAAGATGTGAAAGATAAAAGTTACAACATGATTAAGACATGTTTAAGGTGTAATGCTATTTGTCTCAAATGTGTCAGACACAAATGCTAATATCCTGTCACAAATATGTCAGAGGTAATGTAAAATACGGAAACAGCCCCACATCTGTAGAGGTAAGGCCAGAAAAAAGTAAAACATACAATGTCACAAATATAACAGAGGTGAATGATGGAAATATTGTCACAAATAGGTCAGTGAAACGTGAAATAGAAAATGTCTAAAATGTGTCAAATTTGTCAAAGGTACATGATATAGAAACGATCACAAAGGTGTTAAAAGTACAGAAAATGTCACAACTATGTCAGATGCGAGTGATACAGAATCTAACAAACATGTCAGAGGTCAGTGATGCAAATACTGTCTCAAATATGTCAGATGGGAAGGACAAAAACTCTTACAAATGTGTCAGAGGCAAATAATACAGAAGCAGTCACGAATGTGATGGAGGGATTAATCAATAATATTTATTATGGATATGAAGATAAATGATACTTAAGGCATAACAATTTTGACGTTGGAGGAAGGCAACCAGTTGTATATGAACTGTGCTAAATAACTACAAAGGTAAATGTTACAAAAACAAGCACATGTTTGAATTGAATTGAATTGAACAGTTGAGCAATTTGAATAGAGATGCATCTCCTTCCACATTTAAGGAAATGTCACAACAAATATAACGGAGATAAGTGAGAAGGACTTGTCACAACAGATATTACTAAGGTCAGTGATATAGGAATTATCACAAGAAGTAAACCTGAGGTAAATGGTACAGTAATTGTCAAAACAAAAATTACTGCAGTAATTGATACAGGAAATGTCACAACAAATATTACTAAGGTGAACGGTACAGGAATTGTCAAAACAAAAATAACTGAGGTAAATGACACAGAAAATGTCACAACAAATATAACTAAAGTAAATGGTACAGGGAATGTTACAGTAAATGTAACTGAAGTAAATGATACAGGAATTGTCACAACAAATATAACTGAAGTAAATGATACAGGAATCGGTCACAACAACTATTACTAAAGAAAATGGTACAGGAATTGTCAAAACAAAAATGACTGAGGTAAGTGACACAGGAATTGTCACAATAAATATATCTGAGATAAAGGGTACAGACATACTCACAACAAATATAACTGAAGTAAATGATACAAGAAATGTCACAGCAAATATAACTGAAGTAAATGATACAGGAATTGTCACAGCAAATGTATCTGAGGTAAATGATACCGGAATTGCCACAACAAACTTAACTGAGGTAAATGGTACAGGAACTTTTACAACAAATATATCTGAGGTAAATGGTTCATGAATTGTCTCAAGATATATAACAGAGGTAGATGATACGGGAATTGTCACAACAAATATAACTGAAGTAAATGATACAGGAATTGTCACAATAAATATAACTGAGATAAATGGTACAGATATGTTCACAACAAATATAGCTGAAGTATATAGTACAGATATGTTCACAAGTGCTCCCGAGATAAATAATATAGGAGGTACTTCCTTGTTTCAGTGGGTGTGTTATTTAATCAAGATGAATTTAGAAACATAAAGGTGATGTGATTTTTCAGGAATATTGGCATAATTCAAATATGTTTCATTTCATAGTGTAATAGGTAATATATTCTTTCCTCAATAGTACGTGTTTTATATTTCTTGTTTTAGTTAAAGCTAACTGTCCAATACTTCATGTTCTTAACCATACTTATCGATATCACATAATTACATGATAGAAGTATTTTTAAATCTCGAGTATGCCTTGAAGGACACTGGCACTCGGACAACGGACCGAGTTTCTGCCGATCGCACTACGTCAATGTGACGCTAGGAAAGCAATGTACTGGTCAATTTCTATCAATGGTTAAAAATAAAGTTATGATAAAGCAAGTTTCGGTGATTAAATGGATTTGGCAGCTATGCCAATTATTTATGATATATAAACACTATGTTAACTTCAATCGTACCACTGACAATTTCTGTATTACTACGTTCAATTCCAGAACACGTATCCATGTGATGGTAATTAAATATGTATTCTAAGAATATTTCTTACCATTATCGTTTGCTTTGTTTGTGTTTAAATCATCATCATTTGTTTGAAGTGCGAAATCATTGCCTTCATCGTCGTTAGCGAGAGCAGCCTCTTTTTCGACGACATCAAAGTTTTCGATTGGAATTACTAGATCAATATTGAGTTGTCCTTTCATAACTGCAACTGGCGATTTAATAGTATGCTTGTTGTTATCGATTTTTAAATCGTTTTCTGTGTCATCCCTTTTCTGTTGACTATTTTCAGTTCCTTCATCGTTCTTATCCCCGCTGAGTTCAACTGATTGCTCTTCAGCCACTAAAATACATAAAGTTAATTAAGATTAGAGGTACATGTAGCGAATAAGTATAATCAATACCCACGAACTGAGTAAAACTGTTGTAGTTTTGCTACTTTGCATTCGTGTCTTTCCAAAACATACCGAAATAAACCATAAACATGGCACAGGTAAGAACCTGCAGTATATTATGCATGTCCTTGACCTTCTGTCTACCTTCATCTAAATAACGAAATAGTAACCAATCTAGTAAAAACTGTTCAATGAAGTCATAGACAACTGCCTAAAATCACAAAACATTTTGATGGCATTTGTTTATGCCCCGTGTCTGAGGTAGAAATGTTCTATGCGGTATAAACATCATCGCCATGCCAGACAACCTTGACCTAAAGTCAAAGTTCGAACGAGTGGGTTACTTGAAAAAGAGATATAAAAAAGCAAATGGTTTGTAAACTATTATTAACTTAAAGCAAAACAGAAAAACCATCGAAAATTACATTCATCAATTCAGAACAACGTTGCTTACTAATATATTAACTACTGGGCGATAGTATTGGCAGCACCTTGAATGTCGTTGTGGACGGTTCCTCGTGGTGTGATGAACTCGCCGTTTCATTACACGCTTCTTTAGATTTAAATTGTTCAAAAAAGTATTAAAACAAGAAAGAATAGAACACATATAAAGGTAAACAGTGCAATAATGTCACCATTAGAAGCTAGCGAGAATTAGAGCGATGTGTACAACAGCAAAACAATGCCCGTGACTCGTATGGCAGAGAGTTTACCAATTACCTTCCCTTACATGACGACAGCAAGATTATTACGCTCGAGAATTGAGAGCTGTGCAAATTGGTTGGTCATATTTATTTTAAAAATGCTTAAAATGATCATGTTTTTTTTCTACAGATGAGAACAGCGGAATATTGTCATGAGTTGTGTTTGCCTGGCACAGGATGCTGTTGCATGCAGATATAACGTTTTGAAGATGCGTAGTGATACACTGCAAGAATTGAACAAAAAGGAAGGGATGTCACAAAACCTTCAAAATTGTGAAAACGCAACCTGGTAAACCCCATGTTTTTTTCCCTGCAGTTTTGGAGCAAAAGATGACTATCTATGAAAACATGACAATTTTAGAACCATTTGGTAATGTGTTCAGTGTTCAAGTTCTACATTTCGCTATATGTAGAACACAGTAAAATTAATTGGTATGTTAAACGTTTAGAACACTGTTCAAGCAGAAATAAAATAATAATTCCGAGTATCAATTAATAGGCGGTAAATCATATTCATGTAGCTAGCGTAAATATCAATCATTTAAGTACAAACATTATGTCATTTGACACGTGATCGCTTGTTTGGACTTTTTTTTGGATAAAATATAAATAGAATTAAGAGCATATGGAAGTCAAACACGGAATCAAGACCCCAAAATGTGACATGCTTTAGTGAATTCATCAATTTGGGAGTATGACATTGATTAGTTTGTGTTATATGTGAATTGTTAAATGCACGACATTTACTACCAGGGTAGTAAGAGTAGACTATTGGTAAAAATTGGTGTGCGAGACGTTAGCCTGTAGTAACAAAGCTGTGAACATCAAAAAATCAACCTGAACCACACCTCGTTGTGACAGTTCCCAGCAATTGTAAGCTTACTTTATCATCGAATACCCCAGGAGTCAAATCCGATACTCGGTGTTGCTGCTAGTGGTGGGGTATCTAAAAGGATTACCAGTGGGCATTTGGCGATGATTTCAATTACTCGAATTTATCCATAGTCTTACCTGCAAGTTGGGTTTCTTGCGTGTGTTGTAGGTGGTGGTGGGTCTTCCATACAGGTTTCCCAGAACAGCAACAGAACGACAGAACTAGCGCCGCCAATAACAATAATTTGTTCATGACTGTCTTGGTTTCGAAAATCTAAATAAAATAATAGTTATATGTGCCATTACATTAAGTTCATTAGTTAAAAGCCATTTTAAACGCTGGCTTATCAATAATTCTATATTTGTTTTATATCTGCTTCAATTGTATCGTTAGTATTGTATATTGTATTATCAACATTGTATAGGTATCACTTGTATTGTCATTTTGTGTATTGTATATCATATAATTTGTACTGTATATTGTACAGTTTTTGTTTTTTATTGCAAATGGTATTGTATGTTATGTTATTGACATGGTTAAGTATATCATATGTATCATATTCGTATTATTGGTTAATTTTATTATTGGTATTGTATATTGCATTGTTTATAACGTTAATTATATTATTGGTATTGTATATTGCATTATTTATAACGTAAATTATATTATTGGTATTGTATATTGCATTATTTATAACGTTAATTATATTATTGGTATTGTATATTGCATTATTTATAACGTTCATACTATTATTCGTATTGTATATTGCATAAACTATAACGTAAATTATATTATTGGTTTTGTATATTGCATTATGTATAACGTTAATATTATTATTGGTATTGTATATTGTATTACTATAACGTTAATTATATTATTGGTATTGTATATTGCATTATTTATAACGTTAATTATATTATTGGTATTGTGTATTGCATTATTTATAAAGTTAATTATATTATTGGTATTGTGTATTGCATGATTTATAACGTTAATAATATTATTGGTATTGTATATTGCATTATTTATAACTTTAATTATATCATTGGTATTGTATATTGCATTTACTATAACGTAAATTATATTATTGTTATTGTAAATTGCATTATTTATAACGTTAATTATATTATTGGTATTGTATAATGCATTATCTATAACGTTAATTATATTATTTAAATCGTTAATTATATTATTGGTATTGTATTTTGCATTATCTATAAGTTAATTATATTATTGGTATTGTATAATGAACTATCTATAACGTTAATTATAGTATTGGTATTGTATATTGCATTATTTATAACGTTAATAATATTCGTAAATTATATTATTGGTGTTGTATATTGCATTATTTATAACGTTAATAATATTATTGGTATTGTATATTGCATTATTTATAACGTAAATTATATTATTGGTAATGTATATTGCATTATTTATAACGTTAATTATATTATTGGTATTGTATATTGCATTATTTATAACGTTCATACTATTATTTGTATTGTATATTGCATAAACTATAACGTAAATTATATTATTGGTTTTGTATATTGCATTATGTATAACGTTAATATTATTATTGGTATTGTATATTGTATTACTATAACGTTAATTATATTATTGGTATTGTATATTGCATTATTTAAAACGTTAATTATATTATTGGTTTTGTGTATTGCATTATTTATAACGTTAATTATATAATCGGTATTGTATATTGCACTATTTATAACGTTAATTATATTATTGGTATTGTGTATTGCATTATTTATAACGTTATTTATATTATCGGTATTGTATATTGCATGATTAATAACGTTAATAATATTATTGGTATTGTATATTGCATTATTTATAACTTTAATTATATCATTGGTATTGTATATTGCATTTACTATAACGTAAATTATATTATTGGTATTGTAAATTGCATTATTTATAACGTTAATTATATTATTGGTATTGTATAATACATTATCTATAACGTTAATTATATTATTTAAATCGTTAATTATATTATTGGTATTGTATTTTGCATTATCTATAACGTTAATTATATTATTGGTATTGTATAATGCATTATCTATAACGTTAATTATAGTATTGGTATTGTTTATCGCATTATTTATAACGTTAATACTATTCGTAAATTATATTATTGGTGTTGTATATTGCATTATTTATAACTTTAATTATATCATTGGTATTGTATATTGCATTTACTATAACGTAAATTATATTATTGGTATTGTAAATTGCATTATTTATAACGTTAACTATATTATTGGTATTGTATAATACATTATCTAGAACGTTAATTATATTATTTAAATCGTTAATTATATTATTGGTATTGTATTTTGCATTATCTTTAACGTTAATTATATTATTGGTATTGTATAATGCATTATCTATAACGTTAATTATAGTATTGGTATTGTATATTGCATTATTTATAACGTTAATAATAGTATTGGTATTGTATATTGCATTATTTATAACGTAAATTATATTATTGGTAATGTATATTGCATTATTTATAACGTTAATTATATTATTGATATTGTATATTGCATTATTTATAACTTTAATAATTTTATTGCTATTGTATATTGCATAAACTATAACGCAAAATATATTATTGGTATTGTATATTGCATTATTTATAACGTTAATAATATTATTAGTATTGTATATTGCATTATCTATAACGTTAATAATATTATTTGTATTGTATATTGCATAACCTATAACGTAAATTATATTATTGGTATTCTATATTGCATTATTTATAACGTTAATATTATTATTGGTATTGTATATTGCATTATTTGTAACGTTAATTATATTATTGGTATTGTATATTGCATTATTTATAACGTTAATTATATTATTGGTATTGTGTATTGCATTATTTATAACGTTAACTATATAATGGGTATTGTATATTGCATTATTTATAACGTTAATTAAATTATTGGTATTGTGTATTGCATTATTTATAACGTTAATTATATTATTGGTATTGTATATTGCATTATTTATAACGTTAATTATATAATCGGTATTGTATTTTGCATTATTTATAACGTTAATTATATCATTGGTATTGTATATTGCATTATTTAGAACGTTAATAATATATTTGGTATTGTATATTGCATTATTTATAACGTAAATTATATTATTGGTATTGTATATTGCATTATTTATAACGTTAATTATATAATCGGTATTGTATTTTGCATTATTTATAACGTTAATTATATCATTGGTATTGTATATTGCATTATTTAGAACGTTAATAATATATTTGGTATTGTATATTGCATTATTTATAACGTAAATTATATTATTGGTATTGTATATTGCATTATTTATAACGTTAATTATATTATTTGTATTGTTTATTGCATTATTTATAACGTTAATTATATCATTGGTTTTGTATATTGCATTATTTAGAACGTTTATAATATTATTGGTATTGTATATTGCATTATTTATAACGTAAATTATATTATTGGTATTGTATATTGCATTATTTATAACGTTAATCATATTATTTGTATTGTTTATTGCATTATTTATAACGTTAATTATATTATTGGTATTGTATATTGCATTATTTATAACGTTAATTTTATTATTGGTATTGTGTATTGCATTATTTATAACGTTAATTATATAATTAGTATTGAATATTGCGTTATATATTGCATAATTTGTATTACATATAAATCATTTTAATTGTATATTTTATTTTTGTACCATTTATATTGTTAATCGTATCATATGTCATATTATGCTGCGTCATGTCCATGCCATGCCACGCCACGACACGCCACGCCACGCCACTCACGCCACGCCACGCCACGCCACGCCCCGCCCCGCCCCGCCCCACCCCACCCCATCCCATCCCATCCCATCCAATCCAATCCAATCCAATCCAATCCAATCCAATCCAATCCCATCCCATCCCATCCCATCCCACCCCATCCCATCCAATCCAATCCAATCCCATCATATCATATCATATCATATCGTACACAGGTAACCATGTCGCGCATGTTGGACGTACGTTTAACGTAAATTTAACATACTTGCCAAAACGTACGTTTCTCCTGTAAACAGTACCACGCACGTTTAACATATGTTTCTGCCGTACGTTTAACGTATGTCAAACAAATGTTTAACGTACGGTCGAAACGTACGTTATTTATAGAAATAGTACCACGCATGTTAAACATATGTTAAACATACGTGGCATTTTTACCTGTGTATTATATTATATTATATTATATTATATTATATTATATTATATTATATTATATTATATTATATTATATTATATTATATTATATTATATTATATTATATATACCTTATCATATCATTACATAACAAACCATATCATATTTTATCATATCATATCACATCATCTGTATTCTATATTATCTTTTTTGTATTCTATATTCATTTGTATATTAACCATCATTTATATTGTATAGTGTATCATTTGTACTCTAATTGCATTATCTGTATTGCAAATTATAGTAATATTGTTGACTATTTATGATAATTATTATTATTTTTTATTATAATTGCAGGATCACAATTTATACTAAACAATAATAGTTAAAACAGTGTTCAATAACTGTCATTTGATATAAATGTAATGTCACAGTCATCTTATAATTAAGATTTCTTGAAATCAAAATATCAAACCTTGCCATATATGCTATATTGATGCTATTCAAGAGTTAAATCAATTACCGGTCTTCATACTTAATAAAATGTGTGCTTTACAAAACAAACAATCGCAATCTTATCATAGCACATATTATATCATAGCACATATTATATCATAGCACATATTATAAATATGGAATGATTTCTGAAACCAGTAAAAGTACCTCATACGTGATTCTTATTTATAAGGGAGCTTCTTTTTTATTTTTATAAAAAAATCAATTTAAATGCACCATTTTCTGTTGTGCATGCATATGACACAAATAAACTACCTCTTAATGTTGTTATGAACTGAAAAAATGTTTCCTGTCAAATACAACAGAAAATTGTGCATTTTAACTGAATTTTGCATTGACATCTCCGAGGAGAAGCTGGGTCAAACTGAAGCATGTTTATGAGTTAACGTTTATGGCCAACGCCTGGTATAATGAATGTTAATGTATAAGTTTCATAAGGCTTTTAAAGACCCAACATCCGATCAGACTATCGGATGTAAATTAGTTGCTCTGCAGGGCGTGTTTTATCAACTGGGAGTGTATAATATGGTCTAACAATAGAACAGTGATAATAGCAGACAGCAAAATGTTTTTAAACAATGCTAAAGGTTCACATTGTAACTGATACAGGAATGTGGACTCTCTGGGGTCAATATCACATCCCACTTTAGCATTAGGGACTACAGGGTCTTTAATTAATCATTATCAGGTAATTACTGTTTTATCAACACTATTAAGTGATGTGATAATGTTGTTGATTGATATCAAAGTAATTATGTATATGAACATATGTGCCTAATAATTTTAAACCACAATTCAAGCATTATAATCAGTCTAACAGATATGCCCAAAATCCCTATATTCAAGTTGGTATAGCCCATTATGAATCATTAAGTACGATTTGGAGGGAAATTAAAATACATAGATATGTTACATGTTATGTGCTGATATTTTTGTCACTTTTAGTGACGGAAATAAGAACTTACAATTATATTCATACTTGGATATTATATTAATACTGCTGGGATGTTATTGATAAAAAAGTAATTATCAACACTTTGTTGAATATATTAGGAATTAGACTTGAACTAATGTTGATGTGATTAAAAATTGCAAAAGGTGTTTTTACTCAACACAATACCTAGAGTGATAGAGACTGTGCTAATAATAAACTTTAATTAATGTTGGTTTTTATCATGCATGTGTATTAATTGTAAATTATAAATTGTGGTGATTATGAACAATGTTAAGGCCGCGCCTATAAAAAACAAAATAAAAAGTGAAAAAAATCATTAACAAAATTGATTCCTGTTATAACAATGTAATACACGGAGGAAGATAAAACACTTCAACTTCATAAAAGCAGAAATCATGATGAATAAATCAGTTGTAATTAAGAATTTACTGATAATTAATTAAGAAAAAGACCAGAAATGTTTTTTGATTTGGTAATTTTAAGTCACTTTCAAAAGCTTTCATTAGACAAAAAACCGTTTATATATATATTCATGATATTCCTGGTGAAAGCCCTATCTTTAGTTTTAATCTAAAACTATCATTTCTGCTGCATGTGATATAATACACATGTAAAATGATTCATTCATGTGGCACCATAATTTTTTTTTAATAAAGAATAGGAACAATTGTATAATTCAATTAGATATGGTGATATACAACTGTTGGTGATTAAAGAAGGATAATAGAAGGAATCATTTAAAAGTTTGGTAAGTCTTGCATGATTTGTAGTTTGTATTTAACTATTATATCTTGATTACAGCCATGTGAGCTACAGCATGCCAGTTTGTTTACAAACATTGGTCACATGCCAATATTGACCCGTTTGCTCCTCCCACAAAATTCAAATTTCTCTGTAACTGATTGTCTGTTGAAAGCAATAAGTAATAAATTATTGCAGATTTTATTCTGAAATTTTCAGGAACTGTGAGTAATATTAAGACTATGTTGCATGACAAATTTCAAATTTTTTAATCCATGAATTTATTTTAGATTTGAAAATTACTCTCCCAGAGTTAAATGTGTTTTGAAAAATAAGGGAAAACACTCCCATCGCCATTACCTCCCTTTTATACCCAGGTTGGGTCTTTAACCGATAGAGTTAACTTGGCTATATGTGCAGGCTTAATTGTCCAGGGGCAGTAGAGATATAAACATGTATTTTCCACATTTGGTGAACGTATGTTGATGTTTTATGCCTCTGGTGTAGAAACACTCTGTTAACCGTCCATCAACCATCATGATAGGTGGCATTAACTTCTTTTGCAGTTTATATGTAATTCAATTAAAACTTGCTATTTATAATAAATTTTAAGTGAAACGTGCGCAAATTGTTAAAACATATCAACTAGTGACATTTCCAGTTGTTTTGAAATAAATTAATAAAGATACTTTGATTAACCTTATTACAGTGTAATGTTTGGAAACAAGCATTATTAAATAGGAAGCATGCTTACAAACATGTTTGTCAATTTTGTTGTACTAGCATGTTCTTAGTTCTAAATGGTCATAAGTGGTTTGGTGATTAGCATGTTTGCTCGAAGACCTAGAGGTCCCTGGACCGATTTCCGGTGGTGTTTCGCCTGTTTTTTATTTAAACGCACTCCCACATTGCCCTATTCGGGCAAGGTGCTATGAAAGCATGCAAACCTTCGGATGGGATTTTAATGCATTTTGCCCGTGTACAGGGAGAGTTATACAGAGTGTACGTGAAATATCTCACTGACCAAGAACGCCTACGTCATTCAGTGTTGCAAATGTACGTAAACTTCCATCGGAAACGAAGGAAGAAAGTTAGCTATGCAATTAAAACCATTATGCATGTTTGAAATTCCTACATATTCTTCATTTCTGTTTCAGGATGTTCCTGAGAACTTGTCAATCTGCCATTACTAAACGGATTAGCTAACCCGCCACTTTTGTATTTTTGACTATCATGTGAGAACTGATTTGACTACCCATTCTAATGATTATGAAATTACTTTATTAACTGTTAATGGTCATTGTTATTCTAAATGATATTTTTATGAAATTGCTTAGATACTTTTTGGAAAAAATCATAAAATGTCAAGTAGCCGGTTAGCTGTTCCGTTTCGTATATTTAGTCATTCAAAATCACCCGCCCACAACATTTAGTCTTCAGTTTTGTGATCTTTAATCAATTTGCTGTCATTAAACACTCTGTCATCCTGTTATACCTTTAACAGAAATTTTGATATTCGAAATAAATACTAAGGCTATCAAACGTTGCTCTCATTAAATAAATTTAATTTCATACAAATGAATGATATGTTTGTTGTTTATATTGTTCATATACTTAATGTGTGTCAATATTTATTACTCTCTTTGCCATATCTCATGAAATAATATTTTGTAAATGGCCAATGACATTTTGTTGCCAGTTTGCTAATAAATAATAAAACTTGTTACTTGTTACTTGTCTTGTCATCTCTACTCCTCCTAATTAATTCAACACATTTTCATCAAACTTGCAAGCGTACATCGGTATGAAGTCGCGTATATCGTTATTGCGTCTAAGTCCATTGACATTTGGCTTTAGTTTTAATGACAAATCTATGTCACACTTTCTTGTCAGCTCTACATCTGAACTGCTAGACCGATCTTAGCCAATCATTGTAGGGAGTATCGATATGAAGTAAACTTGTGCATGTCGTCATCATGTCGCTCTATCGGCATTTATATTAGATTTGTTCCTTTAATCTTTAGCTTTTAGTTACTGTATTGCAATACAGAATGTTTTCCTTATTTCAAAGAAGTTTAGATAGTTTTATTCATTTGTATTTATTTATCTTTAAATAAATGCGATCATACACATAGGTGTAAAGCAATTACAGACAGATAAACATAATCAATGCAGCTACAATTACCGTTATGCCTTTTTAAGATATTTAATTATTATTGTATTAGTTTAGACCGAATTTAATGAATAGACATCTTTACGATATGCAGTATATCTACAATGCTTTAAATAAAATTATGATTATTCGAAATAAGTAACAATAGTATTGAATAATTTTTAACACAAATTCTAGTTACTTCTTTCTATTACTGTACTTCTTTGTCATTTCATAAGTGAGGTATGTTGTTGTTTTTGTATAACACTGACTCTTTAGCACGTTTTATCGTGAGTGACGTTTATTTATTAACAAAGATTTACAAAGATATGTCAGAGACGACACAAAGTATAACTAACATTAGTCTATTCCAGTACATGTAATCTTCCGATTCATGTCTTTACATCTTAATGTAAAATCATGGAATTCCCTGCCTGTTCAACTATTCATAACATTGTAATTCAACTTCTGTTGTTCAAAGCAACTGACTATTTAGGGTGCTCGTATGTCACTGCTATGAAACGGTCCGTAATGTTTGGTAGTGTGGGGAGGGGAGGGGAGGGGAGGGGAGGGGCTAGGGCCGTTTAGACAGTCTAACAAACATATATGCATGACATATTTTAAGACGTTCGTAAATAATTTTTAATTGTTTAAGAGCATCTTTTAAACGACAACAGTGATCTAATTGAATTTCAGGCTATGAAGCCAATACATTTAGTACGTATATCATTATATTTAGCTCAACGTTATAAAAAATGATACTCTGGTATCACGAGCAATAATTATTATACAGCAAAAAAAAAATCAAACTCGCAAAATGCCTACGAAATGAATCGTGATACATGAAGTTGTAATTTTTAAACAATTATCTGTGTTTAAACAGGCACGATCAGGTGCGCTTGTTATCTAAATTACATTAATTTTATCAGTATCGAAGCGAAAAAACAAATAATACAAAAGCAATTATGTTAACGCCATATTTATTGTTTGTATTAATTAGATAGCCACTAATTGGATGGTGTATAATATACACTTACCTTTATAAATACAGTCCCAGTAATTAATATTCAAGCAAAATATCACAATTACAAAATTAATTAAACAGAAATAATTTCTAGCAGTATGTGACAACTCTTGTGTACGTATATATGCATGTGACAACAACGTTTAAATGTCTAAATCATAATTCTATACAAAACACATGTTGCCCGAAAAATCGACACTTTACTGAAGGGACTATCAGACAGGACGAAACATGATCCACAGCTCTGTTGCTCTTTTGCGATTAAACTTAATCTAGTCCTTTGGTGCGTTTGTAAAACGAAACTTGGTTTCGACGTTTCGATGGTTATAGGAGTCTAGCCATTTACACTATCGATGTAGAAACATACACGTTTAGTTGACAACGCAAAACACGTTGGCGGTACAACAGATGTATATTTGATATCAAACAGTATACCTGTGGAATCATATTGTTGTGACGTGTATATTAATTAGTCATCAACATCACATGTTTAACATGTTTTACATTTAACAATTTGTACAACGCTTTCCCGAATATATGATGCTGGTGGTAAAAATATCACATAAAACGTTCTCCTATAGATTTCGCAACATTCACAAATTCAGTGAACTATACGATAATAGAATTGAGGAAATTTCACATATTGCAATAAGTTTCATAAATATAAGTCGACCTGGATAAAAAAACACTAATCGTTCATCGTTCATAAGATAAAATAAATGTATAAGAGTCGTCCCACTTTACATTATACCAAACAAACACCAAATAAGCATTAAAACATACCGTGTAAAATTGTCATATAAAATGAATGAGATACTGACAAGTATTGGTACAAAAATTCATATTTAGTATTTGATATCATCTGACTGAGTTCAGCGAAATTGCAACAGCCTTCCGTCCATCGTTCGTACAGTAAACTCAGCTTCAGTGAAATTGTGATATTTGCCATAACATAATCAAGTTGGCTAGCAACAGAATCTAATTCATCAAATAATGAAGATAATATGCTTGTAAGAGTGAAGCATATTAGTGAGAAAACTTTGCATTTTTTTACAAAAGCACCAAACTTGGAACTATGATAGTCAAGACTATTCCCAGAAAAAAATGGCTTCAGGCCCATTTTCAAATTAGTCGCTATTCAAATTGACCGCTTTTTTAAGGATTACCTTTATTTTTAAATGTATTGCTTTTATCGGAATAGATACACATATGATGACAAATTTGGTGCCATGTTGTGTACATAATTGTTTGACATGATAAAATGTTAATATACATGCATATATATAATACACACACACATGCAGACCTTATTAATTATTTAACAAACTTATGATAAAGGTTTTCCTTGTTTTTTTTACAATGTCTTTACACAGCTGCTTAAGAAAAACAATACACATTTGTCAGACATCACTTTGTTATTATTTAGGTTTCCATATTAAAATGAATGTCCATAAACCATTGGATACTGGTTAGAGGGCACTGGTTTGCCAATGCCTTGTCCAAGCAAATGTATCATCAGCCGGTAGTGCAGAGTCATTTATGGAAGCGTAACATGTAATCACGGACAGCAGTGATGCCAGTCATCTGCAGGTATGCAGTTTAATCATAAATGACATGAATTTTACAGTAGCTGAACCTTCGCTGACTAATGCATTATTATGGTGTTCTAAAATGAGATTCTTATATGTTCCAGATATAATAGATTGGTGCCAGAATGCTGACCATGGTAAAAATACCTGCATAGGTTGTGTCAACGCGTATTTTGCTTATGTCATTTCTTTGGTGTTCTAAAATGAGATTCTTATATGTTCCAGATATAATAGATTGGTGCCAGAATGCTGACCATGGTCAACTACCTGCATAGGTTGTGTCAAAGTGTGCTATATTTATGTCAGACATTTAG
Organism: Panopea generosa; assembly: GCA_029582155.1. NCBI lineage: Eukaryota > Metazoa > Mollusca > Bivalvia > Adapedonta > Hiatellidae > Panopea > Panopea generosa. The sequence continues at coordinate 4,595,396 of CM055904.1, read as the reverse complement.
GAAATAATCTCTTCCACTATCTGATGTATGTTAAACACGTTGACTCGCAAATGCATGAATACAATGTTTTGGACATTAATTGACTGCCAGTACCCGCACCATACCATCATGCATACTGCTTATGGTGATTTCATAAATGTATGCAGTTCCAATATTGGTAATTATCACTAAAATTTGATTTAAAAAGTTTGAGTTCCATCAGGTTTTAGGTTCAAAGATAGTACATATAAGCATGGCAAGTACTCCTAAAACGCGACCAAGAAAATGACCCAGATCATAGGTACCATGATCTAGTTAAAATGTTAAGACATTATTCAGAAAGCTAAAGTTGAAAGAGCAATGTGACACAATAAGACAACTTGGAGAGAGTTGAGGAGAGCAGTAAGGACACACAAAGTTTAAGGAGCAATGTGACACAATAGGACAAATTGGAGAGTGTTGAGGAGAGTAGTAAGGACACACAAAGTTTAAGGAGCAATGTGACACGATATGGCAAATTGGAGAGTGTTGAGGAGAGTAGTAAGGACACACAAAGTTTAAGGAGCAATGTGACACAATAGGACAAATTGGAGAGTGTTGAGGAGAGTAGTGAGGACACACAAATTTTAAAAAGCAGTGTGACACAATAAAACAAATTGGAGAATGTTGAGCAGAGTAGTAAGGACACACAAAGTTTAAGGAGCAATGTGACACAATATGGCAAATTGGAGAGTGTTGAGGAGAGTAGTAAGGACACACAAAGTTTAAGGAGCAATGTGACACAATAGGACAAATTGGAGAGTGTTGAGCAAAGTAGTGAGGACACACAAAGTTTAAGGAGCAATGTGACACAATAGGACAAATTGGAGAGTGTTGAGGAGAGTAGTGAGGACACACAAAGTTTAAGGAGCAATGTGACACAATAGGACAAATTGGAGAGTGTTGAGGAGAGTAGTGAGGACACACAAAGTTTAAGGAGCAATGTGACACAATATGGCAAATTGGAGAGTGTTGAGGAGAGTAGTAAGGACACACAAAGTTTAAGGAGCAATTTGACACAATAGGACAAATTGGAGAGTGTTGAGCAGAGTAGTGAGGACACACAAAGTTTAAAGAGCAATGTGACACAATAGGACAAATTGGAGAGTGTTGAGGAGAGTAGTGAGGACACACAAAGTTTAAGGAGCAATGTGACACAATGGGGCAAAATGGAGAGTGTTGAGCAGAGTAGTGAGGACACACAAAGTTTAAGGAGCAATGTGACACAATAAGACAAATTTGAGAGTGTTGAGGAGAGTAGTGAGGACACACAAAGTTTAAGGAGCAATGTGACACAATAGGACAAATTGGAGAGTGTTGAGCAGAGTAGTGAGGCCACACAAAGTTTAAGGAGCAATGTGACACAATAGGACAATTGGAGAGTGTAGAGCAGAGTTGTGAGGACACACACAGTTTGAGGAGCAGTGTGACACAATAGGACAATTGGAGAGTGTTGAGCAGAGTAGTGAGGACACACAAAGTTTAAGGAGCAATGTGACACAATAGGACAAATTGGAGAGTGTTGACGAGAGTAGTGAGGACACACAAAGTTTAAGAAGCAATGTGACACAATAGGAAAAATTGGAGAGTGTTGAGGAGAGTAGTGAGGACACACAAAGTTTAAGGAGCAATGTGACACAATAGGAAAAAATGGAGAGTGTTGAGGAGAGTAGTGAGGACACACAAAGTATAAGGAGCAATGTGACACAATAGGGCAAACTTGAGAGTGTTGAGGAGAGTAGTGAGGACACACAAAGTTTAAGGAGCAATGTGACACAATAGGAAAAATTGGAGAGTGTTGAGGAGAGTAGTGAGGACACACAAAGTTTAAGGAGCAATGTGACACAATAGGGCAAATTGGAGAGTGTTTAGGCGAGTAGTGAGGACACACAAAGTTTAAGAAGCAATGTGACACAATAGAACAAATTGGAGAGTGTAGAGGAGAGTAGTGAGGACACACAAAGTTTAAGGAGCAATGTGACACAATAGGACAAATTGGAGAGTGCTGAGGAGAGTAGTGAGGACACACAAAGTTTAAGGAGCAATGTGACACAATAGGACAAATTGGAGAGTGTAGAGGAGAGTAGTGAGGACACACAAAGTTTAAGGAGCAATGTGACACAATAGGACAAATTGGAGAGTGTTAGAGGAGAGTAGTGAGGACACACAAAGTTTAAGAAGCAATGTGACACAATAGGACAAATTGGAGAGTGTTGAGGATAGTAGTGAGGACACACAAAGTTTAAGGAGCAATGTGACACAATAGGGCAAAATTGGAGAGTGTTGAGGAGAGTAGTGAGGACACACGAAGTTTAAGGAGCAATGTGACACAATACGGCAAACTTGAGAGTGTTGAGCAGAGTAGTGAGGACACACAAAGTTTAAGGAGCAATGTGACAAAATAGGGCAAACTTGAGAGTGTTGAGCAGAGTAGTGAGGACACACAAAGTTTAAGGAGCAATGTGACAAAATAGGGCAAACTTGAGAGTGTTGAGCAGAGTAGTGAGGACACACAAAGTGTAAGGAGCAATGTGACACAATAGGAAAAATTGGAGAGTGTTGAGGAGAGTAGTGAGGCCACACAAAGTTTAAGGAGCAATGTGACACAATAGGGCAAACTTGAGAGTGTTGAGCAGAGTAGTGAGGACACACAAAGTTTAAGGAGCAATGTGACACAATAGGAAACATTGGAGAGTGTTGAGGAGAGTAGTGAGGACACACAAAGTTTAAGGAGCAGTGTGACACAATAGGACAGTTGGAATGTGTTGATGAGAGTAGTGAGGACACACAAAGTTTAAGGAGCAATGTGACACAATAGGACAAATTGGAGAGTGCTGAGGAGAGTAGTGAGGACACACAAAGTTTAAGGAGCAGTGTGACACAATAGGACAATTGGAGAGTGTTGAGCAGAGTAGTGAGGACACACAAAGTTTAAGAAGCAATGTGACACAATAGGAAAAATTGGAGAGTGTTGAGGAGAGTAGTGAGGACACACAAAGTTTAAGGAGCAATGTGACACAATAGGGCAAACTTGAGAGTGTTGAGCAGAGTAGTGAGGACACACAAAGTTTAAGGAGCAATGTGACACAATAGGAAAAATAGGAGATTGTTGAGGAGAGTAGTGAGGACACACAAAGTTTAAGGAGCAGTGTGACACAATAGGACAATTGGAGAGTGTTGAGCAGAGTAGTGAGGACACACAAAGTTTAAGGAGCAATGTGACACAATAGGACAAATTGGAGAGTGCTGAGGAGAGTAGTGAGGACACACAAAGTTTAAGGAGCAGTGTGACACAATAGGACAATTGGAGAGTGTTGAGGAGAGTAGTGATGACACACAAAGTTTAAGGAGCAGTGTGACACAATAGGACAATTGGAGGGTGTTGAGCAGAGTAGTGAGGACACACAAAGTTTAAGGAGCAGTGTGACACAATAGGACAATTGGAGAGTGTTGAGGAGAGTAGTGAGGTCACACAACGTTTGAGGAGCAGTGTGACTCAATAGGACAAATTGGAGAGTGTTGAGGAGAGTAGTGAGGACACACAAAGTTTAAGGAGCAATGTGACACAATATGGCAAACTGGAGAGTGTTGAGCAGAGTAGTTAGGACACATAAAGTTTAAGGAGCAGTGTGACACAATAGGACAATTGGAGAGTGTTGAGCAGAGTAGTGATGACAAACAAAGTTTAAGGAGCAATGTGACTCAATATGACAATTGGAGAGTGTTGAGGAGAGTAGTAAGGACACACAAAGTTTAAGGAGCAATGTGACACAATAGGGCAAACTGGAGAGTGTTGAGCAGAGTAGTGAGGACACACAAAGTTTAAGGAGCAATGTGACACAATAGGACAGATTGGAGAGTGTTGAGGAGAGTAGTGAGGACACACAAAGTTTTTGGAGCAGTGTGACACAATAGGACAATTGGAGAGTGTTGAGCAGAGTAGTGAGGACACACAAAGTTTAAAGAGCAATGTGACACAATAGGGCAAATTGGACAGTGTTGAGGAGAGTAGTGAGGACACACAAAATATAAGGAGCAATGTGACACAATAGGACAATTGGAGAGTGTTATATAATGTTAATGCAATAGCATACAATTTCAATATAAAATGCATTTAGTTTAGCCGCAACGTAGTGCGCAGCGACACAATCTGGACTGTGTTTCTATCATTCATTCACAAGGCATGATCGACAATGGAACACATATAAATTTCCATGCATCGTAGTCAACGACTATAGGGACCTCACAGATAACCGTTAATAACAAAATACAAAACCACATGATTATTCAACCTTCCAAGAGTATATAGAGAAGACAACACCAACTTAACTCCGTCACAGTGTTCCCACAGAGATGACGTTGCTCGTTATATATGCAGATGCATATACTCACTATATTTTACCTCTCAATGTGTGAAATTTCAAGAGCTGGGATAATACTGTTCTTTAATACAAATAAATCTTACATTCAGTGGTATTTCTTTCTTCATATTTTGCGGCAATTTTGATATTCTGACATGCGTCCATAGCCAAAAAGCCTCAGCAACATATGTTTTACTTAACAACGTGTGAAATACCATGAGCTATGATAATATATTTCTTTCAAACAAAAATACCTAAGTTCAGTGTTATGCTTTTCATATTAGGCTGCCATTTTGACAATGTCAATGCGGCCATTTTGACAAATCTGACATCGACCCGTAAACAAAAATGCTCAGTAAAATATGCTTTACTTATTAGCTTGTGAAATACAAAGACCTTATGTAAGACATTTCGTTAAATCAAATAAATTCTGCTCCCAGTGTTACTTTTGTCAAGTATTATAAAATTAATGTGTGTTATGATTGTCATTTCATCCGCGTCAAATTTAAGTGTCAAAAATATTTGATTAAAATATCTAATCGAACAGCCAAAATTATTGCACAGAGTGCGGTCGCGCGCTTTAGGTCTTTTAATTGCAAAGTATAACGCTTCTGGTGGTATGCCTTTTGCCCTTTTGACGTATTCAAACAGTTATTTGATTCGTTAGTATGGTCTGTGATATCATATGGAGCTTCGATTTGGGGCACCAATCATATTCTTGCATAAACGCAATTCAAAACAGAGCTATGAGGTTTTATCTAGGGACCGGGAAGTACACACCTACTTTATGGGTTGGACTCCACCATTACTTAAACAGTGGAAATGCATATGTAACCACTGGCGTCGCAATGTCCATATGAATGGCACTTGACTTAATAAACGAATATTTATCTGGGCATATAGTAAAGCTAATGTTAGGTGTAAGAATTGGTTCTTTGCAGTCAAATGTAACTTTGTTCATCTTGAAGTGCCACATTTCTTCTATATTAATGACACAACTAGTAAGTAAATCTCAAATAAATGACACTGTTTTTGAAAAAATGATGAATATCTACATTTCTGGGTGGAATTCTAGAATTTATCGAATCACAGGTGTCAGCGGTACTGGACGAAATATGTTAAGAACCTACAGGCTATTTAAGTCAGAATATAACACAGAACAATATTGTAAAATTATTTTACATCATAAACATAGGTTTGTGTTCGCCAAATTTCGTTGTGGAGTAGCACCATTACGAATTGAAACAGGTCGATATGAAAATATTTTCGGAAAACATTTATTACAGTGAAAACTCATTGCTAATCAGTTCATTACAAATCTGATCTGAAGTGATAATTGATCTTTTAAAACATTTCCTAAAATGCGCATTAGTGCTTGTATTGCTTGTCAAATTTTTATTTTTTGTCTTAAGTACCTTTTAGACGTAAGTCAAGATTAGTAATGGGTTTTCAACTTTTATTGAAATATAATGTAAATAAATTGTAATGATAAATGTGGTTAGAAAAAATATTTTATGAATTAGAAAGAGTTGTATATTGTCTCTTATAATTCTTTTTAGAATGGACATATGTTATTATATGTATACGTATCATGCTCTGTATTGTTCTACATATGATGAGACATGAATAAATAAATATATGTAACTTAATACGCAACTCGTCAAATCACACCAGTTTTGTGAGGCGATTCTCCAGCACCTATTTGTTTCTTTTAAATGCAAATAGAATCATCTAAAATACGATTTTTTACCGTTTCATCCGGTTACTTGTCCAATTATCAGAAATTTATCAGATTTCGTTTCTGCGTCATAACAAGCAAAAATACGTATAATAGAAGGCCGTACAGATGTTAGTGAAATACGAACCTTTTTTATATTGTTATATTGATATAACCATTTTACCCTGCCGGTAAGGTGCGTGTTGTATGTGGTTATGTAGGCGTTATTAACCGCTGATTCAAATACAAGGTGCACTCTTATCTGAAGCCTTTGTTGTACACGTGGCGTCATCGTGCCTGCCTGCTGCCTGCTGCCTGCCTGCCTGCCTGCCTGCCTGCCTGCCTGCCTGCCTGTCTGTCTGTCTGTCTGTCTGTCTGTCTGTCTGTCTGTCTGTCTGTCTGTCTGTCTGTCTGTCTGTCTGTCTGTCTGTCTGTCTGTCTGTCTGTCTGTCTGTCTGTCTGTCTGTCTGATTGTCTGATTGTCTGATTGTCTGTCTGTCTGTTGTTCAGTCTGTTGTTCACTATTGTTAGATAACTATTATGATTATTCAGTTCAATTTGTTGTTCACTATTGTTAGATAACTATTGTGATTATTCAGCAAATTTTGTTGTTCACTATTGTTAGATAACTATTATGATTATTCAGCTTATTTTGTTGTTCACTATTGTTAGATAACTGTTATGATTATTCAGCTAATTTTGTTGTTTACTATTGTTAGATAACTATTATAATAATTCAGTTCATTTTGTTGTTCACTATTGTTAGATAACTATTTCGATTTATTTTGTTGTTTACTATTGTAAGATAACTATTATGATTATTCAGTTCATTTTGTTGTTCACTATTGTTAGATAACTGTTATGATTATTCAGTTCATTTTGTTGTTCACTAGTGTTAGATAATATTTTGATTATTCAGTTCATTTTGTTTTTAACTATTGTTAGATGACTATTATAATAATTCAGTTCATTTCGTTGTTATTTCATTTGTTAGGAAACTTCCTTTATTAGATCACTTCAGTTGTTGTATTTTTTAATCTTTTTTTATAAAGAAGTGTAACGCCGTTTTATACACATTTCAGGTTATATATAGCATATCGAGTTTTATCGGTGGAGGAAGACCTCAGAATGAATCTGAGTAGAACCACCATCCCTCCACAGGTAACTGGAAACTTTCTCACATTAAGTTTTTGGAGAAAGCAGGACTTGAACCTACGTCCTCAGCAATGAGAGGAAAGCGATCTTGAGATGGCGCCTTAGATCACCCGGTCTGGATGGACCCATTTGCTTAATCTATAAAAAAAATACAGAATAACTTAATACTGTTGTTTATTTCATCTTTATTATACTTCTTAAACTTTCTCCAATTTATATTCCCGCATATGAATAAATGGGAAGCTTTGTATGCAAATTATGTAATTATAGACTAAGAGGCAAACCATGTAGAGGTAGGCTAAGAGACAAACCATGTAGAGGTAGGCTAAGAGACAAATCATGTAGAGGTAGGCTAAGACACAAACCATGTAGAGGTAGGCTAAGAGCCAAACAATGTTGATATAGACTAAGAGAGAAACCATGTAGAGGTAGGCTAAGAGCAAAACTATGTAGATATAGACTTAGTTGCAAACCATGTAGAGGTTGGCTAAGAGACCAACCATGTAGAGGTAGGCTAAAAGACAAACCATGTAGATATAGACTAAGAACCAAACTATGTTGATATAGACTCAGAGGCAACCCATGTAGAGGTAGGCTAAGAGCCAAACTATGTAGATATAGACTAAGAGCCAAACCATGTAGAGGTAAACTAAGAGACAAACCATGTAGAGGTAGTCTAAGAGGCAAACCATGTAGAGATAGGTTAAGAGACAAACCATGTAGAGGTAGGCTAAGAGACAAACCATGTATAGATAGTCTAAGAGGCAAACCATGTAGAGGTAGGCTAAGAGGCAAACCATGTAGAGGCAGGTTAAGACCCAAACAATGTAGAGGTAGACTAAGAGCCAAACCATGTAGATATAGACTAAGAGGCAAATCATGTAGAGGTAGGCTAAGATCCAAACTATGTAGATATAGACTAAGAGCCAAACCATGTAGATATAGACTAAGAGGCAAATCATGTAGAGGTAGGCTAAGATCCAAACTATGTAGATATAGACTAAGAGGCAAATCATGAAGAGGTAGGCTAAGAGTCAAACTATGCAGATATAGACTAAGAGCCAAACCATGTTGAGGTAGGCTAAGAGCCAAACTAGGGAGAGGTAAACTCCGAGGCAAACCATGTAGAGGTAGGCTAAGTGTAAAACTATGTAGATATAGACTAATATGCAAACTATGTAGAAGCAGACTAAGAGCCAAACCATGTAGAGGTAGACTCCTAGGCAAACCATGTAGAGGTAGACTAAGAGCCAAACTATGTATATATAGACTAAGAATCAAACCATGTAGAGGTATGCTAAGAGCCAAACCATGAAGAGGTAGACTCCGAGGCAAACCATGTGGAGGTAGACTTAGAGCCAAACTGTATAGATATAGGCTAAGAGCCAAACCATGTAGAGGTAGACTAAGAGCAAAACTATGTAGATATAGACTAAGAGCCAAACCATGTAGAGGTAAACTCCGAGGCAAACCATGTAGAGGTAGGCTAAGAGCCAAACTATATAGATATAGACTAAGAGCCAAACCATGTACAGGTAGGCTAAGAGCTAAACCATGTAGAGGTAGACTTCGAGGCAAACCATGTAGATATAAGCTAAGAGCAAAACTATGTAGAAGTAAACTAAAAGCCAAACAATGTATTGGTAGTCTGAGCACAAAACCATGTATTGGAAGACTAAGAGCCAAACAATATAGATGTGGACTAAGAGCCAATCATGTATATTAAGACTGAGAGGAAAACCATGTAGAGGTAGGCTAAGAGCCAAACCATGTAGAGGTAGACTCCGAGGCAAACCATGTAGAGGTAAGCTAAGAGCCAAACTATGTAGAAGTAGACTAAGAGCTAAACAATGTAGATGTAGACTGAGAACCAAACACTCTATATTTAGATTAGGAACCAAACACTGTTTACGTAGACTGAGAGCAAAACAATGTAGATATAGACTAATAGCCAAACCATGTAGATGTACACTGAGAGCTAAACAATGTAGATGTAGCTGAAGAGCCAAACAATGTACATGTATATGTAAACTGAGAGCCAAACCATGTACATGTAGACTGATAGCCAAACCATGTAGATATATACTAAGAGCCAAACCATGTAGAGGTAGGTTAATAGCCAAACTAGGGAGAGGTAAACTCCAAGGCAAACAATGTAGAGTTAGGCTAAGAGCAAAACTATGTAGAGGTTGACTCCGTGGCAAACCATGTAGAGGTAGGCTAAGAGCCAAACCATGTAAATGTAGACTCCGAGGCAAACCATGTAGAGGTAGACTCCGAGGCAAACCATGATGATATAAACTAAGAGCCAAACCATATAGAAGAAGACTCTGAGGCAAACCATGTAGAGATAGGCTAAGAACAAAGCTATGTAGATATAGACTAAGAACAAAACCATGTAGATATATACTAAGAACCAAACAATATAGAGGTAGACTCCGAGGCAAACCATGTAGAGATAGGCTAAGAGCAAAACTATATAGATATAGACTAAGAGCCAAACCATGTAGAGGTAGGCTAAGAGACAAACCATGAAGAGGTAGACTCCGAGGCAAACCATGTAGAGGTAAGCTAAGAGCCAAACTATGTAGAAGTAGACTAAAAGCCAAATAATGTATTGGTAGACTGAGTGCAAAACCATGTATTGGTAGACTAAGAGCCAAACAATATAGATGTAGACTAAGAGCCAATCATGTATATTAAGACTGAGATCCAAACCATTTAAAGGTAGACTGAGATCCAAACCATGTAGAGGTAGACTGAGAGCCAAACCATGTAGAGGTAGACTAAGAGCCAAACAATGTAAATGTAGACTGAGAACCAAACACTCTATATTAAGATTAGGAACCAAACACTGTTTACGTAGACTGAGAGACAAACAATGTAGATATAGACTAATAGCCAAACCATGTAGATATAGACTGAGAGCTAAACAATGTAGATGTAGCTGAAGAGCCAAACAATGTACATGTATATGTAAACTGAGAGCCAAACCATGTACATGTAGACTGATAGCCAAACCATGTAGATATATACTAAGAGCCAAACCATGTAGAGGTAGGTTAATAGCCAAACTAGGGAGAGGTAAACTCCAAGGCAAACCATGTAGAGTTAGGCTAAGAGCAAAACTATGTAGAGGTTGACTCCGTGGCAAACCATGTAGAGGTAGGCTAAGAGCCAAACCATGTAAATGTAGACTCCGAGGCAAACCATGTAGAGGTAGACTCCGAGGCAAACCATGTTGATATAGACTAAGAGCCAAACCATATAGAAGTAGACTCTGAGGCAAACCATGTAGAGATAGGCTAAGAACCAAACTATGTAGATATAGACTAAGAACAAAACCATGTAGAGGTAGACTCTGAGGCAAACCATGTGGAGATAGGCTAAGACCCAAACTATGTAGATATAGACTAAGAACCAAACAATGTAGTGGTAGACTCCGAGGCAAACCATGTAGAGATAGGCTAAGAGCAAAACTATATAGATATAGACTAAGAGCCAAACTATGTAGAGGTAGGCTTAAAGCCAAACCATGAAGAGGTAGACTCCGAGGCAAACCATGTAGAGGTAAGCTAAGAGCCAAACTATGTATTGTTAGACTGAATGCAAAACCATGTATTTGTAAACTAAGAACCAAACAATATAGATGTAGACTAAGAGCCAATTATGTATATTAAAACTGAGAGCCAAGCCATGTAGAGGTAGACTGAGAGCCAAACCATGTAGAGGTAGACTAAGATCCAAGCCATGTAGAGGTAGACTGAGAGCAAAACCATGTAGAGGTAGACTAAGAGCCAAACAATGTATATGTAGACTGAGAGCCAAACCATGTAAAGGTAGACTGAGAGCCAAACAATGTAGATGTAGACTAAGAGCCAAACAAAGTAGATGTAGACTGAGAGCCAAACAATGTAGAGGTAGACTGAGAGCCAAACAATGTAGATATATACTGAGATCCAAACAATGTAGAGGTAGAATGAGAACCAAACACTCTATATTTGGATTAGGAACCAAACACTGTATATGTAGACTAATAGCCAAACCATGTAGATGTAGATTGAAAGCCAAACAATGTAGATGTAGTTGACGAGCCAAACAATGTACATGTATATGTAAACTGAGAGCCAAACCATGTACATGTAGACTGATAGCCAAACCATGTAGATATATACTAAGAGCCAAACCATGTTGAGGTAGGTTAATAACCAAACCATGATGATGTAGACTAAGAGCCAAACAATGTAGATGTAGACTGAGAGCAAAACAATGCAGATGGAGCTTAAGAGCCAAACAATGTACATGTATATGTAAACTAAGAGACAAATCATGTACATGTAGAATGATAGCCAAACAGTGTAGATATATATAAAGAGCCAAACCTTGTAGAGGTACATTGAGAACCAAACCATGAAGATGTAGAATAAGAGCCAAACAATGTAGATGTATATTAAGAGCCAAACAATGTATATGTAAACTAAGAGCCATACAATGTAAATAAGAGCCAAACAATGTAGATGTAGACTACGAGCCAAACAATGTTAAGCAAGACTTAGAGCAAAACAATGTAGATGTAGACTGATAGCCAAACCATGTAGATATATACTAAGAGCCAAACCATGAAGAGGTAGATTGAGAACCAAACCATGATGATGTAGACTAAGAGCCAAACAATGTAGATGTAGACTAAGAGCCAAACAAAGTTTAGGTAGACTAAGAGCCAAACAATGTATAGGTAGACTAAGAGCCAAACAATGTTTAGGTAGACTAAGAGCCAAACAATGTAGATGTAGACTAAGAGCCAAACAATGTAGATGTAGACTAAGAGCCAAACAAAGTTTAGGTAGACTAAGAGCCAAACAATGTATAGGTAGACTAAGAGCCAAACAATGTATAGGTAGACTAAGAGCCAAACAATGTAGATGTAGACTAAAAGCCAAACAAAGTTTAGGTAGACTAAGAGCCAAACAATGTTTAGATAGACTAAGAGCCAAACCATGTATAGGTAGACTAAGAGCCAAACAATGTTAAGGTAGACTAAGAGCCAAACAATGTATAGGTAGACTAAGAGCCAAACAATGTTTAGGTATACTAAGAGCCAAACCATGTAGAGGTAGACTAAGAGCCAAACAATGTTTAGATAGACTAAGAGCCAAACAATGTAGATGTAGACTAAGAGCCAAACAATGAAGATGTATACTAAGAGCCAAACAATGTATAGGTAGATTGAGGCCCAAACAATGCAGATGTAGCTTAAGAGCCAAACAATGTACATGTATATGTAAACTGAGAGCCAAACCATGTATATGTAGACTGATAGCCAAACCATCTAGATATATACTAAGAGTCAAATCATGTAGAGGAAGATTGAAAACCAAACCATGATGATGTAGACTAAGAGCCAAACAATTTAGATGTAGACTAAGAGCCAAACAATGTAGATGTAGACTAAGAGTCACACAATGTTGATAAGAGCCAAACAATGCAGATGTAGACTAAGAGCCAAACAATGTAGATATAGACTAAAAACCAAACAATGTATATGTAGAGTCAGAGCCATACACTGTTGATAAGAGCCAAACAATGTAGATGTAGACTAAGAGCCAAACAATGTTAAGGTAGACTACTAGCCAAACAATGTATATGTAGACTAAGAACCAAACCATGTATAGAGACAAGACGATCCCAAAACAAATACAAACCTAGAGACAGGGTCATCCCCATAAAAATACAAACCTAGAGACTGGATCATCTCCATAAAAATACAAACCTAGAGACAGAATAATCCCCATAAAATACTACCTAGAGACAGGGTCATCCCCATAGAAATACAAACCTAAAGACAGGATCATTTCTATAAAAATACAAACCTAAAGACAGGATCATCCCCATAAAAATACAAACTTAGAGACAGAATCATCCCAATAAATTACAAACCTAGAGACGCAACAATCCCTATAAAAATACAAACCTAGAGACGGGATCATCCCCATAAAAATACAAACCTAGAGACAGAATCATCCCCATAAAATACAAACCTAGAGACAGAACGATCCCCATAGAAATACAAACCTAGAGACGGTATCATCCCCATGAAATACAAACCTAAAGACAGGGTTATCCCGATAAAAATACAAACATAGAGACGGAATCATTCTCCAAAAAATACAAACCTAGGGACAGAATCATCCCCATAAAATACCACCTAGAGACAGAATCATCCCCATAGAAATACAAATCTAAAGATGGGATCATCCCCATAAAAATACAACCCTAGAGACAGAATCATCCAAATAAAATACAAACCTAGAGACGCGACGATCCCCATAAAAATACAAACCTAGAGACTGGATCATCACCATAAAATACAAACCTAGAGACGCGACGATCCCCATAAAAATACAAACATAGAGACCGGACAATCCCCATAAAAATAAAAACCTACAGTCAGGGTCATCACCATAAAAATTCAAACCTAGAGACGATATCATCCCAATAAAATACAAACCTAGAGACAGGGTCATCCCGATAAAAACACAAACCTAGAGACGGAATTATTCGCCAAAAAATACAAACCTAGAGACAGGGTCATCCCTATAAAATACAATCCTAGAGACGGGATCATCGCCATAAAAATACAAACCTAGAGACAAGATCATCCCCGTAAAAATACAAACCTAGAGACAGAATCATCCCCATAAAAAACCCTAGAGACAAGACGATCCCAAAACAAATACAAACCTAGAGACAGGGTCATCCCCATAAAAATACAAACCTAGAGACGGGATCATCCCCATAAAAATGCAAACCTGGAGTCAGATGATCATCCCAATAAAATACAAACCTAGGGACGGGACGATCCCCATAAAAATACAAACCTAGGGACGGGACGATCCCCATGAAAAAATAAACCTAGAGACGGGATCATCCCCATAAAAATATAAACCTAGAGACGGGGTCATCCCCACAAAAATATATACCTAGAGACGGGATCATCCCCATAAAAATACAAACCTAGAGACGGGATCATCCCCAAAAAAATATAAACCTAGAGACGGGGTCATTCTCATAAAAATACAAACTTAGAAACACAACAATCTCTATAATATACAAACCTAGATACTAGGTCATCTCCATAAAAATACAAACCTAGAGACGGGTCAAACTCTATAAAATACAATCCTAGAGACAAGGGCAGAGACGTAGCTAGGAATTTATAGAAAGTGGATATCATATATACTTTTCATTATGAAGCTATATACAACATCAATACTGTCATAATATGACAATGACACGTAACAGCATGTTGCACTTGACAAATAGTTTACATATTTCATGCAATAATAAACATACTTTCAAATAGATATAAACAGAATTAAATTTTAAGAAAAAATCAGTTCTATAACTATCGAACTACTAAGTCATTTCTATTTAGAACGAATATACCATGAATGATAAAAAAATATTATAATAAAAACATTCTAAATGTAGCTTCGTACGTTTATGCAATCATAGAATCATGATTGAAACCCAGTTGTTTCTAAATATTAATCGCCATTTCTTGCCGTGCAGTTTTAAAGGTAAGTTACTTAAAGGGAATATATCAGGAGGTTTTAAAAAAATTAAATTGGCTAAAAACATTTATTTCCAATATTGTATCCTTTTATATACTCACTGATCCCGTATTGCCGAAAGGATATCTATTTAAACATGACAAAATATTATATCGAAAAGGGATTTCCTAACTTGGGCAACGCGCCTAGGTTAGACTATAATAGACTTCCCGCTTAAAATTGCAATAGATTTTGTGACGTATTAAATGAGCGATTACAGTTTGATTTCAATATGATCCGTTATACAGGTTAACACATAATACAATTCATTTCATCTTAGAAAGTATCCGAATAACGATATAAATTAATTAAGTGCTGTCTATTTTTATAATGGGGATTTGGTTTATAGTTTTGCACTCCAATTTAAATATCGATTATGTTACTTTTTTGTGAATTTGACATACCAAACCATTTGTATTTTATTTATTAATGATAATTGAGATGCTCTTTATCTAATTTTAAAATAATTTTATTTTTTGAGACTTTATAGCGCTTTTTTCTGATATAATCCTTTTAAAGAAGAATGTCCAAATACCCCGCGGTTCATCCTTCTCTACGATGATCTCTGATACTAATGAAAGTATTATTCAAACCTCCCTAGCTTTATGATTACACATATTTTTTCTACCTGACAAGTTGTACGTAATGTACAACCTCTTTTGTTCGTTTACTTCCTTCCTCCTTAGCCGGGCCCGATTTGCTCAGTCGGTTAGCGCGTCTGACTATCAAACCAGGGGTCGGGAGTTCGAATTCCCGCCCGGCAACAGTCTCCCTGATGATCGATATACGACATAATGTCTCATTAGCATTCGTCTCTAACCGTTGATTCAAGTTGGAAATATATCAGTTTCTTGCGGAGATGGGATGTGCTCGAGTACAGGATACCAGGAAACAGTGGTTAGGTTAACTGATCGTCTGTTAGCCCTCGATGGCATAAAATGACGCTAAATATTCAATCAATCAATCAATCAATCAATCAATCATCAATCAATCAATCAATCAATCAATCAATCAGTCCTACTTGTATTATATATAGTTTAAATGTTCAAATATTGTGTATGTATCCGCCTCCTATATAAATTCATAAAAAAACAGGAAAGAAACTCCATCAGCATTTTGCTTCTGTTTCAATCCTTTAATGTTATTGAATTTACGGATGAATACTATTTTTGAAATGAAATATGTTTCATTGACATTGACATTTTAATCAAGCGAAAATCAATTGCCAAATACAATCTACAATCAGAACGCCTTAAATTCAATGTTTTCGAGATCAGGCGATGTAGTGCTGCCCATAGATGCAAATTATTCGTTTCATACCAAGGTTTTTTCTTTAAACAGTTCACATACGAACGTGGTGAATACAGTTGTAGTTTTATGATTGCAGGCTTACGCGTGATAACATAATATTTGCAGAAATTATTACACACGCACGCACGCACGCACGCACGCACACACACACATATTTTGTGAATAACCAAGACATAAATGTACAGACCAGACTACAGCGAATGCGCCTAGTTACAATGCAAACCATAGATACAATATCAAGGCCTCTGCCAAACCAATAAATTTGGTGTCGGCCATGACTTATATACTATGGAATTACATGCAACACATCTGGACAGTGTGGACAAATTTACATACATGAACTGATAGCTTTATATGAGTAGGATCCAGTTAAGGATTCATGACTACTCACATGCTATATAAAGGAAAGGTTTATTAACCCGTTGAATCATATAGATACAGTGAATTCATATATATATATATATATTATTTCATAAAGGGAGATAATTAGATTCGCAAACAACGGAATTTATATATATCATCAGTTTGGGGGCCTGCACGTTTCAAATGCTTAGTTACCAGTCAATTTATATCAACTTGCTAACAACCAGTGGTGCCATATCTCTCAACAATTATAGTCCAATATTGCCGTGTTATATAAATTTATACCCTCATGGTTTAGATACAAACTGATAAATGAAAAAGTAAAGTACATTTAAGGACGTTTTTAACTAGTAGATGATATCGAGTTAAAATAACAAAACAATCAAAACCGCCATATCAAATAGTGTCGGTGCCACAACAAGAATTATGTACGTACAACTGTGTCCGGAACCTAAACAGTTGTAGCAAATTATATTTGTTAAACCTTTACAGAAATCACAACGGATAACTCACAGTCGTCGGTCCATTGTTATTAAAAATAGATAAATTAATTTTAAAATATTCGCTTTCTCTGCCGGATAAAGTAACTGTTCAACAAATTGCAGACAGATGCAGCATTTAAGTATAATGTTTTGATCCATATTTACGCTATATACAAAGTGCTCATCTGTAACCTTCAGTTTTTTTTATTTAGAATTAGGTGTTTACTCTAATATTTTGAGTACTTTTCTATATATATTGTCACCTTAAATTCGATTTTTCTCTACCACGATCGGTTTCTTGGACATCCAGGATCTGGTAACGACGTTTCTCGCAGCATGGCTCCGTCATTTCTATCTACCGTGTAACATACATGAAATCTGTGATAACTTTTTAACAATGTCGAAGCCTGATAAACTAGTCACTTTGTTTACTCATTCAGCATTTATTCGAGTATGTGAGTTCTCAATTGATCTGATCCAAGGAGATAATCGTTTTTTAAGATATTTTTTAATATGCGCAAAAGTGTTCTTTTTCTTCATCAGCATCTTAAATAAAAACTTGGTTTATTTCAGTTTTTAATATAAAGATTAACAATATTTTATATAGCTTTATCATGTCAAATAATTGTACTTTGTATTGGTATGCATATTTTATATTTAAAATGTCTCTTATAATTCTTTTAGAATGACTATGTACAATTTTAAACGTTCATGTATATGTTTTATTATTACGTGATAAGTACATAGATGAGACAAAAATAAAGATAATACTACTACCGACAACTATAAATGTCTAACCATTAATTCAAACACTTTCACTGAATCACCAAATGAAATAAACAAAACGTAATCGTATAATCGTGTTTGTGCAATCACATGAAAACAAACAAGCAAAATTGCTATCCATTAAAGGACAATAGCGGAAATGATTAGTTTGTTTGTTTTAATATTAAGTGTGTTTTTTTTGTGATTTGTAGGTTGAACAGACGATTAATGAACCTAACCGCTATTTTCTGGAGATCCTGAAAAGTAAACCAGTAAATGAGCACATTGGTAATCACCGCAAGTAATAAAGTTCTCCCACTTGGATCAGCTTAGGCAGACGAATGACAATAGGAATCTTTGTTGTATATTAAAGCAACACACTCACTTTTGAACTTTTTTAAAAAAAAAAAAATTAATTGAGTTATGAGCACATTTCCCATACAAACATATGATCAATTAGCTGTATATGAGCATATAAACACAATCCCGTACAAAATGATGCCCAAATTATAATGCGTGACTAACACTTTATAAAACAAGCGTGTAACTCACCCGAGTCAAAAAAAAAATTGTCAAAATGACTTTCAAGGCTGGTAAAGAACACTACGCACTAAAACGTGAAGTTTTTTTAATACGACTCGCATAATTCAATTTGAAGCCAAGTTGGAACCTCAGCAATTTAAAAATAATTTATAAAGCGTTTGTCACGCTTTATAATTTGGACATCTTTTTTTTATAATTCTAAAGCGTTCTGGATAGTGTTTGTTAGCACATATACAGCTCACTGGCCATATATTTATGTATGGGAAATGTGCACACAACTCAATTGAAAACTTTTTAAAAAAGTTTAAACATGGATGTGTTGCTTTAAGCATCATGAAGACTGCGGTCGACCAGGCGGAGATTCGAACCCACCCTCGGCTGATAGTCATACCCGCTACCGATTAGCTAATCAGGTCCGTGTAGAACGGAAATGAAAGAAATTAGATAGAAAATGAGGTCAGTACTAAAAGCAATTGTAAAATACACTCAGTTAAGGGTAAATTTAAACGTCTTGTAAACGTTTGGAATTAACATGTTTAGTGCGATTGGTTATCAGGTGCAATCGCTGCCAGGTGGCGTTAACACAGTGTAAAACGATGTTTTTTTAAAAAATAATGTATATTGAAACATAACATTATGTGCATGCGATAATCTCCTGCTTCAAATTATGAAATGGTCATTTTTAGTTAAACATTACGTTTAAATGTTGCAGCAGCCACCTAAATGTTAACTAAACATCATATAGAATATTCATATTTTTGCCCAAAGGACACTCCACATAGCCGTGGAGAAGGATCGAACCCACGATTCGCTGATCCTGGTTTCCATGCTCTACAAACTTTTCTTTGTCAATATCCAAATCACGTCCACACTTGAAGCGTAGACGTCTTGGTTTATACTGAGTTCTCGTGTTATATAAACTGTGTCATTAAGCAATGCACGGACACCTCGTTAAGTTACTCCGCGTATGTTAATGGCTGCTAATGAGATACTGAAATCAGGACCAGTTCCATTTATCCTAATGATGCGAAGAGATATTGTGTTTTTTAGATATTAGAACAATCACGACGACTGCTGTGACGTCAATATGCCAACATATATAAATAAAAATTCCACTGTCGCGTGCTGTCTGCACACAAGTATTGTGTCCGGTCTTGGTGTTTCATTGAAAGTAAAGAATCTGGAACTTGCGCTAGAAACATCAGGTAAAATAGTTTTATTTTTATAATTTACCACTATTTTATACTAGCTCTTAGTTGTTTTGGCCATTGTTTATCTACTTAACTTTTAGTTAATTGTTGAAAATTATATGCAATACTAATTCAAAAAGTTAAATTGTATCATATAATGTAAAAAATATGTATTAAAATAATCATAGAAAAATTAGAAATTCAGTATAATTTATTATCAATTAACTATAGCTCTACTGATTAGTAGGACTTGTGTTTTTGCAATTTGTACACCGTCTGTAGTCCATCGCCGGTCGAAATGGGAAATAGCAAATATTGCTGCTTCAGACAAGTGACTGTTCGATAGAGGTGACCGCTTACAAAAGTATAATATATCATAGATTGAATTGCAAGCATTTCTGTGGATTTAGTGTAGATTAGTTTCGGAGTAACACGTATTTCCATATAAGTATACAAAATCAATGTTTCTACTATTATCCGTCATATACTCAATTATCTTTAAGATAAACTCCATTTATATAGACTTTTATTCTGTGTGTTTTATTCGCTCACCAGGTTATTGCAAATGTTAGAAAGAACATTATAGGATTAAATTCATTTTTTCTGTTTTTTATGCATGTGTAAAGAATGTCGAATCACGCACAAATCAAATAAAGTCCGATTCGACATTCTTTACACATGCATAAAAACCAGAAAAAAAATGAATTTAATCCTTATAATTCCAATCCTGATGATTATATTTAATTTGAGACTACTCAAGTGAATGAAAAAAATAAATAACTATACGCTGCAAAGTAAACGCGTAAGAATACATCACCTCTGTCCTGGTTGTCATCAAATTCTCTAAATCTAATATACAATAACATCGTAACGGCTATTGTTTCCACTATCAGATGCAATCTGTAACATTAGTTGGTTTATTGTAAAATGACGAAATATTTTGAGGTGAAAAAATTAAACACCCGCCTTTTATCTCTCGATTTAGACAACCAAAAAGTCAATAATTACAGGAAATACCCACACAGTGTAGACGCTGACGTCATTGTTTCGTTTTTGTCTACACGATTGTTTTTAAAAAAATGTGACAATATTTACGAATGTCATATAAATTCACGCTCATTAATGGAGAATCCGAATTTGGAACGTTTTAAACGACTTTTACGTGCAAGGTTTGTGTATTTACAATTGTCTCACAATAGTCTGCTTCTGAAAGTCAACTACATGTACATGTTTTTATTTCATTTTTCCGGTCGAATAAATTGGTCTGTGATTTTTTTTGTCAACGACTAGCATTCACGTTCGGTAAACCAGGGTTGTATTCAATGGTACACTATACATCTCAAATATGAACATTTTATGACGTACTTCATTGTTTCTCAAAACAACTTATGGTCTGACTGTGACGCCCGGTTAAATCGCTGAACCAAATAAATCTATAAAACAATAAACCGAAAAAAACAGCTAGGACAAGATATAACATTTGTTTTCGTTTTATTATTAAAAAAAGCGTGGAACCGTGGTGAACGTTGTTTAAGATCATATATTGTTAAACCGACCATCAAAATGTCGATGCTTCTTTGTTATGCGAAAAACGTAAAAGTAGTCCGGCTCACGGGTTTTATCGAAAAATAAAAGTCTTTAAAAAATTGTCATTGTCCAATGAAAATGCTTTAGATACATATATGATCATGAGATTGGAATTATCGATTTGTGATTGCAATTGTCCATTTGTCACTACAAAATGCAAAGTCATCGGCATACGTACTGCAAATATATCATCGACTTCTTCCAAAATATGTAAACCATTCTTTACCTTTTTAACAAGATTATTACTTACAATTAAAGATTGAATAAAATCGTGTTCAATTTACAGCCTTGACGGCAATCAGTATTGCATTTGAAGATATGAGTACAATCATTACGAATAGTGCGTGCGCAGGGTTACAAGTTGTCATACACAGCAATTAGTTATACTATTTAGTAATTCCGTATCACTAACTATATCGAATGCTTTCGAAAAACCTAAAAACAGGCGAGAACTCCCCCACCCCACAAAAAAAAACATTCTTACTTATATAGCTGTTAATCATGGCCATAAGTGTCAACATATTGTCAATAGTAGAACTACCGTTTTTAAAACCAGTTTGTACCCAGTCAATATTATTTTTTGCACATATTACTAATATTCATTATGCCTGTATTCAATGTGTCTATAAGGGAAATGCCGCCATAGTTGTTAGTATCATTTAAGGAGCCAGATTTATTAAACGGACATAGAATACTTTGTCTCCAAACTTTGGAATCACACCTGTATCGAATTTTCTATTATGTGATGGGAGTAATATCTCTCACATATCTGTAATACTGTTTACCACTTTCCGTCAGTATTTTCCAAGCCTAATGTCACTTATACTTTCTGTACTTAAATGGTAAAAGGATACTTTTTAAAATTTCCAAATACCAGTTTTCTGGTAAAAGTGTGATTACATCTTTATTGTTGTCTAGATTTTAATTGTACAACAGGTTTTTAAAGTAATGATGCATACTCTTTCCAGAGGATTGTTCGGTCTGTTTAGATCTAACTTTTCAATTTTCAATTTGAAAACAAATTCGTATTGTCCGTGATTCTATTAGCTCATGTCGATATGTATATTGGTTTTACTTCAACTGTTTAATTCTTGCTTTTGTAAAGTTGTCTAAATGTTCGATAGACAATGACGTTGAATGGTAACAAGAATGGTCTCAGTAGTAATAGTAACTATTCAAAAGCGTTCTATTACATAATCTTATAAAAATGTAAAAAAATAATACAATTGATATTGAACTTTATTGGATATGCTTGCACGTACAATATATGTAATTTCGTCATGGAAGATAATTGGTATTTTGTGATAAACGTAAAACGGCAATTTTGAATTGGCGTCATGAGATTTATTTAAAGGTTTTAACGGTAAATTAACAATTGAAACAAAGTAAATAATTTAAATATTTAAGTTACACTTAATGTAAGCAATCTGGAAGCGTAGACTGAAGAAACAGTCGTAGTTCTCCCCGCTGTAGACCATTGGATGTCAGTGATATACCATCACGCTGATTGGTCAGTTGCTACAGAAGATACGAAGTTGAATCACGCCAAAGTTTGGTAAAATACATAGAGTTATAGGAATTGCAGGACAGACACGAAATATCATGCGTTCGCAGTAGGCTATAACGGACATTAACTGGGGGTACAAGGTACTGGAATAGACTTACAAGAAGCACGTAAATACACATATTGCGTGTCGACAGTGTTCAATTTTGCTACAAAATAAAGTTTAATGAGATTTGTTAAGATAAAACCTGTGTTCGATATATACTAAATAACAAAGTTTCCGTTAACACGCATACCTGAAAAGAAAATCTAATTTTCCTATTCAATCGGAGCTCGTAAATGTGTATGTAGTCTAATGATTTATCGATTTGTTTGTTCTTATAACCATTTCCAAGGTAAACCATTTCCTTAACATTCTGAATAGATGGCAGGCTAACGAAAACGAATTTATCTTAATAACTGTGACTTCATTCACTTCCATTTATAAATTTTCTCCCTGAAAATTCCTATTTTTACAGTGAGACCTTATTTTTGTGCGACCTTTCCATGCTTTGATAAGATCGTGAAAAATAACATATATTTACCTAGCTACAATATAAGGTAAAACTTTCATAATTTCGGAATTACCAGTTTTATAATGCGATTTTTCGGTGATATACACGAGGGAAGCACAAAATACACGCTTCACCTATCTCTATATACCAAAACTTGTAGACAATAGAGCATTCAATTTCAAAAACAGTTATAGAGCATAGTATGATTCATGTAGCTATATTCCATATTGGAATGGTTGAATGAATATTTAGCGTCATTTTATGCCATCGAAGGCTAACAAACGATCAGTTAACATAACCACTGTTTCCTGGGATCCTGAAATGTTAACCAGTACTCCATCACACCCAATCTTCGCAAGTAACTGATAATTTTCCTACTTGAAACAGCAGTGAGAGACGAATGATAATGAGACACAATGCCGTATATCATTCATCGCGGAGACTGTTGCCGGGTAGGGGATTCGAACTAACGACTCCTGGATTAATAGTCAGACGCGTTACCAGCTGAGCTAATCGGGCCCTGCACTCCATATTCGAAGAGATATAGAAAAAGAAAGTTCTTTAATCAAAAGTGATTATTATAGTAGTAATTAATAACGTGCTATTAAAATATATTAGGTCTCCGAGAACACTTACATTATTTTTTTCGTTATATTGAAGTTAAAGCTTGACTATGAAAAATATTTCATATTTTTATTTTTATGCCTCAGTGCAACCATGGTAACTGTTTGATTATTCCGGAAAGTATCCTGCTGTTGTTAAATTATCATCTTCTTCTCACATGGCAATTTTAGTACACTGAGTGTAATAAGAGAGCATTTTTTCGTGAGCCTCTCTGGGAATACGAACTCTTTCAGTTAAATGAATAAAATAGTTTTGGATTTAATTAAAGCAACGTGAAATATATGTGTCTTTAAATGGCAAAGCGTCATTTCAAGCACACGATAGAGAAATTATTTCGAAATTATTTCGAAATTATTTAAATTTCTAATATTTTAATATAAAATTATACAAGAGAATGCTATCAAATTGTATTGAAAGTGGTCCTAGAATGTAACCTTGGAACATATCATTCTTGATTAATCGATAATAAAATCAAAGTACTGAAAGTACTGAATGTGGGATTGCTATCAGACGTTATAAGTTGTTATATAGTGTAAAACATCGCTTTCAACTCAACATTTTTTCAGTTATATCGCCATAGTGTTTGCTTGAGACAGTTTTCTAAGCGCTGTCACACTGGAGTATCATGTCACATGGTATAGGTACCCCATCCATGTCACAGTATACTGACACTGACTTCAAATATCGAATCAATGCAGGGATACCATTAAAGTAGTTTTTGTTGTCAAAATAATATACCCATCAACTCATAATTTAATGATGTCTAAATTATATCCATATCTTATGTCCACATTTTGTTACAATAACGAATACACATTTCTCTAGTCGATGGAGGTACTTCCTCTGTAAATTAGCTAGACAGTGGTTTTGAAATTATAATTTGAAAACAATTTAAATGGGAAATTGGTAGTAATAATTGACAATAATACATGTGTTAGAATAACACCTCATTTGAAATTATCGAATATAATCTATTAAGTAATAATAAGTATCAACGCTGTGCAAATATATAGCAACACTAAAGATAATCTTTCAATCAAAGGTTCAATCACCAACACTGGCCTGTGTTAAGTACGTCAGGAGGTTTTCGATACCAGGTTAGCATAGTTTATTTGATTTATAACGTAGAATTGATTCATCAGTACTGTTTGCTCTCTCCCATATGATTTGATATCTTCTCCAAGTTATTTCAATTCCATCCGGTATTATTTTTTTAACATTGACTTTACCTTTTTCATGTCTGATTCGCAAAACTAGTTTTTTATGGCCCTTTTGGATAAAAATAATCAATATTGTTGTTGTTACTGTTGAAGATTGTTGTTGTTGTTGTTGATGATAATAATGCTGATGATGATAATAATTTTGATGATAATGATTTTGATGGTGGTAGTTATGATGATGATGATGATGATGATGATGATGATAATGATGATGATGATGATGATTATGGTGGTAGTGGTAGTGATAATGATGAGGATGGTGATAATGAATGATGACGATTATGATGATGATGATGTTGTATTGCTGAACAGTGTTTGTGATTCTATTATATCATTACCTTAAAGTTTATGTTCCATTGGTGACTTAGTTTCTTATTGCGTAAAAGTCGATAATTTTACCCGTATGTAGAGATTGTGTGTTGGATAAACTTTCAGGATCCTCTCAGGAAAGAGTGATTAGGTAAACTGGTCGTCTTTTAGTCCTCGATGACATATATATTATATATGACGCTTAATAAATCAACCCAACTTAGTTTCATCAATCTTGCTCATATTGCAAATACTTGGTTTATCTAGAGGCATATACACATTAAGTTATGAACTGGTAATTTTAATGATCTTTAGTGTACAACAATTGCTAATATATAACTTGGTAAATCCATCATTAAAAGCAGAGCTTGCATTTTAATGTATTATTCGGCACCTTCCTATGAAAAGTATCGTTTAAATTTGAAACAATGTATCAGTGGCTATCAGGCGATTAATAGGGCTAATACACATTTTCGCTTAACCGTACAGTATATATATGTAAAAACATAAATACATACAGTAGGGTGTCAGAAGAAAACGTGTTTGCGCTATTGCACTATGTAACACAGCAAGTGGTATGGTTAGTTGTAGCCCATTCAGTGTAATGGCCCATTATAGACTATAACATGAATGTATCCTTTTTAAACTTACTAATATAATTATGGGAAAGGATCGTCCACCTACACCTTTACTTACATGCATACGTACACGATTGGCTGGATTAAAAAAACAATAAAACCTATGTAACCTTCTGCTACTGTTCAATTTATAGATCAACACTATACACGCTACATCGTCGTGTCTCTTATTCATAAAATGTTCATAATTTAAGATTTCAATGGCGTAGTAATTTCATATACATTTACTACTTAATTATGTAATTTACATTTTAACATATGTATTAGAAGCAAACAAATAAATATTAATTTATTCAGGTACCTAAATCAAGTTGTTTATTTGTCTTTATATACTTGAATATTATTTACTTTTTGGAATTTCTATTCACTATATTTTTGGTATGTCGGTACACTGAGTTATGAGGTATATACATTTTTTTTACGCTGCTTTAGTTTTCACATGTCAACTCTGGTGAGTTGCTAACGCAACCCACCAACAACGAATAAATTATACATATGACCATGGTGCTCTGTGTGCGCTAGGTTATCTGAAGTGAACCATACATATAACCATGGCGAGCTGTGTATGTGAGGTTATCTGAAGTGAACCTGCTACACTTACAGAACAACACTTCATTATATCAGCGAAACAATATATCCCAGACTCAGCCGTCGAAGTATACTGCAACAATTCAAATACATGTCATCGGCCAGAGTACGGCTAAACGTATTTATGCAAACGAGTAAAAAACAGTTAGACGTACTATTAATTTACCTGTTAGCAAATCCTTTTTAATGCTGTTCAGTACATAGGTTGTATGTTTGTAGTCATGACGACTGTATCTTTTGAATGTTTCTCATAATTATTATGTTTCCGTATTAATTGGGTTTTTTTAACAGTTCTTGAAGTTGTGCGTTTTAACATAACATTGATTAAGTTCCTATCTGTGATAAAGTGACTGTACGTTTTCTTTTTCAGATACATGCATCTTTAGATGGATTATCAACCACATAATGTAATTCCGTTTATATCTTCGGTAACTTTGGAAAGACGCATATGTATTTTAATTCACTCTCATGCAAATATTGTATATACATAGCGCTGTATTGCAATCATTTATAATTGATATAAAACCAATTAAGGTAACACGTATTGCAAAAAAACTAATACAATGCAAAATATATTTTAAGCTACAAACTCTCTACTTTTGGAACTTATCATTTTGTCTGAAGTGAGAGTTTAAATATCAATATCAATACCATTATACAAACACTATGGCTGAAATACGACAAGGTACCAACAACACTGGCAACGCACTTGTTATCTAACGAACAGTATTACATCTCTAGGTTTATCTGCTACAACATCATCATTCCGATCGTGTGTGCGTTTGGACTTGTCGGAAACAGTCTGGCTGTGGCGGTTCTGGTAAAGACGGCTAGACAACTTCAGCAGTCTATTTTCATGTATTTATCTGCCCTTACCATTGTTGATACTCTCTACTATGGTTGTCATGGTGATCAGATGTTCCATTTACTTCATTGATAACTTCGATAAGGTTTTGGGTAATTACATCTACAGCCACACTCTAGGTGTTATCGTCGTACTTGACGGAGCGGTTACTTTAATCTCTACAGGGTTAATGATTCTCATGTCTCTGGAGAGATTGACGGCTATACGAACACCTTTGTATGTCAGAGAAACCATATTCGCCAAGCAACCAGCACTATTTATTGGTACCACGGTAGTGTGTGCGTTTCTTCTTTATCTCCCTCTACCATTTTGCATGGTCATTGTTGCAGATGAGTCAAACATAACAACGTATGAAGTAGTTGTGAACACCAACATGATGGACTTTTTCAGGATTTACACAGTTGCGCTGACGGTCCTGGGGAGATATTTGCCTTTTGTTACTAATTATGTGCTTAAACATAGCAATTCCTATTCATTACTCACGGATCATGAAACTTCGGAAAACTTGGTTGTCTACCGTGTCTACAAATTCTGTTATAAACAAATAGCTGCGCATTATGACAACTGTATTATGTGTCATAGTGATGCATACTTTATTAACGCTTCCACAAATGTTTATTCAGACTCTGTCATATATAGACACGAGATTCTCGATGACTAGGTCGTGATCGCAATATGTTCTGGCTTTTTGTTGATATAAGTAACGTTTTCGCCACTTTCAACGTCGCCATCGATTTTATTATATACATTTTAATGCCTGGTTCCTACAGAAACAAATTCAAGAATATGTTCAGTAAAAGTTGTTTGCAGACACAATGGAGAGCACCAGACGATGTTATTACTTCAACGCATTCCATTACAGGAACCGAAATATCGTCACAGCGTTATATTGCCAAATAAATTGTAATGAAATTGGTCCTAGAATATAACCTTGGAATATACCATTTTTGTTTAGTCAATATTAAAAAAAACGAACAAATCATACATATGACCATGGTCCTCTGTGTATGTGAGGTTATCTGAAATGAACCTGCTACACTTACCTAACAACACTTCATTATATCAGCGAAACAATATATCTCAGACACAGCCGTCGAAGTAAACCGAAGCAATTCAAATACATGTCATCGGCCAGAGTACGGCTAAATGTATTTATCCAAACAAGACGAAAAAACAGTTAAACGTAATCTTATATCGAAATTCTTTTATGACGACTGTATCGTTAGAATATTTCTTCTCTTTTTTGAACGTATATTTCCTTATTAAATCCTATTTTAAATAACATAATAACGATGCATTGTAGCGGGTTTTTAACATAAAGTATCGTCATCACGTTATATTGTACATTAGTTGTGGTAATGCGTTGCATGCCGTATTACTGGTCAACGGAACCGGCGCATATTCTTACTGAAGACCATGTTAATTGACTGGCTTACATGTATTTCTACCGATTCAACATCTAAATAAGAAAATCTAAGAAAAGTACGGGTTATACCTATTGCAATAAATAAATTTAGCCAACAAACAAATATTTAATTTTTCTTCTGTTGAAATAAATGAGTTTTAAACCGGCTGAATATCTCCGATACGAATGGACTTCCGTGAAAGAGCAAGTTTGACAGGTTGTATGGGAACAATTCATCTCAGTAAACTTGATGGTTGCTTCCTTGTTAACATGCATATTTAACAGACTTCTGTTTCACCAACACATTTATGTAAATATAACGAAAGCAGCTAGATGATCCTGATTTTAGACTGGAAACTGGTTCCAGAAAAATGCATATAGGTTTCCGTTATATTGATTATACAATAAATAAATAACCAGTCAAAATTTAGTTATGTTTTTAAATCGTCTTTTTAAATAAAACAAAGAGCTATTGTCATGACCCTGGCGTCGGCGTCGTCGTCGTATTCGTCGTTGTCGTCGTCCCCTGGTTAAAGTTTTATGTTTAGCTCAGAATTTTCTCTGGTTCTGAACAAACAATTCATGTTACGGTGGCTAAACTTCATAAACACATTCATATCATGTTATACAAACAATGTTTATAGCTAACTTACCTCAATTTACATACTTTGGGCTCTAAAACCATTGGTTAATTTAGTTTTTTGTTTAGCTCGGGTTTGGTTACAGTTTTATGTTTAGCTCAGTATTTTCTCTGTTTCTGAACAAACTAATTATGTTTTGGTGACTAAACGTCATAAACACATTTATATTATGTTGTAGAAACAATGTATATAGCTAATTTACATAAATTTCCATACTTTGGGCATTAAAACCTTAGGTAAAAGTTTTTTGTTTAGCTCGGGTTTGATTTTTTTTTTTTTTAAATCAATTTTATTTTTCAATAATACTATTAATTCTGTAAGCTGATCACCATCAATTAAAAAAAGTTACATCACTGATCTTGACCTATTTAATGGACTTTCTTGCCAGAGCCCAACCCTGATGGCCATATTTTTTTTATTTTTTTGTTTAAATCAGATACTCTGCCCCATTTCAACTTTATAAACGACCCAAAAAAAATTCACCCCCTATCCCCACCCCACTCCCAACCCCACCACACCCAATCCCCGCCCATTTTATCCTTTTTTATTTAATTTTGTTTTGTATTAAATCAAATACTCTGCCCCATTTCAACTTGGTAATCGGCACAAAGACCCTCATCCCCCCCACCCCCGCCAATCCCATCCCCGCCCATTTTTTTTTTTTTATTTTGTTTTGTATTAAATCAAATACTCTGCCCCATTTCAAATTTGTTACCGATCCAAAGACCCTCACCCATACCCCTACTCTGCCCCCCCCCCCCCCCCCCCCCAGCCCCATCATCGCCCATTTTTATTTTTTTAAATTTTGTTTTGTATTAAATCAAATACTCTGTCCTCTGCCCCATTTCATTTTTTTACCAACCCAAAGACCCTCACCCCTACCCCCACACCCCACACACACCCCCCATCCCCGCCCAATTTTTATTTTTATTTATTTTTATTTTGTTTTGTATTAAATCAAAGACTCATTTCAACTTTATTTATATTAAATCAAATACTCTGCCTCATTTCAACTTTGTTACCGACCCTCAAAAAACCCTCACCCCAAACTTTGTTTTGTTTTAAATAAAATACTTTGCCCCATTTCAACTTTTTTACTGACCCCAAGGACATCCCTACCCCCATTTTTTTCTCTTTTTTTCTTTTAAATTTTGTTTTGTTTTAAATGTTATACTATTCTGCCCTTTGTTACCAACCCCAAGACCCCCCACCAACTCCATTTTTTTTAAATTTTGTTCTGTATTGAATTAGATACACTGTCCCTTTTCAACTTTGTTACTAACCACAAGACACCTCTCCCTCCAACTTTTTATTTTATTTTATTAAACTAAACAGTCCTGTTTATTAAACTTTGGCATCTACACCCCCACATCCACACCCAGATTTTAAAATTAAATTAAATACATTTCAGCTTAAGTACTGGCTAGCTATCCTTAGCCAGACATAGACATAGTGTATATTCTGCCCTAATAGCCTAATAGTCCTACTTGCACATACATGTATCTACTATTTTGCTAATATGAAAGATGGTTACATTCATACAGATATATCTGTTTTTCTGATGGTACATTATACCGTTCTGTGATCACAATAGTCGGGTTAGCGTTGTTCTTCGACATCTCTATTTTTTTGTGATTTTTTTAAATTTGTTTTATTTTTTCAGTGATAGTATTGATTTTTTTTAAACTAATCACCATCAAGTTTAAAAAGTTTACTTCACTGACTTTGACTTACATAATAGATCTGGAAGAACGACGAGCGTCTGCACCCGCTTGCGGTGCTCTTGTTAAGTATTCAAGCTACAAATGTAAGCGGTGGTGAAACAGAAGCCAGGGGTATTAAAATGGTCTGAGTGGTAGAACTGGAAATACAGATGTATTCCATTTAGCTCACCTACTGTATCAGAAAGTATCCTCACTGTTTATTTTAACTCAATAAGTAGAAGTGTGGGTATTTTTTTGTGTTTTAGTAATGGGGTTTAACGCCATTTTCAACACATTTCAGGTTATATATGGAATATCCAGTTTTACTGGAAGAGAAGGACTGAATCTGAGTAGAACCACCTTCCTTCTGTAAGTAACTGGCAAACTTTCTCATATAAAGTTTTTGGAGCGAGTGTGATTCAAACCTACAACCTTAGTGGTGAAAGATAAGTGATCGTGAGATGGTGCCTTAGACCATTCGACCATGGAGGACCGCTGGTGTGGGCTGAGATGTGACAGTGTCTGATATTCTTGTGTTTTTAGTACTTGCAATTAAAATACTAATTCACAAATTATTTTTGCTGATAAAAGACAGTATATATTTTAAAGTAATAAGTAATCTCTCTGTTGCCGATACTTTTATTTGTTAATGAATTTATAACATAATTAACTTAAGAATTCTCTATTGTACTATTGTTTTCATTTTCTGATACACTTTGTGTATTTGAAATTTGAACAATGTTACTCTTTGAACAATGTTTATTTTAACTTTAGCTCTTATGTTTTACAAGTACCCTGCCACCTCGAACAAAACACCAAAAAGTAGTAATTTTTTTATTTAAATTAATATAATACGAAGCTGTGTTACATTCATTAAATAACATTATACTTCACGTTAATAAAGAAATACAAATATTATATGGTATATATTAAGTATTTTTAGCTCGCCGGGACGAATGTCCAGGAGAGCTATTGCCATGACCCCGGTGGCGGCGTCTGTAGACACCCAGCTAAAAAAACTGAAGCTCGTCTGTGTCTCAGTGCAAACGCTGGCCAGCGACTAGGGCGCAGTTTGTTGAAAAAAGCCGCTACTGTTCCCGGCCCAAATGCCACCCCTTTGGCAAATACTTGGGTTTTATTGCACAACTCGGGTATCTTCCCCTCTCGGTCTATAATGAATTGTATTTGAAAAAAAATGTTGCAATCATGGTTACAACCTCTGTTCGATATAAAAAAATCACAAGACAAGTTAACCAGCAACAAGTAACAGATGGGGAGTCCGAGTGACGATACGTGCAAAACATTCACTGCGTAGCAGCCTGTGGTTGCCACACGCGGTATTGACTGTGAAATTGGGTAATTTATTAAAAATGATATGATCTTGTTATGTGTAACAAATCATTTATTTCCCTGTATTAATCTCTGACATACAAGTGAAATAAAAAGTGTAAGCTTCATTTAGGAGTTGAGTACAGTATGCCAACTACTTTACGGACTGATTGACGGACGTATCTACACACTTCATCTAACCATAGACGTGAACTTGCTATGGAAGTCGGACGATAAATCATTTTATAAAAAATAAAGATCATTAAAAGATTGGGGGCATACAGCGAAGTATGTACATTATTTGCGAGATTGACAATGAAAACGATTAGAGCACAAATAAATTTATTAGATATACATGTACATGTAAACACATCAGTTATAACAGTCCTGTAAAACTGTCCTTTTACAACATAATATCATATAACTTATATCACACACACAATGATAACAAATATGTAAATCATACTTAATGCATTCTTCTTAGAAACTGGACCTGGCCCCGTATGTCAAATATATTTGAAACGCTATAACTTGGTTTACGTTAATTATTTTGCCATTTACCTTTTGCCAGTAAGTAAATATGTGTTCCAACTCCAAATACATGTGGTAATTTAATACAAAATGAGATTTATTTGACATTTAGAGAAATTTACATTTTTGAGTTGAGGGAAATCTTGGCTGGAGATACTTAGTGAAATCTAGCCCTTGCTCCTATTTCATCAACATTTTTTTTTTATTTAAATGACTCAGTCTGAACTCACGGTCATCTGAATGCTTTTATTTGATTTATTCTTTTAAGTATTTAAGCGCATTCAATCTCAAAACCTGATATCTCCCGAATCAGGTCTATTTAGCCTAAATGAAAAAAGCAGGACATTCTTTGCCTGTCTCACATTTCATAGCTACTGAACGCTTACTAAATTGTAACTTCATTTCAATTTTTCTTGAAGCAACTGACCAATCAACTTGCTTAAATGTGGCTTTTCAAACATTGCTATTTAACGACCCAAATCGAGAGAAATAGGTCCGTTCTACAGACTACCATAAACAGCTATATACTTAAGCTTGTGGTGAAACAGGAGCATGATTGTTTGGAGTAATGCGTACCCCACCCCACCCCTCCATATAAACATATAAACAAGTTATTTATACCCGTAACGTAGACGGTGGTATAACATTTATATATACTCAACAGGCATGTTACAATATTACCAATATATAGGTTATTCGTATAAACATTAAACATGTGGGCAAGCCTCACATATGAACGTTATATCGTTTCAGGTTTCAATTAACAGTTTCCTCCCTTAAGTGACGGTATCGAGATTCTTGCGCCCGAGAAATTAGAGCTGTGTAATTTAGTTGGGCATTATATTATTGAAAATGCTTGAAATATGTATGTGTCTTTGTACAGATGAGAAAACTTGAACATTGTCACGAGTTTTGCCACATTTGGTTGACATTGAGTGCTGGTTATCGCCCACGCCACACTGTTTCAAATTACCAATGGTTCTCTCGATTTATTTCCGTTTTACATTTCATGCCATGTATCAAATCTCCTCGACTCTTCTCGTCTATGTATGAAGATGAACTTGACCCCATCGGATTTGACTGCGGTTGTGTCGAATTAATGCACGCGACTTGTTCTAAAACTGTAAACTTATCGTTACTTTTAACATCGTCACAGTCATCGTATCTTGGACGTTTTGTGTGACTCTCAAAGTCGTCGGACACCGAATCATTCCGTTTTAAACCGGATGTGACATGATTCCAGTTTTTGGTTAATAAAGCCGGGCTTGGTTTCACATCTCGCGTTTGCTCGCGTGACAATGACGTATTATCAAAAGTGTCGTTTGGTGATTGGCTGCCATACTTTTCTATCCCATTGATGTATACACTGTCTTGGCTATGGTGTTGAAATTCGTCTGCAAATTGATTACCAGCCGACAAACCTTTATTCGTGAATTCTGAAACACTGCTGTTGCAATCATTTCCGTTAGACGAATAATACTTCACCATAGAGTTTGTGTCACGTGACGAGTGGTATGACGTCACATTTGATTTACCATTTGATCCATTTGGGTCGAAGTAGCTATTCTGTGCATGATCTTTTGTAGGTGTCGGGTAGGGTCGATTTGTACTTTGCACTCGTCCGGTAAAAGCACGTGGAATTTGAAATGGGTAGTAATTGGAACCAGCTTGATTGACGCTTGAATAATTTGGTGGTGACGGTGAACATCTCTCTAGGCCTCTGCAATAATAAAGATGATTATAATAATGATGATGATAATGATGATAATAATAATGATGATGACGATGATGATGATGATTATGATTTTGAAATTAACAAGCGACCTTATTTGAACAAGACAATCTTCCGTGAATTATCAGAATGGTAATGAATGTCAATAGGCAAAATGAATGATAAATCCGATTCCTTAACTGCGGACGTCTGTAAATATACAACAGTTTAAGATGAAACTCTTTTAAATCACCTTTCGATGTCTTCAAATGTCGAATTGCCTATACGTTATTTCAAGTTAATAGTATTTAAACATTTAGTGATGGAGTTTGTCTGATATGGTCGTTTGTTTTTGTGCCGGATGTACGTAACTATTCGTTCCTGGCCAAGTATTTGTGTAGAGTTTCGCCACTAATAAACAACTTAATAACAGTCATACAATATGTCTAATTTACAAAACTTACAATAAATATATCAAAAACAGCGTCTCTGGCTTTTTAAACCTTTATCTAATAAGTCTTTTGATTGGTTAAAAAAACTTACATGTACCTGTCAAAACTATCTCTGAATCCTTTAGCAAACGGGTTGTGGTCAATCTTCAACTGGGTTATCTGGATAAAATACAGCCAAACATTAGGATTTATAGCAGATTGAAAAGTAACTAAAAAGCGTAATATGCGTAATTTGAGTAAAGGGTCACCAATAAAAAAATTCCTTTCCATTGCGCATGTATAAATAGAAATATACAATCAAACTTTAACAGTAGTTTTTATTTCACAGAATAGCAATTGCATGTAAGCAAGCCTGATACAAATTCTAACATATATAGAAGTAAACCTATAAGAAGTTTTATGACTATACGTCTCACTACACAGTTACGCCCCTTTTTTCCCAGGGTAGCACGATTCTTACGCTTAAAAAAAGGCCTATGTACTTTGGTTATGAAATATTTTCAAAATTGTTCATAGTGGCTGTGATTTCTTGGGGCAGATGAGTAGAGCGAAAGTTGGCATAGCATATACTGCAATAAGATATCACTGATGTTAAAAACGTGACTTTTATAGGATTTCAACATATGCATGTATTTATGAGCATTTTAGTTGTTTTTTTTAATAAATCTTAAGGGGTCACTACACCCTCTTTAAAATCACCAACGTGGTCAACCTACCAGTTATTGTGCATTTTATGTGGGTATTCATTCCTGCTATGAAAAAAAGTACTTAAAAAAATCCATGTGGAATTTTTTTTTACCATTGAAATCCTATACCTTATTCCATATAAAACAAAGAACAAAATTCGACTGTGTAGTGAGACCTATATAGTATTTCGAAAATGAATGGACCTAGCACTTTTATCTAATACTTGAACAATCATCGGTTTAATTGTTACGAAATAAGCATATATACATCAATTTATGTTTTATTTGTGAGCCGAGGAATGTGTATCATATTTAGCTATGTTTATTAAGACAGATAAAATCAAAATAATTTTAACAGAAATCCATAGTAAGCAACTGATTAAGTGATATGAACAGTTCACACTTACGTCCGTGTTTTGGTACGCAGTGACGGCGATAAATTGTGTTTCCGGGAACGAATGAGTTTGAAGACTTTTCTGGTCTTCTGGTCCACAAGCGTCCACCTGTATGACATGGATCCGGGGCTGGTACTTGTGCATGGAATTTAGCACAACCTGTTTTGAATAAAGCGTTAAATTTATAACTGTTGATTATTTAATATGTTTAAATAAAAGGACCAATCAAGTGTTAATATTTATTTTTTTCTGCAACGCTTTGCTAATTACATGGGGCAGCAAGCTTGCTCTTTTTTTAAATAATTCCCATTACTTTACTATTAGTTCAATCATATTGATATTTTAGTGTTTCTTTATTTACATACTAAAAAGGCAGTATCAATAAAAAATACTTAAAAACGATTAGCGTTTATTTAACCTATACTGCAAAAATACAAAGAAATGTGTTCGACTCAAATGAGAATTTACTCTTTTGCTAAACGTAAATAAGGAACACGGTCCTAAAGTGGAAACAAGCAAAGGAGAAGCAACCTGTGTTGTATAGAATGTTACGATGCTTTATCATTTAGACAGCTGTGCAGGAACTGAAAACCTGAAGTATAACATGGTACTACATTCAGTCACAATATACTGAAACCCTAGAACACTTTTCCAAATACCTATAAGCGTCGAAATAAGAAGCTGTTTATGATTACTTTTAATAAGATCCGACCGTTGATCTAACTCACAACTTCCTGCATGGGTCGAATGATCATCCAACGTGCCAGCAGTTGTTTCTTACATGTATGTTCCATTTTATTTTTCGTTAATTCTAAAATATAATGATATATATAATGTCTTACATTTGAACTGATTTGTCCGGAGTCGGCGTTTTTGTTGTTGGTGAGTTTCAGTTTACTGAAAAAAATGTCCTGCTTCATCCAGTGCGCCCCGGAATTTGGTGAATCAGGATGGACGTAAACTCGCCCAACTACAATAGATGAAAACTCATAATTAAATATGCATTGTTCGCAGTTATGCCCTGTGCCAGTCGCTCTCAAGATGTCATGTGTCATGCTCCATTCAAGCTCGGTGGGATTTGTTCTTGTGATACCTGGACAGTTCGAACATTTGAACATTTGATTAAACGAAATCTTCATTTATTCTTTTGCCTTTATTTTAATGCAATGAGTGTTCTCTGTGACAGAGTTGTTTAAATGACTACCGTCTAATGACCACTTTCTCCTCTGGTCACGTAGGTCATGTATGCAATCCTCGCTTGATCATTGAAATAGTTTGTATGAGAAAGTCTAAAAACAGCCGTGCTGGTATGATTAATAAAACTGTTCACGATGTTTTAATTGTGTGAGATATTTGAGTAATTTTGACAATATTGCTAGAATCTTGCAAAATTGATATATTCTGGAATGAGTAAATAATAGCCTTAGGTACTGCGGGAGAGATTCAACATGCATATTGTGATAGACATCCCAATGATAGATAAGGTGACAATGCAGGAAAGTTTATTTCAAATATTTAAAGTAAGTTTATAGCCAGCAATAAAGCTATAATAATAAACCCCATATTATGCTGATTAATAACATAAACAATGACAAATAAAGATATAAATGCTGGAATTTTTATAAACGTAAGGTTTATATCTAAAAATACTGTTTTTTACCACATTGTCAAGATAAGTTTCAGTCGAATTCAAGAAATTCTCTGAGTAGGTGACAATTACACAAATTTTACTTGTACGGTTTGTCAAATGAACAAGTGATATAAAATATGCCATGCACGTGTATGCTATTATTGCTACAAAAAGCAATGAAAGGCAAGCAACCGTCAGACAAAATGATAATATTATTAGCAAGAGTTGTTTTTCTTTATATTGACCAGAGATATGGTAAATGTTTTACTGCTATATGTGTACAACAATCAACGACAGGGAATCAACCGTCATACAAATGACAGTGAATTGTAATATAAGAGCAAGAATTGTTTTTCTTTACAATTACTGGAGATGTGGTATAAGTTTTACTGCCACACCAATCAAAGACAGGGAATCAACCGTCATACAAATGACAGTGCATTGTAATATAAGAGCAAGAATTATTTTTCTTTACAATTATTGGAGAGGTGGTATAGGTTTTACATGCTACACCAATCAAAGACAGGGAATCAACCGTCATACAAATGACAGTGCATTGTAATATAATAGCAAGAATTGTTTTTCATACAAATGACAGTGCATTGTAATATAAGAGCAAGAATTGTCTTTCTTTACAATTACTGGAGAAGTGGTATAGGTTTTACTGCTACACCAGTCAAAGACAGGGAATCAACCGTCATACAAATGACAGTGCATTGTAATATAAGAGCAAGAATTGTTTTTCTTTACAATAACTGGAGAGGTGGTATAGGTTTTACTGGTACACCAATCAAAGGCAGGAAATCAGCCGTCCTACAAATGACAGTGCATTGTAATATAAGAGCAAGAATTGTTTTTCTTTACAATTACTGGAGAGGTGGTATAGGTTTTACTGCTACACCAATCAAAGACAGGGAATCAACCGTCCTACAAATGAAAGTGCATTGTAATATAATAGCAAGAATTGTTTTTCTTTACAATTACTGGAGAGGTGGTATAGGTTTTACTGCTACACCAGTCAAAGACAGGGAATCAACCGTCATACAAATGACAGTGCATTGTAATATAAGAGCAAGAATTGTCTAGACAGGGAATCAACCGTCATACAAATGACAGTGCATTGTAATATAATAGCAAGAATTGTTTTTCTTTACAATTACTGAAGAGGTGGTATAGGTTTTACTGCTACATGTGTACACCAAGCAAAGACAGGAAGAAACAGTCATATTATAACGATTATAATTTACAATTTGGGCGGGTTTATTTTGTTTCTTCAGAAGTTAAGAAGATATGATACAGGCACGGTCATCAATGAATGATGTCATAGTTGTGTTATTCTGAAGAATTATAGCCACCTGTTTCTTTTTTACCAATAATTTCTTAAGGTTTGCTTACATATTTAAAATCTTCTATTAATTTGACTGGTTACTTATTCATTATCTAATGAATGCCCGTTAAGTTGTTATTGCAGTTGTTGTTGCAGTTTTTGTTGTTGTTGTTGTTGTTGTTGTTGTTGTTGTTGTAGTTGTTTGGTGTTTAGCGTAGCTTTCGATATTTTTTCAGTCATTCCGTGACGGTGCCTACTTGAAACATCATTTTAAACACTGCCACACTAGAGTCATCATACCGTATGATTCATGTTGTATGATACCCCACCCAGTCACATTATACTGACATCGGGCCGGCCAGACATAGAACTATCCTTTAAATACTGAGCGCCAAAAGAGAAAACTTCTAGTATCCTTTTGTAAAGTCTTTGGTATGTCCCGAGCAGGGATCGGACCCATACCTTCCACATGCGAGGCGTATGATGAACCACTTAACCACCGCTGCGATATATGTCAGTTAAGTCATGTGTAGTTATATTTAGACCTGTCTAAAGTAATGATCAGCGGGATTATTTCTTAGATTTTATTTTTTTTACAGAATTAAAGTATTATACTTAAATATGTTGACGAAACAGAATCTTAGAATAAAATTGAAATAAACACTCGGTGTCACTTTCTTGATTTTTGCTTAAATATGTAAAAAATTAACTTTGAACTGTTACGTAAATATTCCTAAAATAAAGTCATTGAAAACAACTGTTTTTTCTGGAACCAGTCCAAAATCATAACCGTCTGTTTTTCTTCAATTGATTTTTTAAAGTATTTAAGTAAATGCTTAATCATGTTTTTGAAACAGGAGCTATTTATACCTTGTGTAGATGTAGGCAATGTATTACCTATGTAAGTATATTATCAGTCATATGAAGTGTAAGATAAAATATGCCTGTGTAGGAACAATCGTGTAAGGTCTTACTACACTGTTGAATTTTGTTTTTTTTGTTCTACATAAAATAAGGTCTAGAATTTCCACGGTAAATAAAAGTTTCAGATAGAAAGTTATTTTAATAGCAGGAATATTTATCCAAACAATTGATAGATTAACCAGCTTGTGTTTTATCAAAGGTGCAATGTCACCCTAAGATTTTTAAAAAAAGAAGTCCTCGGATGCTCATTAATACATGCATATGTTGTAATCCTATAAGGTATTTTTTTTATTAACACAAGTGATGTCTTATTGCAATATATGCTATGCCAGATCCGCAGCAAGAAATTAACAATTTTGAAAATAAATGAAATTTCAAAACCAAATTACAAAGAACTTTTATTAAGCATAAGAATCATGTTACAGTAGGAAAAAGGGGGCGTAACTACGTAGTGAGACGTGTAATATGCGCATTTCATTATAGCTGTATTATTGCTTCTTTGAATAACCATGGTCATTGTTATGTCACTGCGAGCTAGTAGACGATCATTTGACCTAACATCTCTTTCCTGGAATCCAGAGAGTTTAACCATATATCCGAAAGTGACTGATAACTTTCCCACTGGAATCAGTGGTGAGAACGCAATGACAATGACAATGTTTTGTATTTAGGGAAGGGTCGTAACTTATGATGCTAGACCTTTTGATCAAACACATTAACGTATAATACAGCAATAACATGTGTTTAAACTAAATGACAATGAGATTAAATGTCGTACTCTCAATAATTATGGGGACTATAGCCAATATCACAACTGTTTGGTGTATTACAGACTGTGATTTTATCAAGTTATTTTATTATGTAATTTTAGTATTGAACATTTTTATGTACTCACAGGCTTGTATCCAGGCATACGCACGTACACCAATGCGTACAATTCTTCAGCAAAATATGAAATCATAAAAACTCAAAATACAGTCAAACCTGTGTAAGCGGCCACCTCTATTAAGCAGTTGCCACCTAATCAGCGTGAGCAGCGTGACAAGCTATAATTTTTAAAACGATTTAAAATCGATGTTTATGTTTCCAGACATTGTTAATATGCGGCATAAAAGTAACAAGCAAAATGATTGAGGCTGAAGTATAACATGAGAACACATCATTTGTCTTCTAATTTCCAAATTGTTCCTGGGGGAGAGACCCCCTCAACCTACACCCCCCACACACACTCCCACACCTTCAACTACTTGCAGCATCGCTACTCATATTTGGTGTACAATTCAAACCCGCCCATATACGCCCCTGACCCATACTGGCAAAACTTTGATTAACAATATAATATAACCAACATTTACAGAATGTTCCTCTTTGCCATCGGAACCGATGTTGAGATGAATTCGTGTGATCAATTTTTGTTTCTACTTGTTATTATATTGTATTGAGGTAAAAGTTTCAGATTCGACTGTTATAAAGGTGAGACGGGTCAATACGATAACACCACGGAAGTCACGATATTAATATTGGTACCGGTGTTTTCACAGTGTGTCGCCGTTATTCTCTGTATATCGTATCACATGGCGAAGGCGCCTACTTGTATTGTGCCGCGGTGATACTGTGTGAAGGAACCAATGACACAGGTTAAGTTAGAATATCAAATATCATCATTTCTCTCACTTTTGTTGCCTCATTTAACTGTGTGAGTCTTTGTTTCTTGAATTTCACAGAATCGCATTATGTAGGCAATCAAGAATTACTTTCACAAACAATAAAAATATGAGTCGGTTTACATGTTTTGCCGCGCCTAGGTTTACGCTTTGGTTTCACACATCTTTCAAGTGAAAATAATTTTCTGATGTTGATAAACAAACACAAATTGTTTTTTATAACTATAACTGTATAGTGTGTTGTTTTTTAAAAAAACTGGTTTTAGTCATTTATGTTGATAATTAACATGTTAGATATCATTCTATCTTCGTGTTTTACTTAGCAATCATGATCCAGCTATACATTCAGATACAACATCAAACAGAGCGCTACTTTGTCAGTGTAGTTTATCATTTAAATATCCAAATGAACATACAGATCGTATTTATGTATAATGTCATTGAACGTTTTCATTATGTCGACATGAATATTTTTGATGGTGTTTAACGCCATGCTCAACATATTTCAGGCTATATATGGATCATACAGTTTCACTGGTGTGGGAAGACCTCATAATCCGAGATGAACCACCGTCCTTCCGCAAGTTACTTGTAAACATTCTCACATAAAGTTTTCTTGGAGCGAGCGGGACTCGAACCTACGACCTTAGAGGTGAGAGATAAGTGATCTTGAAACGGCATGTTAGGCCACTGCGCCACGGAGGATCATTTTGACATCATTATAATTATATTATAAATATTTGTTTTATGTAAAACGTGTAGACTCTTTCTCACGTGAGTAGTGGAAATGACAGGTGAACAGTTCGATACAATGTACTTTCCATCGAAATACCACTCTAGATGTGTATGTTTGAGTGCGTGCATGCGTAGTGTGTGTGTGCGCGCGCGTGTGTATGTGTGTGTTTAAATTAGCGCCCCCCTGTATATGCTTCTTATTAAGTATGTTATTATATGTTACTCACATTTAACTGCCATCAATATACTTTCAGTATATCTAAACAATTTATAAAATTGCAAAATATAGTAGGAATAAAGGGAATGCCCGTATCTAATGTTGAGAGAACTTGTGGCCAGACCCTTTTGCCTTCAATTGTATTTGACTAATATGCATAATAAATATTGTAATATGTGCTTATGCTGCAATAAAATATGTTTAAACTAAACGGCAGATGATATTTGATTAAATCAGTGGCTGCATTAACTCACCGTTTTAATTATAGCAAACCAGAAAACATGCAACAAAATATTGAATTATCCCACCGTCCCACCCTTTTAACATTGTTTTACATTTTCTAGTTACATATTTCCTGGTGGCGTTTTGTGATATTAATTATAAAATTCAAATATGTTTAATAACTATATCATGTTTAGTTTATTATTAAACTGTAACATTTGTTTTTTTATCAAATTTATTCATTTATGCTTATGAACAAATATATATGATTTATGTGATGCATTCGCCGGAAGATATGTTTCTAATGTGTACGGATAAGAACAAACATTGTAGAAGAAAGGTACAACAGAACAAATGAACTGACAAACATTCCTGGACTGTATATACAACAAAAGTCGCTTTATAATGTATGCATGACGCGTAAATACCCTGGACATTATTATGACGTCCAGCACTTATCCTATCAACCTTTCTCTTGTCAGATTCACCTGTCATCCACTTCACATCTGACCACATAATTAGTCAATGATTGCGGACAATAGTCGAGTGGTCAATTGGTTGAAATGCGGAGCCGACCAACTGACTATCGATTGGGTTCCAGCTGCGCGTTGGGAATTGTGTCTTATTCTACTGTGATGGCAAACATATATAGTTTAGATGTCAACAGATAAAATACAATATAAACTTATTCGTGGTTTGTCATACCGGATGATTCAGAATATCTATTAAAATGGCAGAGCAAGATGAAAGATTACTAACTAAAGCTCAAATGACAAAAATAAGCAATGATACAACATCATTGAACTGGTTGAGGATTATCAAAAGACAGTTAAATTTCTGAATCATTCAATGAATACTGATTTTGTGAACATTTAAAGATATGAGATTTGTTTGTTGTACCTTTTTTCATATTTGGTACGGCAGACATTATTTTCTATATTATTTAAAAATCCAATCGATTTAATGTAATGCATCCAGCTGATCATGATTTAGACTGGCTCCAGAAGAAATACAATCTGTTTCATTGATTTTGATTAAGGAATAGTTATGTCACCAGTCAAACTTAAGTTAAGGTTTTAAGTATATAAGTAAGAGTTAAGAAAATGTTGACGTAACAGAAGACAGGGCCCCGTTTAGTGATAAGATTTTCGTACCAACACATTGTGACGTCTAGTAACGTTTCATTTTTACAGTATTTGGGGCATTTTAAAAAGAATACAATTTTCGAGTCAAGAACTGTACATTATTACAATTTGCCCTCGAAACACTTGGCTATATTTAATTATAAGAAGGAAATATGAAGTTTAGTCAAACTGTCTTAAGCAGCCAATCAAGGGAATGAGGAAAATTGACATTTTAAGACAGGTTGTTGCTTAATACAGGTTAATATGATGTGAAAGCATAGAACTGTGAGCTAGCAAATATGTCTGCTTAAGACAAGTGGCTGCTTAATAGAGGTGACCACTCACACATGTTTGACTGTATGCATCAGATAAACTAGCTGTCATACCTTCAACAGTTTTGGCGAACGCCTCCTTATTAAACAATGTGTTTTTTTTTAAATTAATATAGAAGAAATTGTGTAATCTTTGATTTTTACATGCACTTATAAATTTTACGCTTCCATATTTCTCCGGTGTTCAGGTTATTTCAAATGTAATTCTAGTTGATAAATCATATTTGAAGATAGCTTTAAATACCTTTATAAAAATGTACATGTACAAACATACACGCGTCCGTAACTTGTTTCGTTTATAAAAGAAGAAATGAT
The DNA here is from genome assembly GCA_029582155.1 of Panopea generosa. NCBI lineage: Eukaryota > Metazoa > Mollusca > Bivalvia > Adapedonta > Hiatellidae > Panopea > Panopea generosa. Next base: position 4,550,646 of record CM055904.1, on the reverse strand, counting down.
CATGTGAGTGGCAATGCAAATGATTGATCACGCAAGCGACACTTCAAGTATTAATACGTTTATCATGTTACGTCCTTTAGTTAAAACTAATTTATTTTACTTCGATTGTGAAACAAATTATTACAACACAATATATATACATATATATGCCATAAATATAATTCTTTGTCCTGAGTATGTCGTACTCATCTTGCATTATCGAAGTATGGCATACTTGAATATCAAAAAACGAAAAACCAATATGAAACTTTTTCTAAACTGCTTTTTGTACGTGAATGTATATTAAAATATGTTTGATATGAGTTTCTCAAATAAAATAATACAGTTTAAAATTCATGTAGTATAAATTATGTATTGTGTTTGGAGAAATGTTATAATCGATTGTAATTTAACAATAGTCTGTATCTAAAGAGGCACAAGGCAATTTTGGATAGTTTCATTTGACGCTGTTTCTGAAATTATTCATGCAATTGATTATAATATAGTGTAATTAAAATAACATTTTATGAATACACACATGTTAATTTCGTTTTTATTTTGGATAGGCGCCTACATCTGGAAAATTGTCCAAAAGAGTCATGTTTCGCATATTTTTTATAATCATTAAGGAGAAATTTGATAATTTTTTTATAGGTTTCTTGTCGGTAAGAAAGAAAATACAATCAATCAACAAAATATAAATTTGCATTCTTAAAGATTTATTACACCTCTTCAAAACACGAGTGACACCGATGATTAAGATTTACGACTGCTATTATTTTCTTTTTAATATAAAGTTTACATACATGTATATCATATGGTTTCTGATTCTTTTGCGTGAACATTTATATATTTTTTTAATTTATGTCACCAAAATATCGAAATGTAGAGACTAGAGCGTTTATAGGATCGTGAATGCGATCCTCCGCCCCGGCTATGTGTGGTATCCTTGAGTAAAACACTTTATCGGCATATGCTTAAGATCTCAAGCGTGATTTGCGTCAGTTTTAAAGCAACACATCCACGTTTAAACTTTTTTAAAAAGTTTTTCAATTGAGTTGTGAGCACATTTCCCATACATAAATATATGGTCAGTGAGCTGTATATGTGCTAACAAACACTATCCAGAACGCTTTAGAATTATAAAAAAAGATGTCCAAATTATAAAGCGTGACAAACGCTTTATAAATTATTTTTAAATTGCTGAGGATTCCAACTTGGCTTCAAATTGAATTATGCGAGTCGCATTAAAAAACTTCACGTTTTAGTGCGTAGTGTACTTTACCTGCCTTGAAAGTCATTTTGACAATTTTTTTTGACTCGGGTGAGTTATACGCTTGTTTTATAAAGTGTTAGTCACGCATTATAATTTGGGCATCATTTTGTACGGGATTGTGTTTATATGCTCATATACAGCTAATTGATCATATGTTTGTATAGGAAATGTGCTCATAACTCAATTAAAATTTTTTTTTTAAAAGTTCAAACGTGGATGTGTTGCTTTAAGAACTTGAGTCACAATCGACGTAAAGTAAATACGTTTAAAACAAGATTGTATACTATCAGAAAAATACATGTTAGTCGCATACGTATTACTATACTATTACAGGATGCGAAAAAGTATACAATCAGTCCGGGTTCGAACCCTAAAATTTCGCTGACAGGGCATGTGCTCTACCGATTAAGCTGGCCGGGCAACGTTTTTCCTCAAACACGATACGTATCACACTCTGACATATTTGACCAACATACTTGGGATTCACCACCGAAATTAAATAGACAATAATAAAGTTATTGTTTCTATTGAATGCTGCTTATATCGAAATTGAGCCAAAATATATTAGTATGAATCAAATACTGTAATAAAAAGATATGCAGACTTACTTTGCGGTAACTGTTCGGCTTGACCACAAGGTACCCAGTGTCCGTTCTGGAACTTCCAGTGGCTGTTATCAGCGAGGACGATGTCCACAAACACGTTATACTGGGCGTGAGGGTCCAGACCGCTCAAACTGAACTGTAGAGCGGGAAACATCCGTCTGTCAGGGAGATAGAGAGATTGAGATAAAAACGGTTATGCATTTTGCATGTTCAATACATTTATCTATCTGGCATAGATACAATTATTTCATAATTCAGTTGATCCCGCCAGCTATCGACTTAATGATTACAATACTATAAATTTCGTTAACTTAGATGTGTAATACGGATTGTAATGCTTATTGGTACACGGAACACTGGTACCGGGTCTTAAACACATCTTCTTAATACTGACAGATAAATTCGTATCATTTTATAAGTTTTATAGTACGACTTTTTTGGGATTAAAAAATAAACATTACACAGGCGAGTGTTGTTATTTTTCTTATTGCTGTTGTTGTATTTGTTGTTGTTGTTGTTTTTTTGTTGTTGTCGTTGTCGTTGTTGTTTCTGTTGACGATGATGGTGATGCTGTTGCAGCTGCTACTGTTATTTCTGTTATTGTTGTTGTTGGTGGTGTTATTATATTGAATCATGAACATTGTTGTTGCATGTATTTATTTTTCAGTAGATAGCATACATATAGATACAGTATATAAACTATGATGACATATATAAGCAATTAAAAGTACTATTCCAACACCCGCAATACTATTTTATTTTCGTCGAACCTCAGAGGTTCGTAAAATCGTTAGTGTTGTTCGCAGACAAGCATTATTATCGATACAATTATCGGGTTATTAATAAATCGGGAAAAGTTTCTACCTTAAACGTCCTAAAATGTTCATAACTGCTAAATGACTGTGAAAAATACTTTTACGAGTCATTATATAGAAATGAAAGCGTGTTGTGATATGGTCGCTCAAACATTAATTCAGACAAATAGATGGAAAACGTTCCCAGGACAAAATTTGAAGTTAGGTTCCCGTATCGATTATTGATATAGATTTTAATGAAGACTTGTATTGTGTTTACTGTATCTTGTATACAAAACAACAACAAAAGAATTCATTCTATATGAAATGTTTCAAGTCACCGAAGACTTCAACAATATTTCGGTGATAAAAAAACGGTTATACTGTATACATTGATAAGTAAAAAATAAAATATGTTAACTCTTTTATAATTTTTTTATAACGTTATGTAAACATTGTTTATGAATTACGGCGGATGAATCATCCCGATTCTCACATTTCTATTACGGGGTGATTAAATAAACCACTAATTATTGGTGACAAATGGAAATAATAAAAAATATGATGATTATATAAAACTGTACATCTAAACGTCAAGTATGTGCTTGCTTGAAGAAATTACTATTATTTCACAGAATATATGTAAAAGATACTTTATTTGCTTACTTGGTTTGAATTTGATTCTCAGACACATAGTTTAAGATTGCGCGATTGGTCCATTGGTAGAGCACCGAACCCATAACCGGGGGATCGGGGGTTTGATTCGCCGCCACGGCTATGTGTGGTGTTCATGGGCAATACACTTTTTTTCCTCATATACCAAGTACGGGTTCTACCCAGGAAGAATTCGAGCGTGATTTGTCTACTAGTTGTAAGAACGTGTTTCACAATCGAATTAAAATGATTAACTTTAAAATAATAGTTTTAAGTAAATAAACCCTGGACAATGTATAATAATTACATTCTGATGGAAAATCACCGTCAACTTAACAGTGTCCTGGCGTCATTTTTCTAAAAACGGTTAGCCGCTGTGCCAACTTCAACTTCAATATATCACAATAGCGGCGTGTAAAGGTTACAAATATGATGCGTATATAATAATGTATTATGTAAACAATAATACGTAAATAAAACATGAATATCAATGTGCATTGCCGTTTTTTTAATCCAAAATAAAGGATATATGATATTATGTATACACCTCGCAAAAATAGCTCGCCGACGTATATATCGTACTGGTATGTGTGTGGGGGGAGGGGTGCTGGTAATCTGGTTTGTAGGTAATCCGGCTTAACCTCGCAGTTTAATCCTATTTTATCAAGTGTACATTACCAATCACTTTCTTTATAACGTGTTTACGTACTTAACATACTATAATTGCACGTGTTTATTTATCTTTCTTCTCCATTAAACAGAAGTACTTTTTTTAATCACTGGCGGCGATTAAGGAAGAAAAACAAGAGACTGTACCGCTTCATATACAACACGATTATTCAAATAGGAACCACTCATTGGCAAACAATTGATTTAATTTGTTTTGCTTAAATGTTATAATCACATACACATCAAACGCTTAAGTGTGTAACCTCAATACATGTTTTTGTTATTTGGAAAAAAAATGTAATTTCTTTTCGCATTTTGATCTAAGGGGACAAACGACAGTTTTGAAATTGATTTAATTAATAACAATATGTATTAAAATTACTTTTATACCCTATAACCTTCGAATTGAAAATGAAATACGATTTTTAATTCAGTGTCCACTTTATAATATATATTCTATCAATTGCAAAATAATAGAATCTAGTATCCTGTGACTTGCAGCAAACGGAATCATGGTAATATTATACCAACAAATTATAATACGAAATTATCTCTACGTTTACATGAAATAATTCTTATTTTCCCACTTATCTTTGATTCGTGTTTGTGTCAAAACCTGTTTTTTTATATATTACAAAGACGTGCATTTTACCTTTGTAAATAATGCTTTTTTTGTTTTATATGTATAATGTTACCTTTTTAACAACTCCTATGTGTATGCTGCAAATCAGTTCTATTCTGATCTGATCAGAGGTGATACTCGATACTTTAAGATATCTATTATATTGCGTAATAGCGCTCTTTTTTTTCTTGTCAGAGTTTTAGTATTTTGTTTTTCTTAACACACTTTTAATAAATCGATTTGCAGCATTACACCTAATTTTATTTTGTGAATAGTTAATTGTATTTTGCATTGTTTGATAATCTCTTGTAATTCATATATTTGAATGGCCCTGTACATATATTGTATGATTTTAATGCTATTATTATTACGTTGTACATTGATGCGACTGAAATAAATAAAGATAAGATATATGAAATAATGTCTGCATGACTTAACGATGCGCTAAAACAGTCTAACTGTTGTTGATTAATATCTGTCAAATTCAATACATGTATTTGACATATTGTAAAGATCAAGTTCTGTGCATGCTACTATCGTGATACCTTCTCCAAAATTATATGTGTACATATGTGTAGCTAGTTTTCGTGTTTATCTATGAATTAGATATATTCTCGTATTTAAATCAAACATTATGTGGAAATTGTACGTGTATATACAAAACTTATATTTTCACTGTTCGTCATGATATATACTTGCTAATGTATCCTTATGGGCTTTAAGCCTACTACTACTACAACTACTATTATTACTACTACTACTGCTGCTGCTGCTGCTGCTGCTACTACTACTACTACTTCTACTACTACTACTACTACTACTACTACTACTACTACTACTACTGCTGCTGCTGCTGCTGCTGCTGCTGCTGCTGCTGCTGCTGCTGCTACTACTACTACTACTACTTCTACACTACTACTACTACTACTATTACTACTACTATTACTACTACTACTGCTACTACTACTACTACTACTACTACTACTACTACTACTACTACTACTACTACTACTACTACTACTACTACTACTACCTACTACTACTACTACCTACTACTACTACTACTGCTATAATGATAACAAAGCAGACAATTTTCACCAAGAACAACTGTTGAATATAGACTTGAATAATATATACGATGCCGATAATATTAAAACAAGGAATAGCCAGGTATAAGCAGTGACATTCAAAAGAGTTTTGGAATTAATATCCTATTAATAACCTTAGATTCATGATATTGACTATATTTACATATATATAAAGATATGTTTTGTTTCCATGTGATACTACATCAATGTATATTTGTATATATGTTTATGTAGGTGACTTATAGGTCCATGTTTTGTTTCCATGTGATACTACATAAATGTATATTTGTATATATGTTTATGTAGGTGACTTATAGGTCCATGTTTTGTTTCCATGTGATACTACATCAATGTATATTTGTATATATGTTTATGTAGGTGACTTATAGGTCCATGTTTTGTTTCCATGTGATACTACATAAATGTATATTTGTATATATGACTACTAATGTATTCATGTTATGTAGTGACTTATAGGTCCATGTTTTGTTTCCTATGTGATACTAATAAATGTATATTTGTATATATGTTCATGTAGGTGACTTATAGGTCCATGTTTTGTTTCCATGTGATACTACATAAATGTATATTTGTATATATGTTCATGTAGGTGACTTATAGGTCCATGTTTTGTTTCCATGTGATACTACATCAATGTATATTTGTATATATGTTCATGTAGGTGACTTATAGGTCCATGTTTTGTTTCCATGTGATACTACATCAATGTATATTTTGTAGTATATATTCATGTAGGTGACTTTATAGGTCCATGCTTTGTTTCCATTGTGATACTACATAATGCAATTTGTTATATATGTTCATATAGGTGACTTGTTTATGTAGGTTACTTATAGGTCCATGCTTATGTTTCCATGTGATACTACATAAATGCATATTTGTATATATGTTCATGTAGATGACTTATATGTCCATTTTGTCGGTCGTGTTCTGTTAATTTACATATTTACATACTAGTAATGTGTTATACATGTCCACTTGTCACTATGATAAAAACTTACTTAATTACATACATGTACTTATAATCACGTGGTGTGATCGAAGGGTACTACTCAAATTTCGATACGAACTATATAAAATCTACTGATCCTAAACTGCAAACTGTTCTGTGGACAACCTTAGAAAACGTTATTGAAAACGGTGTTCTGAACCTTGTGAAGTGAACTTAAATTTATAGATTTTTTAAAAAAAAATTGAAAAAAATGATTTTCAAAATTTGTTATAAAAAAGCATTTATAATCCAAAAATAGTTTTCTTGTATTGGAGCATTAAACTATCACATGGTAAATAAAAATGCAACATTTGAAAATGATTTGATGTTAAACGCAAGATTTAGAAGATTTTAAAACTTACCCATTTTTTTATTTTTGAAAATCGGAGTATTATCCAGTTTAACATGTTGCTATGGAAACAGTTTTTAAAATTAAATTTGATATTGAGAGAGCGTGGTTAAATCTTAAATTGATAAAAAAAAAAAAGAGAACTTTTCGTGAAAAACATAGAATTTTGAAAAAATATAACTTTTGGGGCAATAGCTTTCATTTTTTTCAGATATACGTTTTTTAATAATATAACTTACATTTATATACTTTATTCTGTTATAACCTGAGTAGCAGATAAATTATGCATAAATGAAAATAATGAATATGATAATGCTGATAAGATGCGTATTCTTTGTGTATATTGAAATGTCTAATTCTGTTCATATTTTCATGTTGCTTAATTTGTTCACTGTTTGGTATATATGTAATTGTTCAACCTTCATTAAGTTGGAAGAAATAAAGTTGATAATGATGACAATATAAAGAAGGACCTATATGAGTCTAACTCTAATTTCTTGGTATAAAATATATATGGGAAATAAATACAGTGAAACCTGTGTAAGCGGTCACCTCTGTTGAGGAGTCACTTGTCTTAAGCAAACCAAAAATGCTATTTCCCATATCTATTTTTTCAAAGTAAATTAACCTGTTTTAAGCAGCAACCTGTCTTAAAAGGTCACATTTGTTCCCTCCCTTGGCTAGCCGTTTAAGACAGGATTAACTGTATATACATGTGCATATATAACCTGTGGTATCACTCTGTTTTTGTGTATGTGTAAAAAAAGTACTATCTAAAACAAAATAGTTTAAATTGAAATGGCTTGGGATATCATGCGCTGTAGATGTTCAACTTGCAAAATAAACGGAAACGGAAACGATTTTTTCAAGTTAATCAACCGAAAATCAAGCAAGATGGGGAGATGAAGACTAAAAAGAAATAATATAAAGAACATGAAGAAGAAGAAAATAAATAGTAAAAAAAAAATGAAAAGATGAATGATGAGAAGAAGAAGAAGAAGAAGAAGAATAAGAAGAAGAAGAAAAGAAGAAAATGAAAACGAAAAGAAAAGAAGAAATATGAACAGACGAAGCAAAAAAAGCAGAAGAAGAAATATAAGAAGAAGAAAGAAATAGATAAATAATACAATAAAAGAGGAAAAGAAGATGAAGAAGAAGAAGTAGAGGACAGTAAGAAGGAAATAAGAAGTAGACGAAAAAGAAGAAGAAAATAAAAAAAATATAAAACAAAATAAATGATAAGAAAGAAGTAGGAATTGTATTTACTTGAATTATTACAGTTTCATACATTAATATTATATAATAAGTATCTTGTAATTCTATTTTGAATGGTATTGTAATGAAATATGTGCATATTGTTTTTATGCGTATTCATACGGCATATGTATTATCTTACAATGATTAGCTTTTAATTTGTCTAAGTTGTAAAAACGTGTTTCACAATCGATGTAAAATAATAAAAAAGTTTAAAAAAATACAAAGCAATCGTCATCAGCGTTACAGAATTAACAAACCAACTGATAGTCATAAGTATGGAGATGGTACAATCAGTTGTGCAGTTGTGGTTTTCACACAGAAACTAATGGAAAAACACATTTCATCATAGAAGAATCATATAAACAGTTAATGTAATTTTTGCTGAATTGATCAGGTTTTTATCTCCCAGTTTATTTTATATGCCACAACTTTATATATACTAGAAAACTGTTCAGAGATTTGTTCTTGTTATATTGGGTGAGCACTGAAGTGGTATGACATTTGCAATAGTTCAGGAGTGAAATCACTGAACCATTTTTTTAATCTTCTGTTTTAAAACAATGAAGTTACCATTTGTAATATCACTGTTTTAATTAACTGAGATGAATACTTTAGTAGTTTTATTATTTTAGAAGTAAATTTATAAAATGTCAGCAAAGGCACCACCCAAAATTTCAGTCGTGTATATTGAGTTGGTATATATAACCTGCCTATCAATGTTAGTATTATAAGCTGCTGGATATCAAGATAACTCCAACAAAAACTGCCTCCAAAAGAGGTAAATAAAACTATTCCGTCAATTTGAAGAAAAAATACGTATTTGAAAAAAAGTATAATACAATATGAAAACATAGTATATAAGGATAGAAACCAAACCATAGCTTATTTCAAAGTTAAATGATTTTCTGTTTGAAAAATGCATAGATACAACGGCTGATGATGATACACATTCGAATAACTTTCGTTTATACGTAATTCACATTGTTTTATAAGATATCATAATAAACGGGTTGTTTCTCCGCAAAATAACCCATGTAAATAGACACTACGAAAGCAGAGCGGCAGTGTAGTGGATAGAGCATTTACCGCTTATACCAGAGGTTACGGGCTCGATCCCAAGCTAAAATAAATCGAACTAAAATAAATTAATATAAACTAACACTTAGATATATTGCAAAAACAAGTTGAGACTGGAACCAATCACGATTTGTCTGTTTATTATTTTACTTACTATTACGTCATTAATCATTACGCGCACTTATTCATTTCTCATACATACCCTGGCTTACTACCATAATGACATGTCACATGACGGTATGACAACACAAAAAAATGCCCCGTACATACCTTCCTTGTTTGGTGATGATCATTTCGCACGTATGCTGATGAAACTTGGCCCAAAGTTCTCTATTGCACAAATAAACGCATATATTCCCTGGTGTATACATTCCTCCGGAAGTCGGCGACGACTGAATACAGCCCAACGGGACTAGACCCGGCGGCGAGTGGGCAAGTGCCGGAGACATCTGCCCATGATAGTACATTTGACCGACATTAAATGGAACGTCCGAATACATCGGATACCCACCGCCTTGTCGATGAAAAGACGCTGGATATAGGGCTCCGTTGCCATAACTGGGCATCGGGTAATCACAGCTAGACCCCAAGCCCTGAATAGCTGCGTACTGTTGGTGTGGGGATTGAGATAATAAGGAGAGTTTTCGACAAGGCGGATAATCCAGTTGACCTACCCCGGGGACCTTCCGACATCCCGGGGCGTATTCATTGTGAGTCGATCCCTCATCTTGGTTATCTTCTCTCGACGCAGCAGGCGAATGTTCGCCGAGCTGTTCGTAAACTACATCCGGGTCCGCTGCGTTACCTCCGTCGGAGTTGGTGCTGAACCGGCACTCATATCCTTTATAAGCACTCGCGCAATCCTGAAATGTTCCATTTCCATTCTGAGTGAAATCACTTCTTCTAGTGTCTAAATAAGGCGCAAATGAATTAGTCACAGGCATTTCGCAAGTCAGGCCCTCTGTACGCAGCATTTTTCAAGTGTTATTTTGTGTATTTAGCGTGTTTAACACTGTCGACAGTGAGGTGGAGAAAGACCATCAGACGTACAACAAAATGTGTAAATAGTTCGTCCACAGTCTTCACAAGTTCCGGAGAAATCCCTGCATGCGCAAAAATGTTTATAGCATAAACACAGTTGTAGTGTAAGAATAGTCTAAAAACTGCGAAAATATTATGTATACTAAAATCTAAAAGATTCACCTCACTTGTTTATTTTAGAAAAAAAAAGATATACTAATTCCTCGAAAAGAAGAACTGTAAAAAAATAACGTTCACGGTGCTCTTGTAAAATCTCGCTCTATTATCTTAGTTGTAGATTATGTCGGCAGTTTTACCTGGATTTATATTATTTTTATGCAAAACAGGTGTTTTTGCCAATGAATTGGGCGTATTTGGAATACGTAATTCTGATTGGTTGAGAGTAAAATATGGAAGAGCAGAATTGCGTCTGCTTTCGGTGAGACTTGAAAGGTCACGTGGTTGGGCACATTGCAGGAAGTGTGAAAAACAATGACCACTGAATAAAACATACAAATTAATGTTTTCAGACGGTCAATACTTTTTGTAAAGAGTTTTCATACCTGTTTTGTCAGTAATTGGAGTTGGTGGTCATTTCACAGTCAAATTAAATACGCTTCGGTCAAATATTTATATAAAATAGGTAATTACTCAATGGTCAGATGGGCACACTCGCGGGGACGTATTGTGTCCACAATCGATGATTCACGGGGATATGTTATTATTAAAGAAATTGTAGAAAAGCGCTGGGAAACATGCGCAAAAAAGAAAAAAAATATTACAAGCCGATGTTTCTGTATGTTATAGGTCTAGAATAATCATGAATATATACTATATAATAATGCAGTGAATGAAAATTAGTGCTATTCAATATTCATTGTATGCTACACAATATACAAGGAACTATACCCGATCTAAATTTATAATAATGCTACATACGTCATTGTTGTAGTCATTTAGATAACAAATCTCCAAGCATAACTATATTGAACATCATTATTCAAAAACGTATACTTGTTTTACATAACTTAAGGGTTTGAACACCTACCGGGGTTTATTACATTTATGTCAGCAAATATAGATTTCCCCCAAATATTTCTCTGTGTTCAGTAAAACTTTATCAACATTTCCTAGTATACCTTCAATCATTCACCAACAAACGCTTACATCTACACCCACAACCACCCGCCAACACACACAAACACTCACGAACGCAAACACTCACACGCGCACGAAAGCACACACGCACTCACGCACTGAACTAAATTTTACATACTTGGGTATATAACTCTAATATTATACTAAACAATATATATTCAGAAACGGTGCTATGTAAAATTCTATTACAATTCAAATATTCAGCTGCAAACGTTTATAGGTTGCACACGAACATTACGCACGCACGCACATGCGTACATACTCACGCATGAACATACGCACGTACATACATACGCGTGAGAATAGTTGGTTTGAAAAGGTGTCAGTGTAGCAAGTGTAACTGGGTACATATATCGGGTAATAAAAATGTATTCAATAGTGTAAAGAGTATAAAAATGAAAGTTCGAAGTATTTAATGATGTCTGTGTTGGCTTGCAATAAACAACCGGTTGTTTATATTATTATTATTATAATTATAATAAGATTATAATTGTTATCAATGATTCATATAGACCCTTTGTTATTATTTTAACCATTACTAATATGTGTTGTTTTTGTTGTTGTTGTTGTTGTTGTTGTTGTTATCATTTTGTACAAATTTATTTTAACTACTGCGATAAAAACATCAGAGCTTATCGAAACAATTCAAGTCCGCTTCCTGGGTAGAACCAGTCCTGAATGTCATCATCATCATCACATCATCATCATCATCATCATCATCATCATCATCATCATCATCATCATCATCATTATTATTAGATACCCGGGACGAAGTCCAAGGAGAGCTATTGCCATGACCCCGGCGTCGTCGGCGTCGTCTGTAGACACCCATGTTAAATTTTTGCGTTTAAGTTTCAGATATCTATGCAACCACTCATTGGATGTGAATGAAAATTCGCATGTGTGTTTACCATCATCAGTGGAACACACGGAGACAAGAACCATAACTCTGGGTTGCATTTTGGCACAGTTATGGTCCTTTTTGGAATTAGACACTCAGGGGCGAGCTTTGTTGTCTTCTGACAACTCTTGTTAATATTATATTATATTATATTATATTATATTATATTATATTATATTATATTATATTATATTATATTATATTATATTATATTATATTATATTATATTATATTATTATATTATATTATATTATATTATATTATATTATATTTATTTATTATATTTATATTATATTATATTATATTATATATTATATTATTATATTATATTATATTATATTATATTATATTATATTATATTATATTATATTATATTATATTATATTATATTATACTAGACTAGACTAGACTAGACTAGACTAGGCTACGCTACGCTACGCACGATACGCTATGCTACACTACACTACACTATACTATATTATATTATGTCATAACTTATGTCATGTCATGTCATATCATATCATTGTTATTATTATTATTATTAGTATTATTATTAGTAATATTATTATTATTTTTTATTTTTTTTATTATTATTATTATTATTATTATTATTATTATTATTATTATTATTATTATATTATTATTATTATTATTATTATTATATAAATATATTTATTTAAAGATTCTGTGTTTTGACATTCAGAAAACCTATACTGCACTAGTTTCAATTTATTTATTTTACATCGACTGTGAAACAAGTTCTTACAACAATAAATAATCTTCTCCAAATCTTCCCGGGTAAAGTCGATACTAAGCATAACATGTGCAGATACCGTGTCTTTCTCAAGGGCACATAGATAGCCTTGGCGCGGCTCGAACCAACTCACTCTCCGACCCTGGATATGATGCACTACCATTTAACCATGTTTATAAAACACAATTATACGAAAGAGTGCTAATTTGTCTGAAACTAAATATCAAAACATATATAAGTCTATAAAATTGTTTTGTTATCTTAGTTAGAGGTGTGATAAGAATTTAAACAAATACCTTTACCATTTCATCTGGAGAAAAAAAAGTATAATCAATACACTAGAATTAGAGATTTCAGTTAAACGAATGCCACACATTTTTTTAGATATATATCTTTCTGGAGAACATCAATATTGTATAACCATATTTTCAAAACTAGCGTGATGTCGATCGTGATTAGTTTATGGAATTGTTACTACTTCGTCGTTTGACAGTAATTTATGTAGTAACACAACACAGTGAATTTCTGGAAAAAATGTTATAAAGTTAAACCTTTTGGATAATTATAACTATTATTAAGTTAAATCCAAAATTACAGCTCAAAAAGTTCGTAAAATACTGAGATAAATGGAATTAAAGTAGTAAAAAAAGCACCCTGTCCAATTGGAATTCTTATATTCCAATTGGCATTAGTTTGTGTAAGTGTAAATTCTCCATATTTCGTTATATAATGAACGGAACATGAGTAGCTGTTACACTGCCATGTGCCTTTTTAATGGTACTAGAAGCTCCATTATCTGACGATCTGCACTTAGAGGATAGTTCTAGGTCTTGTTACAGCGTGACTTGGTTGGGATATCATACCCATACCATGTGTTAGCGGCATAAAACTCCTGTTTGGCAACATTAAGAAAACTCAAATAGACAGCGTCGCGATGTGACTTAACATGTTAAAAGCGACGCTAAACATCAAACAACAACTTTTTATTTAAAAAAAAAAGTATTTAATGTATGTGATCACATTTCAGGAAAGGAACAGTTTGATAAGCTATAAGTAATTACTCTAGTTTACTCATCGTACATTGATTGGACTATATGCCGGAACGTTTTCCTTCTAATCTGATGTAAAGTCTTCATTTTCACAGTAGACCTATCATTTGTTTGATTTTATTTCATCTATGAAAACATTGCTAATTGATTCTCATTTGATCGGAACAAAGAATATAAACATATATCGTTATTTAAAGATATTTGTTAAAATTATGCACCATAGTGATATATATCTAGAATTTCTTTTTGAAGTAATTTTTGATCATTTATGAACAAGCTTCAATGCAATCCAAGTACACAAAACTATAGGAATCAACCACCTGAATAGAAATGGTTTCCGCCGTAGTTAATATATTCCAGGTTCTAACAAGAAACACGTCTGGACTGTAGGAACACTTTACATACATGTGCTGATAGCTTAAATGAGATTGGCTCAGTTTACAAGTACTCACATATTATATAAAGGACAAATATGGAAACCCGTTTGACCATGAAGATACAGTGAAATCAGAATAATATTATTTCGTAAAGGGAGATAAATGAAATCACAATAACGGTAATTTATAAAGGGAGATAATGAAAATCGCTATAACGGTATATCCAATTTTTGGGATGTAGAAAAGTATATTTATTGTTGTTTATATTCTCTCGTAACTCTTTTAGGAATGACTATTTGAATATATTAACAACCATGTTTCTTGTTTATTATATGTATGACTATAAATGGTATGAAGTTAAAACTTTCCTTCTTTTTTGTCTGATTTCAGATGGTCCTCCGTGCGCCGTCTCAAGATCACTTACCTCTCACCGCTAAGGTCGTAGGTTCGAGTCCCGCTCACTCCGCAAACTGTATGTGAGAAAGTTTGCCAGTAACTTGCGGAAAGACAGAGGTTATGTTCAGATTCATAATGAGGTCTTCCTCCACCAGTAAAACTGGATAGATATACACATATAACCCAAAATGTGTTGAAAATTGGCGTTGAACCCCATTGACTGATTTCATATTTATCATAGTTTTAAATTTCCTGCTGAGGGTACAAACGTTAGCGTTGTTGAAATGTTGTAATTCATCTGCATTATTACTGTTAAATATCGTTTCGATTCTTCGCCACGGCTATGTGTGGTACCCTATGGCAATGCACTTTATCCGTGTATGTATAACAATGGTTCTACCCAGGAATACAATGAGTGTGAATTTTGTTTGTTGTAAGAACAGATGTAAATTTAATAAATTGAAAAAAATATTAGTGTTAATCTGACTTTACAGCACCGACTTATCCTGCCAATGATATTATAGAACCGCGAAGGATTAAACAAGTAGACATACATTCAAGTGTATCGACTATGAATATTAACTTGATCAGTCAGAGTTTATTGATCGGCTTTACCATTGGGACATTGTATTGAAAGAGACAAATAGACGAAATAAATAATTTGGATATTGATACTACTGCTTTTAATAAATGCAGCGTTCGTGCAATTGTATTTTTAATTTAAATGGATACTCTCTTGAAAAACAAAAGAACAACGCGATCGCCAGCCAGTGAACTCATCTATCAGGCGAGAAACATCTGGCTATCTATCCGGGGACAGTGTTTTAAATTTTAAAAACAGGATTTGTTGAAAAAGAGTGCACGTTCATTCTGACATCAATATAGACTGTATATAGTGCTGGATGATATCCAACAAAAACAAAGAAGGAAAATTAATATTATAATATATAATTAACAATGGTAGGTAACTTTATATAAGCACATTTTCTTTTATGATTGAGAGTTAAGTTAATGTTTAAAGCGGCATGACCAGTAATATATAACCTACTAATGCAATAAAAAGCTGGTTTACTTGTTAAAGTAAGAATATTTTGTGACTATCTTGAGCATTTCTGGTGCAAGATACCGTATCGTCTCACACATGTATTACGTCTTCCTGTTATGGCCGATATTTGAATTAGACCTGATGCGTGAGAAAACCTCAATGGTTTAGTTCATCCGATCTCGACTATATCCGTAAAAGTTTGGAAATTTCCGGGAATCAATGATTAAACATACAATTTATTGTATTGACAGGCGTATGCGCAAGTGTCATCGGACATTTTACGATAATTTCCGTCAGCGAAACAGCTGATTTGCATATCAGAATTACTAAGTAGTAAATATATATTTATTAGATAAAACGAATAATTCACTTGTAAAAGAGGTATCGGCTGTTATAGATACATGGCAGGCAATGAGGGTTCACGAAAAGTAATCATACAGGGGAAATGACAACAGGAACCTTCTGTAGCAAAACAGCCATAGAAGGACCTTAAACCCTGGTTATGATGCAGAACTTACATGTAGGTGCTACACGTAAACTAGTTGTTAGATACATTATTTTGGGTTTGACTAATGACAATTCTGAAAGGCGACAACCCTTGTGTCATTCCTTCTCTATGATTGCACAGTCTTTCTTATGACTTGTAGTCTATTATATACAAGGTATGTTGTACCTTAACTGTAAAATCATAGAATTCTCAGCATGTTCGACAATTTATAGCTTGTCTTATTTTGCGTTTATCAAACTGCTCACTTAATTTCAACTTCCGTTGAAGCAACTTGCTAAACAACTTTCCTTTCGTTCTATTACGAATCGTCAATATAATTGTTAAGTATTTGTAATGTTTTGGTGACTGTGTCATTAGTATTTGACTTAATTTAGTTTAGCTCGATATCGAATAAAGCTCATAGATGGTACACGCAACCTTTAGCAACACTCTATCCACTGCGCCAATGCACACTGTGACATTTACAATGCTATGTCTCCTCTTCGTATACATTTCCCGTTTCTTTGAAGCAGAAAGCATGTACTGTAAGAAACATTATACAAGTATAGTTGATAATGTATAGTATTAATCGGGGTTCCCCCACCACTGACTTTAATTGGCTGAGACTACTCGAAGTTCTTAGAAACACACAAAACAGACCGACACATTTCTTTTGTAAGTTAAATTGCAATATATTTTTATAAAACTATCTATTCAACTCAGGATATAGTTGTGTAAACGGAAACAGAATGCATGTATTTAGTACACTTTCCTATATTAGAAACACGACACATTCACCACTAACATAAAACAATGCTTACATAGACAAAATAATCAATCTTTTATTAATTATCTTTTAAAACATAGTCAATCCACAATTCAAGCTATGATAGCGTTTTGTAAACGAATTTTTTAATAATTAATTTGAAAACACGACGCTCGTCACTGAAGTAAAATGATATCGCTTTAATAGAGCGAAACGTACCAACAAAGTATTAATCAAACAATTAATGTGCTTTGGTTGTAGTTTTGATTTATAAATCCTTAATCTTTGGTAAAGTAGCTTGTGCGGATTATTCGGCACGATGTTCTCCTGTGGAATAACTACATGACGTCAATCGTGTTTATATATTAAGAAAAAGTAGTAAAGGGATTATATAAACCGTTAAAACTGGCTAAAAACATTTTTCCAATACAACATGCCTATATATACTCACTGACCCCGTATTGCCAAAAGGATATCTATTTAAACATGTGAAAATTATATATTAAAGCTATTTCCTAACTTGGGATTCGTGCCTAGGTTAGACTGTAATAGATTTCCCGTATATTTCCTGTAATAGATATTTTATGACGTATTAAATGAGTCACGTGATTTCATTTCGATTTCTAATTGATCCGTTATACTCAGTGGTATGTCCAGGATTTCAGTTTAGAGGGAGCGCAACAAAATATCTAAACAGGCACATATGTTTTTCAGTAGGATATAGTAAATTTAAATCAAATATAGGAGTTTAGGAGTACGGGGTTAGAGGCGTACGTCGTTTTTTAAAGAGTTGATCCGCCATTGATATAGGTTTACACGTAGTAAAATTGTCTCATCTTAAAAAAGAGTCAGAATGACGTCAAGCAGTATTAAAGAGCTGTCTATTTTAAGAATGGGGATTTTGGTTCAAGTTTACTACTCCAATTTATGTATCGATTATTTCACGTTTTGGTGGATTTGACATACCAAACTATTTTGATTTTATTTCTTAATTATATTGATTTTTTTTCATCTATTTTAAAAAATAATTATATTTTTCAAGACATTTATAACGTTTTTTCCTGACATAATCCCCTTAAAGTGCTTAATATCAACGACTTAATTAATATTAATTCATTTTAGCTTTATTGCAAAGAAAATTCATAATTTACATGCATCGCACCCGTGTCGGCTTCTTGGGTAGAACCAGTACTGAATGTAGTTATACAATACGCTTTGGGTCAACTCTGGCGTGAGCTGCAAACACTCTATCCACTACACTACCAGCCCTGCTTGAACAACTAAACGATTTTGGAATACAGTGACAGAACTTTATAAACTGGAAATATTGCCTTTAATGGCTTTGAATTTTAACACCATTTGCAATACATTACAGGTAATATATAGATATATAGTATACATGTTTATTGATTGATGAATATTTGGAATGAGTCTGAAAGTAAAACCATGGTCCTTCAATAAAACTGTCTCATTTCTCTCATTCAGTGTTTGAACAGAGCCGGGTTCAAACCTACGATCTCAGCGAAAAAGATACGTACAATTGGACCACTCGACTACGGTGAACCTCTTTAAATGGGATTAGATTTAATCTAAGGTCATCCTTAAAAGTCAAAACTGTTTGTTTGCTGTGCTCCGACCCAGTACTTTTCATGTTGGTAGCTATTTCAGGTAACTATTCATTCTTACTGATTTTTATTTTGCATTTTCATGTACAAATATCAACGCTTTGACAATCACCAAAAAATGTTTGGGTAGCTGCAATTTCAAGTGAGAAGGTAGGAAGGAGCACGACAAACATCTTTTTAAGAACGGCCTAATTTACTATTTCCGCGTGCACGACTCGTAAATTGCACGTCATGTATTTGTTTTAACACTAGCGCCATTTACTAATCATATAAAAATATTCTCTACTTTAGTATATACATAAATGGTCATGCTGCGCAGCATATGCTATCCGTGTTGGATGTTTTTTTTGTTGTTTTTTTTGTTTTTTTTTGTTTTTGTTTTTTTCAGCTGTAATAGCCCATTTATTCAGATTGTGTTACATATTTACATAAAAATATACGATCGAAAAATAATAACATTACAATATCACTTTCACTTCACTCGCCTTCTTTATTCATATTCTTGTGATATTTTTTACTATTTTTTACTATTTGCAGCTGCAAAAGAGGTGTTTGACTCTTAACTGTGTGCATTGTTAATTTTTGATTGTTGATACTTCATTTTCTTTTTTAATGTTTAAGATGTTATGTAATCAACTGGCAGGATTGAGTTTGGTCAGACAATATAATTATCTATCTGCAATAGATTAATTAAACTGGCAATTTTTTTATTATTCCTAGATTATAAAGTTGTATTTTCAAAAGATGCAAATTTGTTGTTTTTACAATACAATGTATGAATGAAACTGTTCTGTTGGAACCGTGTTGGATGTTATAAGAAGTCAGAGAATATGATTGAATTACCATCAAAACGACCTGTATTCTTTATACTTCTAAAGGCGGAACATTTATAGTTATGAATCAAAAGGAAAAAAACACACAGGAATATCGTGATATGCTTCAGTCTGCTAGATTGTATATAATATAAACGTTTAAATGATCTGGGAGGCTAGATGTATTTTGCCTACTGGTCATATTTTAAACTCTGCGTTTAAGCCACTTCTTGTCTGTCTACGTTTAGACGCAGCCACACGACACTGCATGCATTTTCGGGGTAGAGCGTCCGCCTCGCATGCGGAAGGTCGTGGGTTTGATCGCCGATCGGGTCATATCAAAGATATGAAAATGGTGCTAGAAGATTGCTCGCTCAACGCTCAGCATTAAAAGGATAAATCTAGGTCTAGTTGACCCGGTGTCAGTGTAATGTGGCTGGCTGGAGTATCATACCACGTGTCTGCGGAATAATACTCCAGTAAATAAAGGCTAAAGTAGGCACCGCTGCGATATAACTGAACGATTATTGAAAGTGACTCCATACAACAACAACAACAACAACAACAACAACAACAACAACAACAACAACAACAACAACAACAACAACAACAACAACAACAACAGCAATGTTCAATTTAACCTATTCCTCTTAACCCATTTTAATTGTGATTCAGAATTACAACATGCTTGAAGATAAATATTTTTTTAAACATAGCATACTGGACTATTTCAGACATGTCCAAAGAGTAATTACCGATAATTGCCCATGCGCATTTTGATGATATTGGAGAGAGAAAATGACTTCAATTACTTCCCTTAGACCGTGATAAAACATACAGGTATCGTTTCGCTCTGACACTAAGATCAAGTAGGCGTGACTTGTTAATATGCCCTCGGGTAAAATATATCTTTGTTTTGATAAGGACTTATTTAAGTCCATGGTTTTAATAAGCAAGTTTTGGTGGTTTGGTTGTGTAGTAAAAGAAATCATTTGATTAGATTTAATTGTGTAAAAATATAACATAATTATATTTATGATTTACATTACAAATTTCTTTATACTTTGATAAAGCTTATTTTATTACCAATCGACAGATAAATATTGATTATTTTGTGTTACTTTATTAATAAATTTATTACGGTTATTTGATTATATAAACTTATACAGACAGAATGACAATAAAACATAATGTCGTAAATCAATCATCACAGAGACTGGATGCCGTCGGGGATTCGAATTCACGATCCGAGGGTTGATTGTCGGACGCATTACTGTCTGAGTTAACGGGACAAGTGCACTGACATTCAAATGATATCTTCATGCTGTTGTTTTTCTTTTGAATATAATTATTACGGATTATATAATTATATAAAATTTTGTTTTAAACAGACATCTTAATATTAGCGCATGCGTTTTTAATAAAGCCTTAAACGGTATTTGACAAATTCCATTTTTAACATCTTCTTTTAAGTCCCTCGTGTTATAATAATCATAAGATTGTATTGCTACAACAGATTAATATTTTTCGCATATCACTTAATTATACGAGGGGATCCTATTTTTGAAAAATTAAACTTAAAACTGAACGTCAGTTTAAAAAAAAAAGTTGTTTAAAGAATTATTACCAACACATTTAATCAATAAAGCAATCGCATTATTGAAGAATACTACAAATTTGTAGAAAACCGCTAATATTTCTTCCCCATAACATAACGTGCAATATCACCATGTGTTTATAAACATTTCGGGACTGGAAAACATCTGCATTGCTTATAGCCGGCTTGATATAGCGTCATACATGCTGTATTAATTGGATACAATAATACGCTGTACATTAGGGCACACAGAAAATCAACCAGAATTACATTTTCAAATCAAAATGGAAGCAAGATGCAATTATCATATTTTTTATATCTGAATATCAGCGTCAAGAGGATTGTATTTGCAATAATCGTATATGGTTGTAACTAGGTTGGCAAACAATCACAACTAAGGTTAATAGGACATTAAAAATGACCGAAAGCAGTGTTATGAGTATAATGAACTTATATGCTGTTATAAAATTAAAAAAGGAAGCAAGTAGGCATAAAAATATTTTAATTTTTATTTTATCATAATAAACTATAAATTATAGTAACTTAATGACTAGACGTTGTAATAGGTTGGCAATTTAATAATGAAACAGTTATAACGGTAAAATTAAATATCTCATATATCATATATATATATATATATGTTTTATGTAAACCACATATCACGGTTTAGCCAGCTAAGTAATAAAACAGCCGATATCAAGGGGGATAACTTCTCTCGATAAGCCAGTGAAATGTCTGAAATAGTCCCTGCATGGTGTAGCCTTGGTTTATTTCTCAAAACAAGCAATAACACTATGGCTAGGAAAGACGTGACATTGATACGGTTTTGATTTAATCTTTTAATGTAATTTTTTATTTTTTTAATTCGATATCAGGTGAGCATTTAAAACAATTATTCAGAAAAGTTTCTATCCAAATTGTTACTTGTCACATTTCACTTACATAAGCCCCATTATCAATTTCAATATTCGTGGCGATGTCCAAAAATGTCACAGAAGCGCATTAATAACTTTATAATAATATGTATTTAGAAAGGTAAGTAAGTATATAATTATAAAACTTGTCAACATGTTATAATATAAATCGACAATATAGAATTATGAAAATTAAATAACCAAAATGGATATATAAGAGCGGAATACCTGGTGTGAAGGGGCTGTAAACGTAATTCATTTGAAAATAAACTTCTACTTCTTGGTTATTAAACTTATTCCGAAATGTCTAGTTCGGTCAGACACCGATATATGTGTATCATTTGATGGAAGGTTGATATAATGAAAATATGACATTTTGTTAGGGATATGATTAATATATTTATCTCGATCTACTATTCGAAACCATCAATACTTATAGGGAGCATCATTCTTTTAGATATTTAAAAACATAAAATTAAATATCTATATATTCAGATTTACATGCACGTGTACATTATATAAAAAGACATGGACCAAGAGATTTACATTTTTTTTTTGTACTAAATGACGCTTTCCAACGTTTTTACCGGGTACGGAAATTTAATTATGCACCCCTCCCATCCACGTGCCTTCCCTATTATCTTCCCACATGGCGTTAATTAATTATATGATTAAACGTCTTAAAGCGATCTTGGTAAACGTATGTTGAATTGTTGCGGAATAAATATTCAATATGTTGAAAAAAAAACCATTTGTCTCTTTTTCGGTTCGGACGGAAAATTCTTGCAAACCGAATAAGGCTTTATGTGTACCTCTGCCGTGTATGGATTTATCATAATACGCCCCTTCATGGGCTTACACCTCGCGCTGTAACCTGATATCGTAAGACGTACTTATTCCTAAATAATTCGCGTTACATTCCTCCATAGATACTATCCTTGCGCAAACATACAAGCATAGACCGGAGTAGAATTCATAAGCAATCACATTGTTAGGATTGTATGCAAGAACATATATCCGTGAGCCTCGTTACCACCAAATCTGTTATCCCTCGGGAACGGAATTTCCCATCCGCACCCCAACACCATGGAACATCCTCCTTCCTCTCGCGATATCCTGTTGTTCCTCGAGAAGGAGTTTACCGAACCTCCAACCCATTGAAGATCTTTATAAGTTAGTATCAAACGACAGACTCGGAATACCGATGTTCATGATGAAAATAGTGTGCTGATCTCTTAAAATAGCCAGCTCATATACAAAAATAGTAAAATAATGACATTATTAACAATTCCCTGTCATACACGAAGGCCCTACATGTGTATCAACGATTTCTTTTCAGGCATCTGGTTCAAACAAGAAAAACGACAAAGAAAAGAAATCAATTCGAAAAAGGTATGTAATGCAATGCAAGTTTTATCACCAAGCATCCGTGGTTTTACAGTTTAGTCAAAATTGTATTTTCTTGGATCAATACATTTGCAAAACTAATCGATCGTAAAAATTGAAACTCTCATTGCGATCCACTTGTAATAAGCCATTGGATGCTCTACTACCTCGTGAGCCAATGAAATCGCCAATATTTTTTTTCAAAATAGAACATTCCATTTAACATAGAATGTAATAAACCTTCAGTAGATGTTGACCTGCTTATTCAGCCATGAAATCGATCCAAGAAGAGATAGAACGCTGCATGTATCAAGCTATAGGCTGTAATTCAAAATTCTGGTTTTCCCTGTTCTGTAGTTATTGCTCAATTTCAGACACCTGATAAAACACTCAAAAATATTGAGGGGTGATCCTTACTATTCATCAAAGTCCGCATTTCAACCACGGATAGTCGGCCGAACCAGATCGTACACGTGCAGCTGATATATTTTCTTTCGACGCTTAAAATTACAATTACCAGGTTTAGATACACTGTAAGATTTCTTTCGCCTAATCAACACTGAATAAATACTAAAATTTAAACACATAGAATAGAAATGCAAGAAAACTATATTACAGAGAACTATATTAGAATACACGAGACAACAATGTCAATGAAATTAAACTTATATAACTATGTACATCGCATATTAACAGAAAATATCAATAGGCGTACTAATTAATTAAGCTAAGCAATTTTAATATAATCCATACAATTGTAGACATCAATATTCAATTCTGATGATTGGACTTTGGCTCGAAATATATATATATATAAGATGAATGATATTAACATTTCTTACAAATAATGTCATTTTAACCAAGTTTGTATGCATTGGTATATTCAATTGGAGTCCATTTCCACAGATTTAGAAAAATAAAAATACTATCATATCGACACAAGATAACGCCCCGATTTGTAAACAGTGCTGTTTACTTTGTTATCATTATCTGGCTTATAAAATGTCCCAGTAGTGCAAACATATATAAAATGTCATTTTATATCACATACACAGCCTTGGACTGCGAACCCAGTGGTTGTAGTTTCGATCCGCTGCTTCTCCAACTAAATAACTTATCAGTGTTTTGGATGGGACTTTAACAAAAATCGTGATCCCATGTACATGTATCGGCGCTTTACACCGGGCATGTAAAAGAACCAGTGTCGCTACAGAAGGGTCTTCTGTATCTCTGTACTATCCTCCAAATATCTAAAATTACTAATACTCTTCTTGAGTCGTCGCCAATAGAGGAAACCGGTGACGGCGTTAAATGAAATTATCATCATCAGATGCAACTTCCTTACTGTCTGCATCTTAAGGGACGGTAGGTAAATACAGCTTAATTATTTTCTTTATTAGATCTAAGAGAGATGTTTGACGTATTTGACAAGAATGCTGACAACAGCATATCGGTGGGAGAGTTCGGCAAGGTGCTCCGGTCAATGGGTCTCGATATGACAAACATGGAGTTGAAGACAGCAGTAAAACAAATAGATGCGAAACAGTAAGTACAAGCATATATGTGGTTGAAAATGACTTAATCGTGGCAAAAATGCTAGCATGTGTCTATGGTATTTTTGTTTGTTCATAACACATGCATGTAACATGTTATTCTATAGTTTTGCATGATAATTGTTTGTATGCCCAAGAACATACATGTATATCATTTATCTAAATTAATTCTGAATTTGTATAGTTTACTTTGATTATATTATATACACATATACAGTAGAACTTCGATGGCTCAAATCCGACGGGTCTGGACAAAGTAGTTCGAATTAATGGTTGTTCGAGCCAAATATTGTTCATCATCATAACATACATGCACATTTGTATACATCGAAAATTTAGAGCAGATAAGCGGCTCGACTTCCATGAAGTGTTCCAACTATCCGTGTTCGAGCCAACGAGGTTCTACTGTATATATATTGTCTAGTGGAGTTAGAATGTCATCGTCTCAGTTTCTGATGTGAGGTCAGGACAAAAAACGAATATGCGCGCACCTTAAACAGATTTAACTCTTCAGTCACGAGTTTATCACTTACGTTCTAAAACGGTAACCATTGTTGTAACTTTCTGCTTGATAAACTTTGTATTGTCCGTCCTAAATCCATTCTTTGAACTGAATGTTAATTTCTTTTTAACGTGGTTAAACGCCATTTTCAACATATTTCATGTAATATATAGCAGATCCAGGTTTTTGTGAAAGAAGACATTAGAATGACTCTGAGGAGAATCGCCGTCTTTCGGCAAATAACTGGAACCTTTCTCACATAAAGTTTTTGGACGAGCGGGACTCAAATCTACGATATTAGTGTGGTCTTTAGACGGCACAATAAACCACTCGGCCACGGAGGATCCAAGAATTTAGAGTTAAACTAGTGTTTTGGTGGCAGGGTCATTTGATAGCTGCGTCTCCTGTTTGAGACATAGATCTACATTTATTTATCTTTATTTTTTTATTTATATTTTTATAATGTTTATCGTGCTGATTTAATTAGAAGTTACTTTGTTCGGATCTTCTTTATTTTCAGGAAATGGAAAAATAGAATTTGGAGAATTTAGAAATTTCATGTTAAAGCAATACAAGAAATCAAGTAAAGATGGGGATAGCGACAAAGAAATACGCCAAGCATTTCGATTGTTTGATCGAGATGGAAGCGGTTTCATCGATAAACATGAAATCAGGTAATGATTATTTGCAAAAATAGAGCTCATAGTACTACTTAAGTTTGAGAGATAATGTAAAACAATGCGTAAGCTATATTTAAAACGTAAGGAACAGTTCATAGCCCAGTCTGCTATATTTATGTTTGTTGGAGCTATAAAGCTCATTCGTTTTGGCAGAAGGTAGAACACCTCGTAAACCAATTTGGGGGACATTAGGAACATTGTATAGTTTATCACCACTCAAGAATGGACTGAAAAATAGAGTCTGTTATCTTCTTTACAGGATTGCGTTCTGCTTCCAAGTTATCCACTGACCAGATATTATGGCGTAAATTGATATAAAACGACTGATGAATTTTTACGGATAACAACATGTGATAACGTCGTTATTCTTTTTCAAATTGTATAAATAAACAAATATTTGTAATGGAATGTGGTTAACAACATTTTTACACATAACATGCTATACATCTCCCGAATCTGGTCTATTAACCACCAATGAAAAAGCAGGAAATTCTATGCCTGTCCAACATTTCACAGCAATTTAACGCTTACTAAACTGTGACGTCATTCATACTTTCAGTTGAACCAACTGATCAATCAACCTGCTCGAATGTGACTTTCCCAACATTGCTATTTAACGTACCCAATCCAGAGAGCTTAGTTCGTTCGTTCTACAGACTTAAATGATCAGGACTTTTAGAAAAATGGTTTCTGTGAATATTGCTTCGAATAATTCTATAACTTCACGTCAATGATCCACGAGAGATAGCTCATTTAATTTAAACGAATGTTTTCCTCATCGTCAAACTATAAACAGGCATAACACACCCAATCCATTCGACTAAAAATGCATTTTGAATATTAAAGGAAACCCTGTACGTTGTAGCAATGTCATATTATTCGTAATTGTGACCATATAGAATACATACAAGGGAGTTACTTAAAAAATGGCAAATACTGATTGAATAGTGAAAGAAATGGTTTATTTCATGCAACATCAAAACGTACCATTTGTCAGTGGCCTCCAGTTACAATTACAATTGCATTTTGTTTAAGAAAAGAGAAATGTATGGTACTGGGAAGCATTGCGCTGGGAATCTAAAATAATTAGGTGTTGGTTAGCATGGATATCCGTAGCGTTTGTATCGATAACAAACTTTACTGATTCTCTGCGGTAATTGGACGACGATAGTAACTTTTAAGATGCTTCACGATTGTGATCGAAAAAAAAACACCAACAATTTGTAACTGTACATGAAATATATTTATAGCCTTTATTCTGTTTTCTGCTCCATATATGTGCGGTGTTCACCCAAGCTTAAGCCAGCATGACAATAACTGTGCCTATTATGAAATGTCGGTTAAATATCAAATAGACATATATACAAACATGTGGAATAAAACCGCTGCAGGATTGACTTTGAGCCCACAAATATAAAGATGGGTGCATTCGACACTTTAATGTTGTCACATTGTTGTTTAAATGTTACTTTATTAATTGATTTTGTGGTGTTTTATATTTTATCACTTCTCATGAACAAACTCTGAAAAAAACGTGTGTATTTTTACCTGGTCCGGGTGAATTTAACATAAACACATTACCTATTCAGACCCTATAGCAAGTTTCAAGTTTCAAGTTTATTGGCATATCAGCAAAACATTGCCCATGGCCATTTACACATTCAAATTAATTTTAATATGGCATAAATATACACTAATGTGAAATACAAACAAATACATACATATCACATATTCAAACTGAAGCAGTCATGGTATTTATACATCTATAATTACAGAATCATTTATAATCATATCAATACTCAATCAAATTGTTTAAAGTTTCTTGCCTCAGCTTTTAAGCTTCGGTTATAAATTTTGCCAGATTACAAATACTTTTTTTATTCCTTGATGACATAATGTTTTTAAAACTATTAATATTTGGAAAAACACTATGTTTAATATATTTATTTCTAATTGTTCTATATGTAGGACAACATAAGAGAAAATGATACTCCGATTCAACCAACCCCCCATTACATACTCTACAAAAACGATTAAACTAGCAATACACTCCCTGTAACAAACTGCCATTTCCTTCAAATGATATACACATGTGGTCTGGTCATTTAACGTTAACGAGGGGCGCAACTAATGTTGTAAGAACTTGTTGCCCAACACGTTTGCGTGTTATTTATAAGCGTTAGAATATGTTAAAACCTTGTATTTTTCAGACGAGCAATGAAAACCTTAGGAGAACCCCTGACTGAGTCGGAGGCTCAAATGATGATTAAAGATGCCGACAAAGACGGCGATGGTAAAATTGGTTTCGAAGGTAATATTATTAACTTAGCTGTTTATTCACATACGTATATTATTCGACCTGCATGTTCTCACCAACATTTACAAAGGGTCATAGTCAACATGTTAGATGCAATTACGTTAGCATTGTATGTTGTAAAGGACGTGTCAAACATTAATATGGAAGTTTTATCTAATTTTATTTCATACCTTATGGAATATTATGTTAACACTTGCATACATATATTTATATCAGAACATATAGCAACAAAAGAACAATACTTACTTTAATCAAAGAATCTTGGGTATAAAATATAAGATAAATATGTTCAAACAACCAAGTAACAGTCTAAGGACACAGCCATGACATCAGAATAATTATAAGCAATATATATAACTATAAAAAGTACAATACAAACATACGTAAGAAATGATCACAGGGATCACCGCCTTGAAACACCATCTAGGAGGAGCTTAAACCCGGTGTACTCAACCTCCCCTCCCCCCCCCCCCCTCCCGTGTAGTGACATCTAAAGATATAAAGGAACTAACTTGCATGTAATGATGCTTTTAGAAGATTATATTTATCAAACTTTTACGCCGGGACCGATAAGCTCAGTCGGTAACACTTCTGACTATCAATTCAGGAGTCGGGAGTTGGAATCCCCGCCCGGCAACAGTATCCGTGATGACTGGTATACGACATTGTGTTTCATTCGTCTCTCACTGTTGATTCAAGTGGGGAAGTTATCAGTTACTTGTGAAACTGGGGTGTGTTCGAGTACTGGTTAACCTTTCAGGATCTCAGGAAACAGTGGTTAGTTTAACTGATCGTCTGCTAGTCCTCGATGGCATAAAATGACGCTAAATAATCAATCAATCAATCTTTTGCATTGGTTTAATTAATCAAATGTAGATTTATCATCTATTTCAGAATTTACAACCATGTGGAAACGGAAGTTTCAGGAATGATACGTGGTGCACACTAATACAAAGAAAATTAAAAAAGAGTTTGCATAATCAGATACTAGGATCAATACGTATTTATGGACATTGTTTTCTATGTGCTACGTATATAATATTAACCTGGAATTTAGTATTTAGTTTTATCTGGCTTGTCATTGACATTGAATTAGAAATACACTAATTACGTTGATATGTTTCAGACATTATACATTACACTCATCTAAGTTTAGTTTTGACATTTTATATCACTTTAAGTACCACAAATCACTCTCGATGTCCTCGTGAGAAAAATCACTGCAGTTAGTATGCATTATATCCTCGCTCAAAGACACACGACATGGACATGGTTGTTGAACGAACAGACGAACCTCCAACCCTGGAGTCGATGCTCTCTCACTAGATCACGAGCTTTTAAAACATTCATTCAAAATGTCAACGCTACTAACAGTTTGTTGCTCTTTACGTCAGTTTTCATCAATAGGTTTACTCCAGTAGCTCGCCAATATTCACTTCTTTTCCAATTTCCCCATTTTTCTTTATCTTAATAACTCACAATACCACGGACATGTTTGTATATAGCATGTATCTATGTCGAGTATGAGTGTAGGTTCAGCTAGCACTGAAGCGGTTTGATCACAAGAGGCAAATACAAGAGCGAACATACAATGTTCACAAATGGAATTTAATTGATATTTCACCGAAACTAATTATAAATTCTATTGCTGTTTTATAAATGAAAACAATGTAATTAGCATTTATATTTGGAAGCGAGGCGGTAGTTCAGTTGACAGTGATTTCCGTTCATGTCAGATGTTGGGTTCGATTCCATGTTTGATTTGTTTGTCTCTCCATAATACTCAGTACCGGTTCTACCCAGGACGCGGACATGAAAGCGGTTCATATAAGCTTCGGGTTTTCTTAGCAATCGAGCTCAAATAAATTAAACTAAAAACAGTTATTTTTTTCAAAGGGAAATATCTATATTTCATCCACAAGTTGAACGTCCTCGACTACACTAAGACTAAATTGTATTTTTCAATATATACTATATGAAATAATACTTCCATTTCAACCCTGTTTAATCATTGTATATTGCATATCCTTCATTTTGTAATACATATGTTGCTAAATTAATAAAATATGTTTAAAATAAAAATGTTTCGTGATTCAATAATTCCTTCAAACGTACAGCAGCAACTTAATATAGAGATGTAGTAGATTTATCCGTGTCAATTTCTTACCAACGTATTGGTAATAACAAGATTGGGGTTTTATTTCATGAAATTCACAAAACTAAATAAAATAATAAAGGATGAAAATTGACGTCATAACTTCATATGTAGCACAGTGATTCACGATGTTAGTTCGCAGTTCGCAAAAAGATAGGCCATACTAAAGTCCGCATGAAACGTCATGACACATGACAAAAGTCACATACAAGAAGATATAACTCAGAGTATCCGTGTAATTGATTGATTTTGTCGATCGATTCTGCGAACGCGTTAAAGTCTCAAATAGACTAAGTTCTTGTTAGCTATATAAACGTTTTCCCCCAAATAAAACTCCTTTTTAAATATAGGACTTTTACTTAACGAAGACCTGTCGTTTCCTAACCAATCAGTCTTGCCATTTATGCGACTAAAGCCATAGGACAAAATAGAATTAAAAGAGCTTTTTAAGACAACTTTTTCTAAAAATAAAATAAAACGGCAATAGATAAGACAGTGTTTAGCACAGGCAGCACATCAAACAGCCTGCACCTATTGCAAACAAAGCATTGTAACATACCAGCAACTGCCGATGTTGTAGCTCACATTGTGTCTATATTATAAATACATTTGTATGGGTTGAACTTCATTTTCAATACATGAAAACTTATATATACAAGTTGTTTTTGCGGAGAAAGTTTATATATGGCACCAGTTGTACTGGCGGTGAAAGTTTGTATATTGCACCAGTTGTATTGGCGGAGAAAGTTTATATATGGCACCAGTTGTAGTAGCGGAGAAAGTTGGCACCAGTTGTATTGGCGGAGAAAGTTTATATATGGCACCAGTTGTATTGGCGGAGAAAGTTTATATATGGCACCAGTTGTATTGGCGGAGAAAGTTTATATATGGCACCAGTTGTATTGGCGGATAAAGTTTATATATGGCACCAGTTGTACTGACGGAGAAAAGTTATATATAGCACCAGTTGTATTGGTATTATATAAACATTTTAGTCCAAGCCAGACTTGTATCCACGACCTCAGTAGTGGAAAGTTGTGGTAGTAGTGTAACTTAGATCACTCCGACAAGCAGGACACCATGTTGTTTATATAAACAAACACCACCAATAAAACAATACAACAGACACTGAATTTGTTTCTAATTATGAGCTGAATCAAAGAACAAGTTTAAATATGATTGATTTCATAATGTTGATTTACCATTTCTGTTAAAGGGGAGTTTATTGCTATAGGGTCTGAATAGAAATTCTGGTTCAGCAGGTTGAAGTTAAGAATTAGGCATACGATATACTTGTCATCAAGGGAGACAAATGCTCTTGAAAAAAAATTAACTCGATTGTGCAAATATCAGTATAATAAAAATAAATAATATAGATAACATAAACTTGTTAAATCACTAAATATGTGGTAAAACATTTTAAAGCTTCACGATAAGGATTGATTTTAGAATGTTTACTCTTTATTAGGATAGTACTATAAAACATTTTAGATATATAACTGATCCTGGCTTTGTGATGGCTAATAATTAAATTATCTCCATGGCAACACTGTTTACTTTTAACCATGACGTTAAGTTTGACATTAATAAAGATATGGTGTGGTCATTTGCGTTTAAACTCTGACATACGGATATAATGATGGACAGAGTTAGAGGGATAGTAATGGCGTTTATACGGGTTTGCGTAGTGTTAAAGTGACGGAAGGCTGCTGATTTATGAATTTATATTGACATGGTGAGGGGCTAGAGTAAGATCAAACTCAGATCTGCTTAGAAGGATTTTATTTATAGTATACATGTTCATAACATAATAGCAATGTGTAGAGCGCAACACTATGTTTAAAGTCAAGTGGCATTAAAAATATATTAAAGTTTTTATTTACAGAACAAATTTAATATTTTAATATTTTGATTTTATTATGGGAAAAGGCAAAAGCTGTCTCTTATACTTTCTAATACTTTAACTTCGAAATTTCAAATATGATACTTTGAAATGCATATTTTTTTATTAGCATAAAAACATAAAATAAAATAATACATTAAAAAAAATCAGCAACAACTATTTCCATTAAAAATGTCTATATACTCTTTTCTACACGTGTATTGTCAAGTCAACGAGATGCAGTCACCTATCATCACCATCATGTGTCAATCCCAGAACAAACGGTCCATCAGATTCCCTGAAACAGAATGTATTCCATTTAGGTTAATACCATTGCTCATGAGGCGCGTTTTATTAATTTATTTCCAATTCTCATAGCATGTACATGTACATATTTTATGCAATATTCCTAAATTGAGAAAAAAAAATCTCAAAACATACATACACGGGTTGAAATTAGTGCATCGAGAATAAACCTACCAAACAATAACTGGACCAATCACATTCAGAGGATGACATCCTCAGCAAATCATTACGTTTCACAAAAAAGCTTACGATAAAAAATCGCCGTAGGACAATTTGACAATTTCTTCGTTGTATGTTTAACTTTTTATCGACGTAAAAACCGGTTATATTTCCAGAATAATATATATAATTTCCTGCATTATTTGAGACAACTTTGGGTTCACCGGAATGAGTATTAAAAATGTGAGGAATAATTATTGGTTAACGTTTACGGCAATTTTGTAAGACATTTTGTGGAACACACAAGGTTTGCAAAACCAGGCATAATAGTCGCGGCATATAAAACCACAGTATACCCGTTTGTTAAATATGCCTCCATAGTATGGGGTCTCCAAACACAACAGTTTATCAACACATAATTTGATACAGAACAGAGCAGCTAGCTGGACTACTCTCAGGGACTTTGAAAACGCGCCACTTACATACGGGTAATTTTAGTACAGAAAATGTCATCCGATTTCAAAGGAAGTTAATATACGTTAAGAGTGTCATTTCTGTCTTTTACTGGCAAAATGTTATGACTAAGACTTGAATTGTTGATGCATTTTTTTTCATTTTTTGAAGCTACCCCCAAAAGTGAAAATGCACAGGTGTTAATAACGAGTGTATGAACCATTCGCCTAGATACATGTAAAAAATGACACAATGTATAACTATACAAGATTCAAAGCTTGTGAGGCGCTGTAAACTGTTTCGGAAAAAAAGAAAATTGATAAAACTTCGAACGATGCAGTATAAACGGGTACCTTTAAAGTTTCTTTAAATTTTGAGTATGTGTAGATTAAAAAAATATATCTGTTACAATCAAAATTGTAATCCTACTACCTCCTTTCACACAGAGGATTAATCTCAGTTTTGTCACACTGGAAATCCGACCATTTGGTGTCATTGGCAGAATCACGAGCATAAATGACGCAGTCTTCTTCAAATCCGTCTCGACTGTCCGGCTCGTTGGGACTCCAGTAAAAAATTGTAGCTAAGTTCTTCGTGTCATGCCATTGCCATACGCCTTCTGAATTACTGTCCGTAAGCCCAGTCCAAAACACACTATCTAAAACAGTGCTATGTTATTAATTGGTTTAAACAATTTTTTATATCTTATATGTATAAACCCAATAAGATATTTTGAAAATACGTCATTCTAATTTTAGATGGAACCTTCCGTATTAGTGGTATTTGATAACTGATTTTGTCAACGTCAACGTTTGTGGAGGAAACATAATTACGATGTTTAATTAATATGGACATATACATATGAGGGGTAATGAGTATAAAAAAAACGGATATATAGTTTTATTAAAATACACTACTAATTTAGGACAATGAAGCACGAGCTCCTTGTATAAATCGTGCACTTACAATGTATTAAATAACTAAAACTAACTAACACTGTACATTTTGTGGGATTGATCGAAACAGCCATGTCAAAAGAGAGAAAAATAACTATGACGGTCTGACCAGGAGCATACTTTCCAACTTATACGAATATTTCAAGGACGAAAAAAGAAAATGGGATAATGGCAGCACCACTCTCTGCACCAGTATACAGGAAAACAGAACCATGGGCATCGTGCTGTGAGCGAGTCGACAAGAATTGGGCAGTATTCTGGGTGAATGATATCATAAAATGGACAATGTCTAGCGTGTTGTCATCACCCTTTACCCCGACACTGATGTAAGCACCGGCGACGACGAAGCCACCGACATGGCATCTGAGGGTGATGAAACTACTGACAATGCCGATGAAATTTGTTGAAATTATTTTTGTATTGACATAATAATATTCATAAAATGATATAGATAAAAAACTTTTCACGACTAAAATAAAAAATAAATAAATATATCATTTACAAAAGATATTTTAAAATATTAAATTAAACCAGTACACTCTGATACTGCTGGGCCAAATCAAACTGTAAAAAATCAAACTAGATACGGATCGAATTCGCGACATTTGTGTTGACAGTCCAAACCGTTACCATTTACGCTATCGGAACGGACAGTAGTATAAATTAATATAATTAATATTGATATCTAGTTTATTTAATAATTTATTTAAAAAAATAAATCTGCTATCGTGCTACAAACAGCCGTAATACGGAAGTTTGCATTAAAATAGAATGACGTAGTTTCAAAATAGCGTATTGGGTTTATATATACACACATTCCCATTGCACACAGGTGAGTGTGTTTATTGCGTGAACATACATAAGGAAAACGCATTCAATATGTAATTACATGTATATGTAGGTTTTGTGATTTTGAAGCTCCCTTTTTGAAATATATTGACATAAATTTGTTCAAAAGCAACTCTGATGTTCTTTTTTTCAGGTTATAAACATATATTTGATAAGGTTGTTGGTATATTGGATGTGTGCTCCCCGAACAAGTACTGATTGAGCAGTAGTCACATTGCGCTATTTAAAGAAAGAGATATAATTCTGCGAAAAGTCAAGGTAGACTATATATGTGTTTTTGCACTCTCACTTCCACACACACCCCTCCAACTCTTGCTGAATTCCCTTCCATACTGTTGAAGATATACTCCGGATGAGCAAATAATCCGGGAAAAGGTATAAAAGTGAGATTATGTTGTCATTGTGTATGATAGATGCGTATCTGTATTTGCCCACAATGCCCTTTATCAATGTTCCAATTTGTGTTGGGTCCCCTTTATTCTAAGATAGAGTTCTGCCATTGTTCAAGATACAGTTTTTTCTTTAGTTCTGCACTTTCATACATTGCTCCAGATAAGCAGAATTAACCAAGTAAAAAAAATAAAAAGAAAGCGATAAGAAAGTGTTACGATAAGAAAGCGTTACGGTAAGAAAGTGTTACGGTAAGAAAGCGTTACAATAAGAAAGTGTTACGGTATGAATGCGTTACGGTAAGAAAGCGTTACGGTAAGAAAGCGTTACGGTCTTTGGCGCCACACATTCACACTTAATTCCCTATCTTAGTTTTGAATTTTGCTTGATTACCTTTAGTATTTGTTTGAGTTCTGCTTTGGAAAAACATTCGGACGGAAGAACGAACGGTCAAAGAGGCAGCTATATGCATTCTGTTCGAGGAGATAAAAAGTGTTACTGATGACGACAACGACGACTACGGCGGCCGAAGAAAGTAGCCAATAGCTCTCCACCCATCAGTCTTCGCTGGAAATTAACATTCCGAGCGTTTCAACGAATAGCACGGAATAGTTGTCTAGGCGTAGCCGAGACAACATAACAAGTTTGAATTGACCAATCAAAGTTTGTTTGGTCAGCGGCGCGTTAATTAACGAGAGAGCGAGATAGAGTGAGAAAAGTTCAGTTCTAGAGGCTTTAGCGTGCTGGTCACTTTGCAAAATTTATGCCCACAAATTTGAAGAAAGTTCAATATTGTATATATGGGTTGTAAAATCAAAATGTTGTATAAGTGGAATATGAATGTATGACATTCAGTTTCTCTAACATACAATATATTGATATTTCTCAAGAATAACAATGACAGTTTACCATTTTGCCTCCAGAGAGAAATACTGCATGTGTGTAAACTAGAGTTATTTTTAACCATATAAAATGGTTTTGAGGGCTGGGCTGCGGGTTTTCCGACGAAGGAGGAGTTATTCAATTTCATGCATCGATTTTCTGATATACAAATCGATATAGACAGCTAAACATGTAAGCTATTAATCAGTTTGAAGCATTAATTATGTTATACATATGTATGTTTATGCATATAGTAGTTATAAAAAGTAAGCCATCTCCCAGCATTAGCTAATAAAGCCGTCTATTTGCCATACAAGTTGTTATTTATGTTGTCCGGTTAAGGACACAGAATCTCTCACTGTCTATTTTTTGACATACAATTGATATAGGATTGATTCCATAAATGTACTTACCTATCAATTTCGGGATAAAATTTCCAAGAAATTCTGCCTCTTTTTTGCTTCCTATATTGACAAGATGTGCGCCTAATTTTCCACAAAATTGCTACGAACGAAGAAAAATTTGAAAAACTGTTAGCAGCTGCATCATGCATGCATCCTTCTTGTATTTTATTGGTATGGCGATAGTTGCCATTTTAATCATCAGTATGCATGTATGTTATGGTCTCTTGGAAGAGTGAATAATATTTCATTATACTTACAGAAGGTATTATTCTTGTTTTCGTCTTCTAAATGTAAAAAAAAAAAACCACCACGAACAAACAATATAAATAAGTGTGTGACACAGAAAATGACGAAGGCAAACATATGTGATTGATTAAAAGATTTAGTAAAATAAAATGATAAGTTAACAAGATACCTCTTACAACTCTATCCTAATTGCAATTTCTTCTGACAGTTTCTCAATTTATAACAAAGATTCAGATTACATATGAGATATAATTTGTTACTAAATATACGCACCACAGCTTGTTGGAAATTCATGAGTTGACCACTGTTAAACAGATAGCAAGATCCGTCGTACGTGATCCCCATCGTCGCATCCAGAAGAAGGCGTCGGACTCTGTGAAGGACACGGTGGACATGGACATGGAGCACTTGGACACATGGTTGTGGTTGGACACGTGGCGCATGAACAAGAATTACCGGATGAGTTGGTAGATGGACTTGTTATTTGCGGGTTACTCATGTGAGCCACTAGAAAAATAGATTAAGTGTTCGTGAATTTCTATCAACTTGATTTAGTTAAAAAACGCATTAAAGGAACAACTGAAATATGTTCTACGATGGCATGAAATTATATTAATTCAAAGCTCTGTCTAATACATACGAGTATATGTTAAATATGCTGTATAATACATTTTTGTTGTACGTAACGTAGTGTAATAATATAATAAAATTATTATTATCTTAAGCCCAAGAGCTTAGTTTTCAAAGAGCTTAGTAATCAAAGAGCTTTTGTGAATCGCCCTCAAGGTCGTTACTTGGGAAAATTCAGTATTTAGTGTTGTTGATACGAGGCAATCGGGCCATCAAAGGGATCGAATACGAGACCTCGGGCATGACTGCTCAATACCGTAATAATTACACCATTTCTCAGCTTGAACTGATAGAATGTAACATGATACTTCTGCCAATAGAGTTTTAAATATTTAACACTATCTATTCGACCCGTTCTAGTTATAGTCCTTTTTTATGTTAAACGCCGGTTAGCTAAGTCGATAACGTGTCTGGCTATCAATCAGTTTTGAGTTTGAATCCCCATCCGACCGCTGTCTCCGTGATGATTGGTATATGACATTTTGTCTCATTGTCAGTCGTCTCTCACCGAGCATTCAAGTTTGAATGTTATCGGTTATTTACGGAGATAGGTTTGCTTGAGAACTTGTTAACCTTTCAAGATCTCAGGAAGAAGTACTTAGATTAACTGATTGCCTGTTAGCAATCGATTTAAAAAAAAACTCAAATGTTTTCTAAAGTAATGATATATCTCCCTAAATCCTTCCCACAAAACCACCACATAAAGTAATGCCGCCATGTGTGTGGTTCAATGCCTGTGACGCATTTCTAGTCGTCACACCGCATTAGTATCCCAACCAGTCGAATCTTTATTTTAACCACTTTAAAAAAGAGCATTTGTAACAACTCACCAAACGCATTTATATATGTACAGACTTGAAAACATAACGAAATTCTCAATATTATATGTCGTCCCATTTCTTTTCTTTCACCTGAATCAGTTACTGTCACAAACTTGATAATTTATATATTATATACGAGGGTTGTTCTAAATGACCCATTTTATCGAAAAACTATATAGAATCAGAAATGTGCCTGGTATTTTTGTGGGGTGAGGATTAACGGTATTTTCAACATTATGA
Source organism: Panopea generosa (assembly GCA_029582155.1). NCBI lineage: Eukaryota > Metazoa > Mollusca > Bivalvia > Adapedonta > Hiatellidae > Panopea > Panopea generosa. The sequence continues at coordinate 4,511,552 of CM055904.1, read as the reverse complement.
AGTCATATATGTCGCCCAGGCTGTACTGGTGAACGGATAATTTATAATGATTCTGTAGAACCACCGTTATTTTGCCATTTCCTGGTAAACTATTTTTCTTACATTAAGATTTTTGGGTCGAGCTGGATTCAAACCCACGACCTCAGCGGTGAAATATCGCCTCAGACACTCGCCCACGGAGTACCGTAATCCATGATAGATGATAGATTTGTATAATTAAATGCTAAATACTTAATAACGGAATTACAACAGATAACTATATATCCATAAACACGTTTTTGCCGTAAAAATTTAAATGATTGTATGTTTACCGGTACGCCTATAGTAATATATGACGACACATGAGACTATTTTAAATATCACAAGCTTTCAAAACACCCAAAAATGCATTTGAAATGTATTCTCGATGCAAATACATTCCATTGTATAGTCAAACCTGTGTAAGCGGTCACTACTATTTAGCAGCCACTTGACTTAAGCAGCCATATTTGCTGTTTCCCAAATTGTTTTTTAATCATATGTAATTGGACATAACTCATCTACACGCTAGGTTGGACTCTAAGAGTTATCTCCCGTATTAAGATAATATTATTGTTATAAGAATGCAATAGTATGAAATAGTTATATCAAACTTAATTGCGCTAACATGTTGATTCAGAAAGCGAACATTTTGGTCAGCCCGCCAATGTACATTGTATAAAATTATGAACTATAATAGTATCTTAAATGAACTAGGCCATGCTTACTGAAGCAAAATTCCTTATCGACGAACGTTGCTATTAACCTTAAAGTAGAAGTCTGCGATTTTGTAGCCTTGTATGTATATAGAATATTACTTGTACGAAAGTGTCTCAGAACTACGTAGACCTAACTGGCCCGAAACAACTTATTGATTGAACACAGACGTCGGACTGTAACATCAAGAAATTTCTGCTGATGTTGTAACGTGAAAATAACCTGGCCTGTCTCCGATACCCCTGTGTACTTAAATGCTTGCCGATTTCATTACAGGTAGCCTTACACTATTGAACCATTTCCAGGTTTCTTCACTTTATCGCCGCTAATCGAATGACCTACTTATTTATCCTAAATTTAACGACATTATATACTTTGTCCGTCTTAAATTATTAGAGTCTTGTTTTGCAAGTTTGGATTGCATTCATGACCAATACATTAGCTTTCTTGTTTCTTCAAACATCTACCTTTCTTACACAATTGTTCATGTCCATGAACGCTCTTGTTGGTGCATGGAAAGAGTTAATGTAAACAAATGTAGACTTTCTGTTACTACTGACGATACTAATTATCCGATAGTTCCGTGTGTGGATTTAATACATTGTGTTTATTTTCATTTATCAGAGACATTTTAATCGATTTCATTGATACAACATCCTCGATTTGTCCTTTTTGTAAAATCTGAAAAAATATTTAACTCATCCAAGCATGTTTGAATTTATCAACCTTCTTAGTATTAACAAAACATATTTTTGAAATTAACTTATTATATCAAGGTTTCAAACTCAGGGATACTCGTTTAACAGTTTAATGTAGAAAACCTTGTATTGAAATTTAGATTTGTATTGAGTTTATTCTTTAAATAATTATTCTATGATTGTTTCTAAATACCAAGAGATATTAGCAATACTCTAGTAGTATGCAAAATGGTAACAAACACAATGCATTGATGACTGTGGAATATTGAAAAAGGGTTCGCTGATTTGAATCATGTATTGAATTATAAAAAACATGCCTAAGAACCATATTGAGACTTTTATACGGCAGTTAGGGATTTAAGGTCTATTTATAAGCCCTGTTGTACCACCTCAATTCACGTCAGACTAAATGGGTTTTCAGAATACAATTCAATGTCATTTTCGTAAATAAAAACGTTATTTGCAAATTTGCATGTAGTTTCTGTATGTGTAATGGTGTAGCTGAAACTATAATACCAGCTAGACATGTGCAGTTTCTGTACCGGTTATGATGTAACTGAATCTATAATACAGCTAGACGTGTGTATGTAGTTTCTGTACCGGTAATGGTGTGACTGAATCTATAATACCAGCTAGACGTGTACATTTGATTTCTGTACCGGTAATGGTGTGACTGAATCTATAATACCAGCTAGACGTGTGCATGTAGTTTCTGTATCGGTAATGGTGTGACTGAATCTATAATACTAGCTAGACGTGAACATTTGATTTCTGTACTCGTAATGTAGTGACTGAATCTATAATACCAGCTAGACGTGTGCATGTAGTTTCTGTACCGGTAAGGGTGTAACTGAATCTATAATACCAGCTAGACGTGTGCATGTAGTTTCTGTACCGGTAATGGTGCAACAGAATCTATAATACCAGCTAGACGTGTGCATGTAGTTTCTGTACCGGTAATGGTGCAACTGAACTATGTAGTTTCTGTACCGGTAATGATATTACTAAATCTATAATACCAGCTAGACGTATGTTTGTAGTTTCTGTACCGGTAATGGTGTAACTGAATCTATAATACCAGCTAGACGTGTGCATGTAGTTTCTGTACCGGTAATGGTGCAACAGAATCTATAATACCAGCTAGACGTGTGCATGTAGTTTCTGTACCGGTAATGGTGCAACTGAACCTATAATACCAGCTAGACGTGTGCATGTAGTTTCTGTACCGATAATGGTGTAACTGACCTATAATACCAGCTAGACGTGTGCATGTAGTTCTGTACCGGTAATGGTGAACTGAATCTATAATACAGTTATACGTGTGCATGTAGTTTCTGTACCGGTAATGATATTACTAAATCTATAATACCAGCTAGACGTGTGTATGTAGTTTCTGTACCGGTAATGGTGCAACTGAACCTATAATACCAGCTAGACGTGTGCATGTAGTTTCTGTACCGATAATGGTGTAACTGACCTATAATACCAGTTAGACGTCCCTACACTAAACAATTTAGATTCGGATGTTTCAACTTGACATAATTATACAACAAGTTTTTATCAAGCGGCAACACTGACGATAACCTACACGTTGTTTCACTAATGGTAGGTGGCGCTGCTTAGCTATCTTATTTGTCTGGTTATCTGTCCGCCTAAATAGTTCAATGCGCTTAGGTATTTATTGCTGAAGCTTAATAGTTTGTGTGATACACTTTTAAAATGTCATTTGACAAATCTTACGACGTATTTACTATCTTAATGTTCCCTATATGTGTAGAAGCATAACCCCTAATTTGTCTTCTACATACAATGCATATATGAAAGGTGATTTACGGGGTGAGGAGTGGTGGTATTTATAATGTAGCAAAATCTGCAAACACAACCAACGAAGCTATTGATCTTTTCGTATATATTTTATAAACTACATATTTTACATATCTGTTCAAGCTCGGTACCAAATGAAACCTGACTCTCTCGAATAAATCTCACATGTATATTTATATGTAACCAGCAAAATTTGTGGTTTGTGACCTCTTTAACCAAGGAAACCAATGACAGGTAATTGCTCGAACTTGACAACATTAGTAGCACATGTGTTGCTTTCACTGTGTGTGTGCACATTTATCAAATGCTAAATGTACGTGACTGTATAACACACTGCGTCTTGATTTATACATATTTTGTGGAGATATGTGTAAATATGACGGGCGTATGTAGACATGTAGTTATCATAAATTTCGGCTAAATCTAAACGTGCAATATCACCAGGGGTTTGAGTTTTATACCATCTTATTGAAAAGACGACGAAACCTTTTTTTTTCAAATAAGGCAGCATAATACGTGCCCAACACTAAATGATCTATTGATGTATTCACGTCTTTATCTTTATATAGAAAATTTATGATTGATACAAGATACAGGACACAAATTTTTGTTTATAGTCGGCATGAGATATAACACATAAAACCTTAACTTTGTACAGCTATTGATGGAGTTACTTACTTTAAACACATTTTTGCGCTAATAGTACACCGTATGCCACCAGATATGTATTATAATTATAACGTTTTATTATATCTCATAAAATATTTCATAAAGTGGTTATCAGTAGCGTTGAGAACACAAGCTTGTTTAAGTCAGCCTGTGGGATAAAACAATGAGAATATACCACAGGCTGACATAAACAAGCTTGCGCTCTCAATGCGACATCGCTGTCAAGCAGTCATCGTCGCACGCGGCGGCCACACACGCTACTGATAACCCGATTTTGAAATCCATCCCTTCCCGTTTTAAATTCAAATCAAATTATAAAATTGATAATTTCTGTCCAATTTACTATTTCAGTAGATTGATAAGACATAATTATACAACAAACAGGAGATTTCAGCCAAATTTAGTTAAATGTTAATAAAATATTCACATTCAAACTTAGTGAAAATTTCTTATTAAGTTCCACATATATAAACAAATATTTAAAGACAATGTGCTCAATGATTTGCCAACACAATTAATTAAATAAACCAGTTTATAATTTGACGTGATGTATTTTACAAAGAGGCATAACGTGAGCAAGTTATCAATACTGACGTGGATTTGTTCCATTAAACTCATTTTATGTGTGTTCGATATTGTTCAAAAATATAGTTTTTTCTTTTTTTTTTTTCATATTATTCACTTTATTTTTAAATCGTCTGAAAATGTTCCATGATTACACAGTTTTAGTGCAAAGGATTTAACATTTCATCCTTTCTCTTTGTCTCGTTATTCAAGTAGCGTAATGGTCGCAAACAGAACTTTCATTTTTAAATATGTAACATTATTTGAGAATGCGAAATGTCAATTATACGAGTTGGATCTTTGATTATATTTTTCATGTGATTTAAATCAAGGATGTTGCAAATATTAGTATTTGATAAATTGAAATGATTTTCGTTTGCACCTTCCACTAGTATATTACTATTCACTTATTCAGTTGTCTTCAGACAAATATTAACCTTATCCCAAACCCCTACTATATAGTGTGGAGGAAGGTAGAGTACGCTAAATAAGTAAAGTTTGTGTTTATCTTTAATTTAACTTAATACAGATGCTGGGAGATAACTCTCTAACTCAGTCTTTTCGGTCTAGATCTTTTAAGAAGTTAGTCATTTTTGGGCGGGCATTAAGTTAAAAATTAAAATTCGTATCGGCTTTAATTAATTTTTCCCCTTTTGATGAGAGTTGTAGTTGGGATTTCCAGTTTTGTATAAAGGAGTCTTTCAGTGTTTGTTTTACTATTTTGTCTACATTTCTTGTCGTTATATGTTGCTGATTGGTCCATATATCGGAATTTCCAGTCAAGGTTAGAATATTCTTAATATGTTTAATCCATGTGTATTGGTAAGCATTTGAATGTAGCATGATTTAATATGAGAGATGTGATAACTTTTCGCTTTTGCTTAGGATTATATTATTCCAGAATTTGGTTATTCGCATTATTTTGGTGTTTGCAATTGGATAGCGACCTAGTTCTGCATATATCATGTACAAAGGGGTACTTTTCCTACTGTTTGTGATTTTTCGGGAAAAGTTTGATTGGATCTTTTCAAGTAAATCGAGATTCTCAAAACCCCATATTTCACAAGCATATGTAATAATTGGTAGAATAGTATGATCAAATAATTTCAACTGAAGATCGATTGGCAAATTTAGATTATATATTCTGTTATATAGTAAATGTAAAGCTTTATTTGTTTGTGTAGAAATATATTTTTTTGCATTGAGAAAACTTCCAGACTTAGAAAAGTAAACACCTAGATATTTTTATTTATCTGCGATTTCTATTTTGTTTCTTCCAATGGTAAAGTTAAAGTTTGGGATATTTCTTGCTCCAAAGATGATGACTTTCGTTTTACTTGTATTTATATTTAATTTCCATTTTTGACAGTAAGTATGAAAATAATTTAAGCATTTCTGAAAGACTTCAGGAGATTCGCTTAATAGCAGTGTTATCGGAGTATAATAAGATAATGATTTTTAGGAAGTACGAAATATGCTCATCATTATAGTCATATGACTCCATTATTGTGTTCAGATAGCAAATAAGTTTCAAGATCATTAAGGAACAGTGAGAATATTACGGGTGACAGATTTTCGCATTGTCTTACTCCCTTATCGCTTGGGAAGAATTGGGATTGTTGCCAACATGATTTAATATTACTGTACATACTACGTACAACTTGCAAGAAATTGCCGTTGACTCCGGATTTAATTAATTTTTGCCATAGACCTATTCTCCACACAGAATCAAAGGCTTGGGGAAAATCAATAAAAAAAAGAACACTTTTTTCTTTTGTGATCGTAAAGTTTCTATCAAAAAGTGGAGAACAAAAACATGGTCGGTGGTAGAGTACTTTTGCCTAAAGCCGGCTTGGTTTTCTGCTAATATATCATACACGTTTAGAAAAAAAATTAATCTGTTATTAAACACTGACGTAAATAATTTGCCCACGCAACTAATTATTGCTATAAGCGGTAATTTTCCGAATTGAGCGGCCAGTGAACCTTTGTTTTTATATATTGGTAGCATTATTCCTTCTAACCATTGCTCTGGTAATATTCCAGTGTCAAGTATTTTGTTAAATAGGGAACAGTATATTGGAAGCAAGTTTTTGTTGTTTTGATATATTCATTTCTGCTTATATATCATACACGTTTAGAAAAAAAATTAATCTGTTATTAAGCACTGATGTAAATAATTTGCCCACGCAACTAAGTATTGCTATAAGCGATAATTTTCTGAATTGAGCGGCCAGTGAACCTTTGTTTTTATATATTGGTAGCATTATTCCTTCTAACCATTGCTCTGGTAATATTCCAGTGTCAAGTATTTTGTGAAATAGGGAACAGTATATTGGAAGCAAGTTTTTGTTGTTTTGATATATTCATTGATGATAAAGTCATTACTTGGAGTTTTCGAGTTGCTGGTCTTCAAAATTATTTTGTCGATTTCGGTGATAGTTATAGGGGAGTCTAAAATGTAATTTACGTAGGTGAGGTCAGTGTGTGATTCGTCAGAGGTCAAATAATCATCATTTGCTGTGTTTATGTCTTTAAAATATGCATATAGGTCTTGAAAATTCGGGGTTTTGTTTTCAGTTTTTTGTTTAATATTATTTAAAACACGCCAGTAGTTCTTCGGGCTATTTTTTGTAATTCGCGTAATTTGGTCTCGTGCCGGTAATTATATTTATTTATGTGTCTATTCATAAATAGTTTATATTGTTTATTGGCAGTATTTAGGTTGAATTTATTTTGACCAGACTTATACAACTTGTACTTTCTGCGTGCAGAATTGTAAACAATCCGTGCGTTTCTGCATTACGGCCCGTACCAGGGCTTATTTTTGTTAGAGTGAGAGTTTCGAGGTTTAAATTTATTAAAGGACATGAGTTTGCAAAGATTTCGCTTATTTTATTGGTTATTTCATTAATAACTAAGCTGGGATTTGAGTTGTCAAAATTATTTAATGCATTTGTGATTTCATTGTTTTTTTTTCTGTCAATATTATTTTTAAAATTTGAGATTCGTAAAACGTTCCATTTAGGTGGTCTTTTATCATCAGGGACATTTCCTTCTTTAACTGGCTCAGGTATGGAAGTGTTCATATTAAGTTTCATGAATAGCAATGCATGTCCATCAGAATATAAGGAGTCGAGTTCCTGAACCTCGAATTCTGAAAACATTTTAATACAATTTGGGGAGGCGAGGGTATAGTCAATTACAGATTTATTTCTAAACATTAATTGTCCTATGCCTTTGTCTTTACCTATTCTCCCGTTTATACCATATAAATTATTAGCAATAAAAACAAACACATCATTTCCTTTTTAACAGGTTATACGCTTTGTATATGTTTTTAAAACAAAACACACTATTATCATTATACTAATTGATACCATTATTATTATCATGTTTACAATTACTATTACCACCATCACTTTAATTATTTTCAATATTATCATTATTATCATTACTATTACAACTATTACTATCATTATTATCATTTTCTCTACTACCATCACCATCATCACTATTTATATTTCCATTATCCTTTTCACCATTTCTATCACCGCTACCACCATAACAAGTTTTACCATTATAACAATATATTACAATTATAGTAATAATAACGACAATAATAATAGCCACAACAAGAAAAAATACATGTAATTAACCATTACAACAGGGTTTATCAAAGGTTAACATAGATAAAATAAACATGGACTTGCTAAAAACGAAAATACAGTATATCATACTTTTACTCGTAAGCGGCACGTGAAAAACGTTCCACATATCGCTATCGATGTGCTAATGAGTTTGATAGTTTTACAAAGGGGAGGGCAGTATTGCGTATGCTGTATGTGAATAGCAATTAGCACGGATAATTTAATGGATATACAGTTTCTGGATAGAAGTTATTAGAATATTTTATATATATATCAGACACGAGGAAAACTTGCCGCAAAATCCCCGCTCTCTTTGTGACCGTAATTATCAACGAGTTTTTATTAATAGTTCTACTAGTAGTATTTTTAAGTGACTAATGATGAGCATTTGTATTACTATAATGGATATACTATTCTGATGATATATAGTATTATATACACCTTATGATGGTAAGTATGTGTTTTACGCATATATTTTATTTCACTTAAGTATATGTCAGTTTCTATGCTGGTGTTTATATGTCTATATATAATATACTAAACAGCTAACCCGCCGCTTTTGTATTTCTTCGTGTAAATATTGAGTACCGTTTTTAGATTGTGTATATGACATTAACAGACTGAACAGAATAGCTAATCCGCCAATTTTTGTATTTCCGATATTTTCGTTGAACTGTTAAGTAGTGCAACGTATAAGAGTTTGTATACGACATTAGCTGATATGTATTGATTTGACATAGCCCTTATGTTCTTTCCTATTCAAGTCCAAATTTCAAAGAAATTGCTTTGACATATCTTGAGAAAATACATACAACGTCAGGTACATGATATGTTAGGTGGCAGGTTAGCTGTTCCGTTCAGTACATGTATATCTTTACATAGCCCAAGTTTAAATTAATTTGATACCTTTTGAGAAACTACAAAAAAAATGTCAGGTGGCAGGTTAGCTGTTCCGTTCAGTACATGTATATCTTTACATAGCCCAAATTTAAACTACTTTGGTACCTTTTGAGAAAATACAAAAAAAATGTCAGGTGGCGGGTTAGCTGTCCCGTTCAGTATATTACAATATTTCCATAGAGGAAAGTAAACAGTTGCTTTTAACATTAGAGGTTGCTTCAAGACTATACCATCATAACCAATATGGGACACAATAAAGGTAACCATGTTTACTGGATCAAAACAATAGATTAAAACATTTGTGAATTACATACTAGTATTACTGCAGATATTCTTCATTTTAAGGACATGGTTAGCTCATGCTGATCAGTTTTAACTTTTTTCTACCTCACGTATTATTCCTTTCATTGGCATTTAATTTTATGTCTTAGATAAACTATTACCATTTGACTAAATACAAACCCTAAATATATCGGAAACGAGTAGATATACATTTGGAAGTATTAAAATTGTATGAATACAATTAGAACATCACATGATGTGGTTAATTGTTAGATCTGTAGTATGTATTATGTATACTTCTGTGTACTTTCATCGTTCATGTTTGAGATAAAAATAGTTCATAAAAACGTATTAATTCTTCATTTATGTTAAAAGTTTGTTTAGAATTATTGGAAATTTAGTGATTCAAAAAGAAGAATCATGAAGATCATGATTGATTCCGTTCTTGTAGGTTACCTTATTTATGGGAAATTCGTTAATACACAGGTCGGCGCTTTAATTTTTATTCGTTATTTTTTTTAAAAGCCCGTGTGGTTTCATGTAAGAAAAAAGTCACTGTCGATCTCTGCAGAGGGGTAGGAATCCTCTAAATGGGTGCCATGTTCATTTTATCATTGTAGTCCTGCTCATTATTATGGTTGATATACCAAGCTATGTGTGGTTTCAGGGAACCATATGAGTGATAGCAAGATTAGGATCACTGTGGCTCATTTATGTCGTAAGACGCGACAATTTGAGTAATACGATAGCATTTGCTGAAACTCTGCAGTTCTGCAGGTATTAATGTTCTAGGTTCACCCTGCATTAACCTTTGTTGATGTGAGTTTTATCTGTATGTTTATTTGTTGTTTTTGTACATGTAGAGTGAACCTGGAATCGTCCTTCCTGTTGGTGTCGAATAACCTACGTTGTGTTGGTACGCCGTTAAACCCCATTCATTCACTATATATTCATTTAAAAATTAAATAGTAGGGGTGCTTTTGAAAGTCGGTAAATTATGTTGTCCAAACACTGACTCTGACGTTTGTATCATTAAAACCGTATAACCAGTATGTTATTATAAAGAAAGAAACATTTTTTTGATGAATGACATTATTTTCGTGAATACATATGGCCATCAGTGCACTTTTACCAAATGAAACTTCTCTGTAAATCTAAATTTACTGACCAGTAAACAAACATTTTTTTGAATTGTCATGGGCCGAGTTTGAAAAATATATTTGATTAAATATCATGTCAAAGATAACAAATGACAGCTGTGATGTTTTATCATATTCATAGTTTAGAAGATATATGGAATTGTCTACACCTTGTAACTGCCATCCGCCTCGCCATTGTTAATGCATCAGTTATTGTAAGGGGTGCTTAATCAATGTTTTTGTTCTATAGTAAAATTGGCATCATCGGAATGAATCATTGACGATTGTGCAACTCTGACACATTCGCCTTACCTTTGTTAACCAAATTTGTCTACCGATGCTATATTTCGACTACGTGGAAAAGATGAATAATGTTTCTGATTGGCTAAACCATGTGACTGTGGACTACGTCACATTAGTTTTGATATGTTGATAAAAATCATGTTTGTATGTTTAAATCTACTTGACATTTTTTGTATAGACATATTTAGTTTTAAAAATCAATGTTCAATTTTCGAAAATGATCACAAATGTGAAAATGGTCACAAATGCGGAAATATTCACAAATGTGAAAATGGTCACACATGTAAAAATGATTACAAATGCAAAATCATTTAACCACATGTGTAAAAACTTTCCTCTAATGTGAAACATAGTTGTTACATATGTAAAAATGACGATTGTTACATATGTCACCAATGCGTCGCACACGTAAAAAAATGTTTTGTCACATACGTGAAAATATCCTACAAATATTATTAGTAAGCAAAATTTCGGTGTCAACTTTTTTATTTCATTCAGACCCAAAATGTTACGATATTATATTGTAATGGACCTGTCCGTATATCTGTCCGTCAGTTACATCTGTAGTATGTTTCTTTTACATAATTCGAAATATACTCAACCAAAAGAAATGTACCTTAAATTACTAAAAGACGGCACTGCTACAGAGTCCAGATTGCCAGATTTAGGACTCTAAGCTTCATACTTACTGATTTATCTCTCCCATATTTACTGACTTAGTCAAAGCACTTCAATGACCGGGAATGGTAGTTCTGCAAAATCAATTGAAACTTAAAATTAACGTGCAATAGTATTAATTATAGCGCAGTACCCATGTCGAAGATGAAAACATGGTGTATTAATAATGTCTCGGCTAGATGGTGATTTATTTTGTCCCACCCATTCAACAACAACTATATGGGAATATTTGAAATATAGCTAAGAACTCATCGAATGCATTTGCGTGGAACAACCGTCCTTCCGAAAGTAACTGATTAATTCTTTCCTATTGAAATGCAAACGAAACACTTTATAACATACAGATATATAAATAATATAAATACTTGTAGATATATCAAGCGTTTCAATTTATTTTCTTTTATTGTTGGTATTAAAAAATAATTTACTCTTTCATATCAAACAGTTTTTTATTTATTCTTTTTTTTAAGTATAATTCACAACTATACATCCCGCCATTATACGACTGTTGGGGTAGAGTCAACCTTCTGAAATAAAAGCATAAGATTGAACTGTTTATGACTCATATACATCAATTTAATTTTCTGACACTGCATATTCATACATGCAAATTATTCCCATCACTCAGACACTGCTTATCCATATCATGTATAGAGGATCTTACATTCGTATTTATATATTATTGTATTTATTAAATGAACTGGCAAAATATATTATGCGAGGCTGTGCCGAGCATACATCATATTTGCTAACGATAATAATAAATTCAGTTATAAATAAGCACAAGTATTTGATTTATTTTATCAAATAACTCAGGAAATTGGTACATTTTCCTTTTTTAGACCACCCCGATAAAGAATGGTGGGGGTGGAGTCGCGCTTATTAGTTTCCGTCAGTCATTGACTAACATATCAAAATAACGTCATTTCACAACGACAAATCCACGTCATTTATATATTCGGAGAGGTCGAAAAGTAGTTCGGCATTTTACGTACGAGAGCCGGGTAATACGGATAAAACCGAGCGATAAATCCGAATTGATAATTCACTAGCTTAATATTAAGAATAAGTCATGAGTTTATTACACTCCTACACTTACACGGAATAACAGTACACGTCATTTTATTTTATTATTTTTATTGAATGGGACTTAACGCCATTTTAAAGTCATTTTAGGTTATACATGGCGGGTTTTATTAGTAATGGAAGGCCTCGGGATAAATCTGAGTAGTATTGGTGACTGGTATGAAATAAAACAGTGAGTGACCATAGTGAATTATCAAAAGTAACCCACTGTTTTATCCCAGCCAGGAAGACTTCGAGCGTGATTTGTCTAAGTTGTAAGAACTTGTTTCACAACCAAAGTAATGTAAATTAGTTTAAACTAAACACTCTAACTTCATACCCATATATATATATATGCATATCATTCATGTCCACAACATTAACACGACATTATCGACTCTACCAAATAGAAGATGAAGTACAAATATGTGAAATTATATATTACATATGAGCAAATATATCACTAGGTAATATTTATTTGATACTTTATTTCAAATATACCCACCTCATTATCACTTTATTTCATTTAAAGTTAATATCATTTTAAAAATGTGAAAAAAATCTAATAAAAAAAAATACATTCATTAACAAATGTTTTTGATAGATAAAGTAACGGCTGCCCCCCTCCCCCCCAAAAAAATATATATTGTTTCATTGTATGCAATACCTACATTCTAGTCATGGATATATTGTATACCGTTGTTTTGGTATAAAAAGAAAACGCAGCGGTGGTCATGTAGAGCAGGCGGAATGTCGTTGTTTCGATCCCCGGCCGGTTCTTGTCAAAGACTTGAAAAATGGTACCAGAAGCTTCCTCGCATGGCGTTCAGCATTTAAAAGATAGTTCTTGGTCTGGTCTGTATGATGTGACTAGATGGGGTATCATACCATTTGTCTGTGGCATGATACTCCAGTGTGGCAGAATAACACCTCAAGTAGCTATATCAACACTGGCGTAGCTACCTTTACGCCACAACGCCCAGGCTTGCACATATTTTCGAGAATGCATCATTATATCTCACGGAAATGCCATCAGAACGCAGGAAATGCATCCTGAAAGTTTTTTTTCTGATGGGGGAGGGGTCTTGGGGACATAGCCCTCCCCCATCAGAATCTGATGAGCTTGCACATCATTTTAGGGTCAGCTACGCCACTGATCAAGTAGAAATATTGTTGAAAACGACGTTAAACACAATACACCAAATTGTATAAAGAAAACTCAAAAATCAACATACTGGCGCCATTTCACATAAAGGTTGCACATCGTATTTTGAACACGGAACGTCAAACCAACGGTACTGTTTGGTAGTGTCTGAGTATGCGGCACAGTCTTCACCAAAAATACCAATGTTGTTGGGTTCTCCTATAGCCCAGTCCTGGAACCGTGCTGCCATGTTGGTATCATACCATATCCACGTTCCTTCTGTGTCTCTGTCTGTCAGTCCAATCCAGAAATAACGGTCTGTTGCAAACAGAGAAATATACAAAACTGAAACTGTCGAGAATATTACTCCGACATTTCCCGACATAACCCGATATTTCCCGACATTATCCGATGTTTTCCGACATTTCTCAATTCATATCTGTAATACTCAACTAAACAAGCAGGAAAGGGTATACCTGTCCCACAATTCACAGGGCTCTTCAGAGTAAACAAAAATGCTTTTTGATACCCGAATTGTTGAATACACTGATTAAGCAGCGTACTCATTATTACTGCTATATAACGGTCGACAGCGGTGATAGTCAGGACCGTTTCCTACACTATATACCAAACTAAAAGAAAAATTCCCCTGACCTACCCATCTCAACAAGTAAATATTAAAACCATATCTTGTTAATACCATCTATTTATTAATGAATGGCAAGCAAGCGTTTGGACAATGTTGTGTGCATATATATCAAATCATACTTCAAGTTGGCAAACATCCTTACACATAACTTACATCAAATCAAAAAATTTCACAACCATTCATCACTGTAATTATAATAATGAACATCCCGAATGACTGTAAAAATGAACAAACATTTAATTAATGTTTTAAATTAATATTATTACTGCTGCGCACGTGTAATGCTCACCGCTGAATGACTATAATTTCAACGTGGCCGCTAAACTGACCACTAGTTACATGACAATCAAAACAAGTCAAGATACCAGATTGATGTGTGTACATTGCCAAGATCTATGGTGATTTTATAGGTGCAGTGTGACCAGACCAGCCTAAATTGATAGCATATCTCAATGCATCTGATAAAATATACAACTTAAACTTACGGATTTTATTAATAAAATGATTTCAATTAATAAAGAATGCATTCAAAAAATATATTTCTAAATATTTCGATTGATATCCAATTTGTATTAGTTTACATTATAAGTTATGAAACAATTCTTTACTGGTCTAAAACTAGTATGTGCCTGTTAATTAGAATATAAAGTAGTCTTATATAATATACTGTATTGGTACTCAAAACTATGTAATGAATACACTCATTATAATATAAACATTTCCAATTATCTATTGTTTTTTAAATAAAGTGCAGTATAGGCCATGACTGTGCCAAATGTTATCCGATAATATATCTAACGATATGTTTACATTTACACATCAACTAGGGACGTTTTGAGATAAAATCTTCAAATTCGTAACACTGGATGGAGGTCAGAGGATCCTATATTCCATTATCAAACACACTTGAAAATGAGTTCAGGCCAATATATGACATAACAATGTGGAAATGATCCAGCAAAAGCCTAATACCAGTTGCACGTGGACTCAGGATATCGAAAGATAATTGATCAATCCATTTAATTGACGGATGGAGTCAATGGGACAGGCAGACATTCATACTAAAACACGAACGGAATGAGTAAACTGAACAATAACAAAAGGTCTGTTTCACTGGTTTGTTGATATAAATGAGTTTCAGTTTATTTTAATACTTGTTGATTTTGATCATTCATTGACACTAACAGTCGTCTACTAAGGTTGCTCAGTTAGGATCCTAACATGTAGACAATACTCACCCCATCCGGTGACATAATTATTTCAGATCGGTGTTAACGTACATACACTTATAACCGATTTGGAGATACAATCCCACATGACCGGCCCCAATGTACATACACTAATAAACTGATTCGGAGATATAATCCCACATGACCATTCCTAACGTATAGACCATTCCTAACGTATAGACGATCCTAGCTATAAAATCTGGAAATATATTTTATGCTTTTTTATGAATTATAGAGATATCTCAGTGGTATATTTGTGGTAATCCACAGTCAGTTACTCTTATTATTCATGGCTCGCTCCAAAAACTTTATGTGAGAAAGTTTCCAGTTACTTGCGGAAGACGGTGGTTCTACTCAGTCTGACTCAGTCTGAGGTCTTCCTCCACCAGTAAAGCTGGATATGCCATATATAACCTGAAATGTGTTGAAAATGGCGTTAAACCCCATTATTATTCATGGATACATCGCTACCTTTATAGAATATATCGTTATTTTAACAGACCATTTGGGGGCATGCGACACTTACCAGTGACATTTCTTGGTTTGTCCTTGAATATTAATTAAAAAAGAATATTTAAAAAAACTTTAATTTGTTTATCAGTCCAATTATATCGATTTAAGGTCAAACTAAATAAAACAAAAATGTAAATGCATAAAATAAAAAGAAAAGTACCTTTTTAGATTAAGATCAAATCATATTTCATCTCATGATCACCAAATAAAAAAATATCTTAGGTGTGACTTTGGTGAACACTTGATGAAAACAAACAAATATTCTTTATATAAACTCTCCAAAATGATCATAAAGTACAAATACACACCGACCAATCTTGAGATGTAATCCTTCAGGAATATGTCCTCTGCTCTGTCTCCGACATTAACCAGATGTGCGCCGTGTTCAAGACAAAACAGCTGACAAAAGAAAGAAAAAGGTCTTAGAAATTTTGAAATAATTAAACAAAACAAAAAACTTATCTGCATATTCAACTTCAATATGATTTAAATAGATAAAAAGAAGTACTAGCATGTATTATGTGTTCAGTAGATTAATTATAATATAATGTCAGCTTTTTATTGTGATTCAAATATTGAAATAATTAAACAAAAGGAATTAGAGTTATCGACATATGCAATTTCAATATAATTGAAAACTGGTTAAAAAGTACTAATATGTTTCTTTCGCTTTCTAGTTGAGTAATTAAAACATACACTCTTTTTTTTATTGTGATTGCAAAATGTAAAAAAAATTTTTCCTAGAATGATTACATGGCCATTATTGAGTAGTTCGTTTTTTATTCATCAGATGTTACACTGTAACCAATACGCTTGTCAGCTTAATATGTAGCGTTGAAAAGAAATATATTGATAAATGTATACTGTACGGAGCAGCTAATTAGCCACCTGTCATGTTTATGCCTGATATTTCATGTATTTATTGAAAAGTATCAAAACAACTTCCATGCAATTTTTACTTAAATAAGAACGAATATTTAGGCTATGTAAACATACTTAATGGTCTGATAATGTCATATACAAATTTTATTAGAGCTATGTCATATTTTGATGCAGATATTGAAAATACATTAGTGGCGGGTTAGCTGATCTGTTCAGTATATAACAGTTGCCTTGTTAGAAGGAATCATATGTCTTGTAAGCTTGAAATCTAGTATACCGTTAATATATCATAAAATAACAATATCACGCGGCAAACTGTCGTCCCCATTACAAGCTACAGTACTAATTTTGAAATCAGTCGTCGTTTTAACGTATTGTCGTGTCATCAGTATCGTGCCATCATATTATCGTGTCATTGCGTGTCATTGTGTGTCATTGCGTGCACATGTTAACAGCTCACTATCATGATCGCCCTGACGGAACACCGTAATGATGTGACTATTTTCTCGAACACTCTCGCTTGATCACAATAGTTAATAATGGAACACAATGGCAGTTAATGCATTTTGGAGAAAGATATTATTTGTGAAACAGTTATACAGTTGTACAAGAACAATCAGATATAAATATATATATCAATATAATTAAATTCACAACAACGGAATTTACGATTTTTGGGATCATTTCAGATGCACATTCACAATGCATGATATATATATGGAGATAATTATTTGTGAATAACCAAGACATAAATGTACAGACCAGACTACGGCGAGTGCGCCTAGCTACAATACAATCCATAGATACAATATCAAGGCCTCTGCTAAACCAAATAAATTTGGTGTCGACGATGACTTATATACTATGGAATTGCATGCAACACATCTGGACAGTGTGGACAAATTTGCATACGTGAACTGATAGCTTTATATGAATAGGATCCTTTATATATACAATATAGGGAGTGTTGTTCTGATTGTCTCATACTATCGATCTATCGATAATTGGTAGGTTTAAGAGTTGAAGTAGTGTTTGTTAGCAATCCATTATCACCACAAAGTGATTTATTTCGGTTATTTTCTTACTTTCAGATAGTTTATGTTAAATTACCTTGTATAAATTGAGAACTCAAGTTATTTCAGCCTAAATCATTTTCAATATATATTATATAAAATTATATATATATTAATCTCTGTCTTTATGAATGTTTTTACATAGGTGAAATAAATTAATGAATTACTTAATATTGGAATCGCACATTTCATAGACATAAAGACACGTATTTCATTTCATATGTATCTCATTCCATTTTAAATGCAAAGTTAATGGCTCTTTGTCACTAAAACCCATATTAGCGGATTATAATTGTCGGTTGAACCAAACCGATTGTAACCGATATTCGATTGTTAAAACATAATTCGATTTACATCGCTAGATACAGTGCTAAGGGAAAATAGGCGTGTGTCTCCTTACTATTTTATGTGATATATAGTAGCATTTGCATCCCTCCTTCTTAGTTCAAAAGAGATAAATATAAACTACCATGGCTGTATGGAAGGTCATATGTTGCTGATGTCCAAAGAGGTAGCAAGTATCGGCGTAGGTAACCCATCCATCAGGACATCTGGACACAGGCGCCGAGGGTGGGCACTGAGCTGCAGGTGTAACAGTGCTGGAACATTTACACCCAGTTTCAGGTGAATGGGTGGATGCATCCAAGGCACCTGATGAACTTCCCGAACTTGCAACTACATTAATAGAACAGAAAAGTATGTCAGTTGTTTAATATACACGAATATGTTATCTTTGTAAAACAAATACAATCACGATTTTTAAAGGAGCTTATCATTACTAACCGTAAATATATAGAAAAAACTCCGGGAATTATTACCCCACTGGCCACTTGAAATTTCAAACCAGGGGTGGTTTTCACCAACCATTCTTAAGAATATTCTTAGACTTGAACTCAAGAATGAATTTTGAAAAAACACACTTAACACCCGTTTTTATGAACAAGTTTGCCAGCATGCAAGGACATCTAACACATAGTGAAATAAATTATAATAATTATTTTATCTGTCACGGTAAACTAGATATCCTAGGTTGAAATTTTCATTGTTAAGCTCATGTCTAAGAACATTCTTAAGAAAGGGTGGTGAATACCACCCCAGATACTACAAGTACCGGTATTTTTTTTTATACATGTTAATTATGTATTTGTAACAATAGATTATAACAGATTATTTTAAGTATCCTTGATTATAAGGAATAGCTGTAATTGTAATTATAAGTAATAGTAAGTGTTTATTAAGTAAACAGTTACAATTAAGAGACGCACTTGACTGACAGTTTATGTAACTCTGTTCGGAGCTACGACGATTGATATTTGAAAGTAAATGACGTTACACTACTTACCAAAAGCATACGTGTAACACATGTATATGCAGAGAAACACAATTAATTCATGAATGTATGCACTGTCCTTCATATTTTATTCACCGGCGAAACACTTTAATTGGTATAATTTTATGGAATATTACTTGTGAAAGACTCCACTTGGTGCAATATAATGGAAAATTACTACCGGGGGCTGTCTCAAAAGGTACAGGACAGAACACATATATGAAGTGTGTCAGTGTTTTGGGTCTCATATACAATAATTTGTGTTTGCATTGACATTATACAAACCAATTATTTATATTGCAATAGCAAGAACACATCTGATACTGTATAGATGAAACTAAAACAATAACCGTACATTTAATTGGTATAACGGTATGTTATTGGCAATGGTACTGTATAGATGAAACTAAAACAATAACCGTACATTTAATTGGTATAACAGTATGTTATTGGCAATGGTATTTGTAGTAGTAAAATAACTAACACCATATTATCATGCATTAGCCTTCGATATATGTATATGTACGCAAAGTGTAACATTACTGATCGTTTTCATGTTGTTGAAATTGGGTTAAGAAAATTCGTGAACTGAACAGATGTCTAAAAATAGATGGAATATCAGTTTTCCGTAAATATAGGACGAACATAGGATAAACAAAGGGACATTATGTTGCATGTGTTTAAAATGACGATGAACTCCATTTATATGGTTACGTATCATTTTAAACAGCTAAAAAGTAATAACTTCCTACATAGGATCATTTTGGCCTCATTATCACTAATCAACTCAAATTGAGATTATTCAAAGCTTTAACCTTTGAAATGTTATATATAACTTCATTTACATTCATTTAACATATATTATTTTACCAATCAATAAAATATGTGTTTGATTTCAATTCGGTGAGACCATTTCTCAGTATAAATCCTTTACAGATATTCACATGTTTTAAATGTACGAAAGTTTCATCTGAAGATGTTTAGTGGCACCGGCTCCTGGTTGTAAACTTTGAGAAATTTATACATATAGGATACCAATATGTACGATGGTGATAAAACAGTTCACGGAAATGTGCTTTAAAATCTTTATTTAATATAATCTGAACATTTTGATCATCCCTTGTACGTATACATGTAAAACATCATATACATCAAGTCAAGTCTATAAATGTGCTAATCTTACAGTGTATATGTAGGACTTATCGAATGAACTTTG
The DNA here is from genome assembly GCA_029582155.1 of Panopea generosa. Classification (NCBI taxonomy): domain Eukaryota; kingdom Metazoa; phylum Mollusca; class Bivalvia; order Adapedonta; family Hiatellidae; genus Panopea; species Panopea generosa. The sequence goes on along the minus strand of CM055904.1, from coordinate 4,491,009 downwards.
AGACATATATTTATTTACAATTACATATTAAAGGAACACTCTTTCTTCAACTTTATGAGGATTATATTCCTTACATTCCCTTTATTTGGTGTTCTATATAAGCAGTTTGTTACCATCACAAAATACACAGTTTGAAGTGTATAAAATTATTATCATCGGAGTCTGTCTGAAACGGCCTGAAAGGAGCAACTAAGAGGAAAGCAATTATAGATACCGCTGCAAGTGTGTTTTGTCCATACAAATTAAAATATACATTTAATTAATAAAATTGTATAATACATTTAGTTGCCGTAATTTCCCGTATTGTTTTTGTGATACCTCAAACACGACCTTCTTAATTTCATGGTGGGTGGGAGAGGGGGCGGGAATACGGTTTACTGAAACAAAGCGCTTCATATAACTATTTTCTTTTTATCATCGTCCGAGTATGCATACATTTATTGACCTTTTAAACGCGTCTGAACTAAATGTTTCAAATACATTAGCTGTATTTTGTATCAAGGCATTTAAGACAAGATCAGCTGCTTTAAATTTGTAAAGGTGTATTGTAACTATATGATTTATTATTATATATTATATATTGTAAATATATTTCATGTATGTAACATTATTATGTTCACTCTCGTATAGATACATGCATGTATTGTATTGTTTGTGTAAATAACGAAGAACTGTATATGTTCAAGTTTTATTGATAAAATTCTGTTCTGTTCTGTTCACATTTCCTTCTCAAATACGATAGAGAATCAAAGACGGCCAGACACTGCAATATAGAAGTAAAAAGGGCATTTTAGCCAACTTTAGCGGATGACTTGATTCCCTAACCCATGCTAACTATGAACTGCTCATCTATATTGAATACCACTTGACGGCAACGTAATTTAGTATCATCTAAAATGGATAAATGCTACGCTACATCAATTAACTTTGAATGAGCGGTAGTCTCCCTTACTAATATGTGGTAATATTATAAGTTTAATTGTATATCTATGGAATTAAATACGAATATAGTATCTGTGTATAATATATATGCTGATTCATTTATGCTAATTTGATTTAGCCTGATTGCAAAGAAATGTCTGAGCTGATACGAATCGCTCTCGAGTCCTTTTTCTCGTGTACAACCGGTACTGTGTGTTCTTTTAGAGAGGTATTTGGACAAAGTCTGTGATCGAGACTGCGACATCTGACATGAACGGTCAATTCTGTGCACTGATTGGCCACAAGCTGTACAAGATGATTTACGTGAAAACTAACAATAAAAATGAGTTAAAAAAGACTTTATTTAACGAGCTCATGTGTACAGTTAACTTACCCTGCAGTGAGGCAGTCAATGAAATAAAAATTTATTTAACGAAATAGCTCATGTGTACAGTTAACTAACCCTGCAGTGAGGCTGTCAATGAAATAAAGATTTTATTTAACGATATAGCTCATGTGTACAGTTAACTAACCCTGCAGTGAGGCTGTCAATGAAATAAAAACTTTATTTAACAAGATAGCTCATTTGTACAGATAACTAACCATGCAGTGAGGCAGTCAATGAAATAAAAACTTTATTTAACGAGATAGCTCATGTGTACAGTTAACTAACCCTGCAGTGAGGCTGTCAATAAAATAAAGATTTTATTTAACGAGATAGCTCATGTGTACAGTTAACTAACCCTGCAGTGAGGCAGTCAATGAAATAAAGACTTTATTTAACAAGATAGCTCATTTGTACAGATAACTAACCATGCAGTGAGGCAGTCAATGAAATAAAGATTTTATTTAACAAGATAGCTCATGTGTACAGTTTTCTACAGTGAGGCAGTCAATAAAATAAAGACTTTATTTAACAAGATAGCTTATTTGTACAGATAACTTACCTTGCAGTGAGGCAGTCAATGAAATAAAGACTTTATTTAACAAGATAGCTCATTTGTACAGATAACTAACCCTGCAGTGAGGCAGTCAATAAAATAAAGACTTTATTTAACAAGATAGCTTATTTGTACAGATAACTTACCTTGCAGTGAGGCAGTCAATGAAATAAAGACTTTATTTAACAAGATAGCTCATTTGTACAGATAACTAACCCTGTAGCAGGTGATAATTAAACTATTTAATTGTATGCTTGCTTTTTCACATACGCCCGCAGAAATGAAAAAAGGCATAATTATAACACTATTTAAAGGCGGAAACAAACAAAAAATGACCCAAATAGCTATAGAGCCATCTCATTGTGTTCATGCATAATAAAACTTTATGCTAAAATCCTAGTTCAGCTAATTGAAAAGGATGGACAATTGAACTTTAATCTCTCGCAAGGAGGTTTTCAGAAAAATGTCAACTGTCTCATGACATCATATATGTTACGTGAATGCATAAACTATGTTGATGCAAACAATTCACAAATCTACACCAGATTCTTAGACGCAAAAACAAGCGTTCGATCAGGCATGGATTTCCCTGTTGCTACTTAAATTATTTAAAACTGGCATCGATATTTCACTATTCAAGTCGATAGCATCATTTTTCGTAGAATGCTCTAGTTGTGTAAAATCACAGACCATACATCGGACTGGTTCCTCATATTACAAGGAACCCGCTAGGGCCAGTGTCTTAGTCCTTACCTCTATCTTACCTCTATCTTACCTCTATCTCGTATTCATTAATCACCTCATGTACGAAATTGAAAAAAGTGAATATTGTTTTAAGATATATGATATACATTGTGGATGTTCAACTTCAGCAGATAACATGGTAGTTATTTCAAACGTCAAACACGGACTAGACAGCCTCCTCAACTTGAGTTATAAGAATTCACTAAACGAACGATATATATACAAGTAAATGCAAAGTCGTTGTTTTTAACGAAAATGTGCCCACGCAACGCAAATGGAAACTAGGCAATGATGAAGTTGCAGAAACGGATAACTATCTACATCTAGGGGTACCATGCCACAAATCCCTATCATTAAATGAAAACATAAAAGAAAACTGTACTAAATTAAGAAAAACATTCTTTAGTTTAGCTGATTGTGGAATCTATAGAAATGGAGTACACGCCCTAACATCAAAGCGTATGTATGAATCGGTTGTTCTTCCCAAAGCGCTATATGGGAGTGAACTGTGGAATTATCTCACAGACAATCAGTTATGTCCCCTGGAACGTGCTCATCGACAGTGCGTTAAGCGTATTCAAGATATACCGACAGGATCAAGAACATATATTGCCTTAAGCTGTCTGGGTATTTACCCTATAAAACATTTTATTGACAAGAGAAAATTACTGTTATTTGGGCAATTGTGTCGGTTTAACTCAAAATTCAAAATTAAACAAGTATTTTCCCGTAGACTGACATCATAATTTTCCATACCCCTAAAAATGAAAGGATTCATGCCTGATATATATAGATTATTAGGTCGGTACGGCTTAACCAAGTATCTAACAGACTATTAAAAAACCGGAGAATTCCCTTCTCAAAGTATATGGAAAAATCGATAAAAATTGCAATCCGTAAAACGGTAGAGTTTGATCGGAGAAACAGACTCTTATGCGACGATACTTAAGCCAATTTTTGCTTGTTAATTCAAAATACGAACCATGTACTCTGTGGAAATTTAGTCAAGAATTTAAAATATGCAAAATACAATGCTCTTCGGCATTCATACTGTTCTCTAAATATGTAAAACTTGTAACCTAGCAAGTGAAAATATTGCACTTCATATAATTTTGTTTTGCAATCATAAAGACTGTATACGGTCTAAGTTATGGGTTAACCTGTCACGATTGTTGGGTCCAGAAAATTATGCAACCGGAATTACAACTACTCGAAATGTTCAGTGGTTTTGTCTCCTTCAACATAGATGCTTCAAAACTTTCTTGAAGACGGTCCACAATATTATGTTCTTGGATACAAGAGGATATAGAATGAAAATGAAATCATGCAAACATAAACTGTTGCAACCATTCTGATAATGTAATTAACATATTCATTATTAGATATAAATCTATATAATAATTGCATATATGTTTGTACATGTATGTGTATGTATTTGTGTATATATATATATATATATATATACATACACATTTATATGTATTTATGTATATATATATATATATATATATACCGACAGGATCAAGAACATATATTGCCTTAAGCTGTCTGGGTATTTACCCTATTAAACATATTATTGACAAGAGAAAATTACTGTTATTTGGGCAATTGTGTCGGTTTAACTCAGCATTCATACTGTTCTCTAAATATGTAAAACTTGTAACTTAGCAAGTGAAAATATTGCATTTCATATAATTTTGTTTTGCAATCATAAAGACTGTATACGGTCTAAGTTATGGGTTAACCTGTCACGATTGTTGGGTCCAGAAAATTATGCAACCGGAATTACAACTACTCGAAATGTTCAGTGGTTTCGTCTGCTTTAACATAGATGCTTCAAAACTTATTTGAAGACGGTCCACAATATTATGTTCTTGGATACAAGAGGATATAGAATGAAAATGAAATCATGTAAACATAAACTGTTGCAACCAATCTGTATGTATGTGTGTGTTTATGTGTGTATGTATGTATGTATATGTATGTATGTGTATGTATGTGTGCGTATATATATATATATATATATATGTGTGTGTGTGTGTGTGTATGTGTCTGTCTGTCTGTCTGTCTGTCTGTCTGTCTGTCTGTCTGTCTGTCCGTGCGATCATGTGTGCGTGCGAACGAGAGACTTGTGAGCTCATCTTAGTTGTCTTGATGTTTCGTTTCGATTAAGGCTGCCTTAATATGATGTGCTCAGTATGTTTTATCAATGAGAATTTTAATAAACAATAAGACATGTAAATATTTTTTTCTGACAATATATAACTATGACAATTATCCTTATCATATATGTAAGTCAAATATGTTGGTGTTGTTGTTGTCATTAATCTAAATAGCTATCGTACAAACATTACTTACCTGCTTCATTTTCCATATGATCCTTAACTATTTCTATATATGAAATTTACATGTTGAAATGTAAATACTGATTGTTAGACAATATTGAAATTGTAACTACATGTATTTATAAATCTTTTCAAATAATTCCCATTTATCATGTTTGCATAATATGTATTATCTCTTCATATATGGAGGTAATAAAGATTATATATATTTAACGAGATAGCTCATTTATACAGATAACTAACCCTGCAGTGAGACAGTCAATGAAATAAAGACTTTTTAACGAGATAGTTCATTTGTACAGCTAACTTATACTACAGCGAGGCAGTCAATGAAATAATATTGAATACTCAGTTAGTTTAGTGAAATCTTTAATATTGTTACTGACGAACATGCAAATAGGCTCAAATCAGTACCGTATTTAAATCTTTATTTAAACAAAACGCCCGCAACATAAATACGATTATCCTCAATCCTCCATAATCTACTAATGCGCTTAGGCGAAAACAGCGATAAACTATTAGTTAATGATACCTTATTATTCGTTTTGTATACTTATATCGTTAAGTGCTATAACATTTGGACTTTTGGATTATCTGAGCCTGTATTGCCTTTTTCATAATTCAAAAACTAAGTGGAGGCATTCATTAGAGGTAAAAAGTAAAACGGGATTATTTAGAAGCAAGCAATGGTAAGTGTTTTTTATTTCGTTTTATGCAATAACAACACAGGAAAAAATATATTTCCATAGGTTACGTATTTTTCAAAGGCCACATTTATATCATTATTGCCCAAACCCAATACACACATGGAACTATCATAAAAGACATTTAGTATAATACATGCATGCAGTATGACAACAGAGGTCACAACATTGGAATTTTCAGTGACAAAACATTTATTTTGGAAATTAAAGGGATTATATCAGGAAATCAGTCTGTAAATTCCTGAAAAAAAATTTAAAGGAGAAAAAAAGCATCACGTTATTATTAATGAATAAAATATGAATGTTTTGGTATGTCCAATTCAACAACACGTGACAAAATCGTTATTTATTTTGAGTGGTAAACTTGAAACGATATCCCCAATCTGAAAATAGAGAGGACGCGACTACTTTCACATCGTCATTCGGACTCTTTCTAATATGAAACAATTTTTATTACGTGTAAACCTGTTTAACGGCGAAAATTGAAATCAAAATGAAATCACGTGACCCATTTAGATAGATATCCTTTTGGCAATATATGATCAGTGATTATATATAGACTTGATATATTGGGAAAAAATGTTTATAGCCAATTTTAAAGTTTTAAAAAATCCTGATAAATTTTCATTAAACTGTGCACCAAACCTTATTCTCACCTGTTTCTGAAATGAACACTTTGTTCGTTGGATATAACTAAACGGTCAGAATAAATTCAGAAAAAACAAAATAGATTAGTTAGATTTTAAACATAACGATTACATTGTTTAATCTTTTATTTGTGTTACGAGTGGATAGTAATTGTGAGTTCCTTTGAGAGTTACGATCAATGTTGTTGTTACTGTAATTTTCAGTTAATCAGCGCATGATAGGTGACAAGCCAAATATTTTTTTTAATAAAAGAAAACGTTTTTCCACGTGTTAACAACGTTAGTTATTATGGTTTCTAGTTTTCTTCAATAACATAACGAACAGTGTATTTTGTATTTTCGTTCAAACATGTCACTGTTCTGTTCAAATGTAAACATGAAATATAATCTGTTTTGCTTGTATTCCTTAAAAAACCGCAATAGATAGGTTGAACTGTAAAATTTAATCATTCGTGCATTCATTCAGTGATGAAATAGCTCATCATTTATTAATTTATTATTGTTTTTATTATACGTTTGAATATGTTATTTATATATTTGCCATTTTTAGATTAGCAGTATTTTAAGATTCAGTAGATTACTATGTAGTTATGTCTATTTTTGTCTATAAATTTAATCAATCCATATTATACCCACTATAAAGCAGCATATAATCCATTATGTAGAAGTAAGAAAGATATCCGCTTTAAACACCTGCATGGTTAACCTGTCATACGTTGCGGGAAATTAATCGCAATTAAAAACTAACGCATTGATCCGACAATGAATACATGTCAATCAAATTTAACCTTCCAATTTCAGTATATATATTTACCACAAGATTCATGATTTAATTCAATACAGATCACAGGTAGGATTGAACATATAAAGATTTGAAAAAAAAAAGGAAAACAAATTTTAATGAGATGATAAGGAGTAATTATAGTCTCACTTAAGAATTACCTCCCTTACATGACAGTAGTAAGATTTTACGCCCAAGAAATTAGAGCTGATTAAAACGGTAAGGCATCGTTTTTGTTGAAAATGCATAAAACTGTCATATTTCTTTGTAAATATGAGAGCATTAGAAACATTTCAAGATTTCTGCCAAGCATGGATGACATTGGGTACTGTTTAATGAAGCTGTAACAGTGTAAAGACGCGTATTGATATACTGCAATGGATGAGCTGAATTGTCAAAAACAAAGGTGGTGTCATCAAGCCATCGAAATTGTGAAAAAGCAACCTGATGAAATTCAGTGTTTTTACTGAATAAGTGGAGTAGCATAGGATTAGCTATTGTAACAGGACACTTTTAGAACCATTGGTAATATGTCTAGTCTTCTCATCTTTTAACACAAAGCACCTTTAATTATTTAGTTCATAACTAGTAGTTAATCTTATTGCATTGTCATATTGAGGATTATGATATAGAGGATTATCAAGTCTTAGCTAACTAATATGTTTGTAGAAATATTTAATCATGCATTTTAAGTGTGTCTGACGTATATCTTTGAGTATACGTTAATGAGGCTAAAATAACGAGCTTGAAGTTTAACATTTTTTGCATGGCATTTAAATTTATATACACACTAGTTTATTGTTAACAATAATTCGATTATTTTTTTACTTTTGAATATCGGTGATGTGACCGCTATGAGCAATGGAAAAATAATGTTATTTATCATTGAATAATTTAACAAAGTAGTAAAGAAATAGAACTCTTCGTAAATAACTAACGAACCTTTGCTGGGATCGAATCCATAACTTTAGATAAATTACGCGGAGCGCGTGACCCAGCGCTAGAACATTGAACCCTGGATCGGGGTCGTAAGGTTATTAATGGTGTCCTTGAACACGATACTTTATCCGTCCGCATTTATCTAAGATGTAAGAACGTATTTTACAATCGGTGGAGTAAATGACATGGTCATATCTTAAAGGCAGCGCATATTTGATTTCATTCAGTGTTAACTTTATATCCTGAATCATGGAACTCCTTCAGTGTTGTCCAAAACCAGTGTTAGTTTGAGTTAGGCGTGTGTCATATTCTATTCCCCCTCATGATCAGATTAAATGGATTTTAATCTGCTATTTTCTTTTCATGAACACTTTTTGTGCTTCCAATTGATGTTTTAATCAGATAATATTTACAATAAAGAACATAGCATTACTGGTCATATACATTCTAAATTGTACTTTCATACTTGTCTTCTGACAGCATTACATCTTGTTCTTTTGACATTTTATTTCATATTCGAATCGAGTTACAACCACATTAACCACAAAAAAGTCTTTAAATAGATATTGGAGGGAAACTTTTAAAGGATAATATATAAAAAATCATATCCCTATCTAAAGACCGATCAAATGCGTATCTTGAGAATGTATGTGATATTTCTAGCTTTTGATAGAGTCGTCCTATTGTGTGAAGTGCATACATTGAGAGTTAGAAGTTATATTTGAACATTTATGATACATATATCTCTATTTGTAAAACATTATCAATAATATGGAGTGTTCTGTGGTCGATTCATTTACTATGCTCAATTAAAGGTCTCACTACACGGTTGAATTTTGTTCTTTGTTCTATACAAAATAAGGTCAAGGATTTCCACGGAAATAAGACTTTTTCATTGCAGGAATGTATTCCCACATAAAAATACACACTTACTGACAGGTTGATCAGCTTGTTTCAAGCCCAGCAGGACGAAGTCAAAGGAGAGCTGTTGCCATGACCCCGGCGTCGTCGTCGGCGTCGTCGGCGTCGTCTGTAGACACCCAGATTAAACTTTTGCGTTTAAGTTTAAGATATCTATGCAACCACTGATTGGATGTGAATGAAACTTCGCATGTGTGTTCAACATCATCAATGGGACACGCACAGACAAGAACCATAACTCTGGATTGCATTTTGGCACAGTTATTGCCCTTTTTGGACTAAGATAGCCTGGAGCGAGCTTTGTTGTCTTCTGACAACTCTTGTTTATTCACTGAGTATACAGTGACACCCTAACATTTTATTTTTAAAAACTGTCCTCAAATGCTCATACATCCATGCATATGTTGAAATCCCATGAAAGTCACTTTCTTAACACCAGTGATGTCTTATTGCAGTATATACTATGCCAGCTATACTCATCTACAAAACCAAATTACATAAGGACTGTTTTAAGCGTAAAAAATCATGTAACCGTGGGAAAAAAGGGGCGTAACTGTACAGTGAGACGTGCAGTCATACTTCTGATCTCTTTTGCTAGAAGAAGACAAATAAATGTCTATCTGATTATATTAATATTTTGTTTCTCTTTCATTTTAGTCAAAATCGTCTGAGGACCAGTAAGGGAGAAGGGACGGCATATGGAATGAAAGATTTTGAAAAAGGTAAAGATGTCTTAACAATAACAAGTCACAATTAGAAAATAAGTATGTAAATACTGTTCTGTTACAAACTATATCATATTTATGATACTAAAATCAATCACTGGAAAATATGTAATGCCGTTATGTTACCTTTCCAATGATTACAGCGTACAATGAGATGACCGTAACAATTCCATTAATACTTTAACACCGTCTTGATATTATTATTTGTGGTTCCTTATCGAGCTAATTCAATTTTGGTGAGGAAACAAAAACAGAACGCTGATTAGGCTGATGACGCGAAGGTGTTTAATGGGTGTTGTACATACCATTACTCCTCATGAGCAGATCCAATAAAACTGAGCTTGTTATTTTCATATCATAGTTGCGATTTATGTTTCTAAGGTACAAATCATCATTCAATCACCAACATAACGTATGCAAGAACAGTGTATGGATAGTTAGAACACTGTAGTTTAATTCACCCAGTTTTTATATCATTCTAATCAATATTCAAAGGAATTTAAAATGTGGCGCGCGAGGTCCAGTGGCAGAACATCGTGTTTTACTTTGCCATGGTCATGTACGGTGTCCGTGAACAAGACACTTTATCTGCATACTACTTTACTACTGGTTTGAACAATGCAGATTTTGGGCAGGTGTTGCACAACTAATGTAAATAGTTTAAAACAAAACTATTTTTTAAAATTAATATTCAAGTGCTATATATGCGCGTTAATTTCATGTGTGTTTACAATAGCCTTCCTACAAAAGACACGTTTAACGCTCTTGAAACTGTTTTTTGCCATTTAACAGATGTGAAAGCGATGTTTGATGCAATGGACAAGAACGGTGACAAGTGTCTGTCTATAGACGAACTAGGCAAAGGTTTGAAAGCTCTCGGATTCTCATTGACATACAAGGAGATGCAAGCAGCTGCACAAAAGATAGACAATAATAGTAAGTTAATAAATGTTTTAGTTATATGGGGATTATTCAATCATCTGGGTGAAAAACGGTGAATTCATTCATGAGAGGAGGGATGTGGCTGCTAGTCTCGGGAAAACCAAGACCCACACCCCTCCTCTCGTGAATAAACTCACCGTAATTCACCCAGACGGTTGAATAAACTGTTTATTATATTTTCAATCGTTAAGTATTATGTTTGTTTATTTATTTACATTTATCCCTTACGGAACACCTCATGAATATTTGTGGACGTGGTGAAAAAACTACGATTTTATTGCATGGATTCTCATGAAGTCAATACGTAGTAACTATGATGCAAAACTCTATACGACTAAGAACTATATATGATATTGGTCTTATTTATTTTAATTCTGTTATTTTATTAAGGGTTTAATATAAATACTGCCCACAATCTCATTTAAGAATATTGACAAGAGGTCAGATTGATAGCTATATATTTATATCGAAATTTACGCTTACGCCCAGAAAGAGCAGCTATTAGGTCAACCATTTTGAATATTGTCGAGTATTTTCATATCAATATCTAAAACGTTACTGCATACGGGAAATGCCGACTATTGAAAACTGGACCTCGTTTCTTGAGCTTATATTGTGAAATTACCAAAATTAGTGAAGAAAAGTTGTACAATACAAATTCTTGGAAATGGAAAAAAACGTTGACAAGCAATGAGTGGGGAGTGGGTTCAACTATTCCAAGTTGTTGAAGAATGAGACATTATATATGAGTCATGCATTATTGTGAGATACTGTCATATAGTATATTTTATTATTGTGAGATTCTCACAGTAACAACAACAAAGACGAAAAACAGCAGTAGCTACCAGCAGTTTCAACAACATATCAGATGAACAGTGAATGCATGCCAATTTGAGAAAAAAAATTATGTCAGATGATCACTGTCAGCTCGCTATTAGCCAAAATTTAGGACTATTCACTGTCACCGTTAGAGTAGATGATGGTCAGAATGCGCTTAGGATTTGTTGTGTTGGCTCTTCAACCCCACCATTGCTACTGCTAAAAATGAAAATGGCTCCATTAATTGTGGTTGTCCCAAAATATGTAGACATCACTTGCTGACCGTACGCATAGGAAACCATGAAAAATACCGCTTGATGTGCTGGGTCAAATGAAGACGGATATGGTGAACAGATGACTTGGTGAGTTGTTATTTCTAGAGTTTGTTCCGAATTAACCAATACTAAAAGTTTAGCACATTTTGTTTGACCCAAGGCCTTAGATGCCATTTTGACTGCAGTTGTTAACGATATGTACATTTTTATAATCACTGTTTTGATTGTATCTGTATGTGCTAGTTGAAGGTGGCAGCATTTCTGAACTAGGTATTTTCTGACACTGTGGTTTGTAATTCGTCTGTTGTCGCAAATCTCACTGTACTGTTCTGTCGTTTTCTTGTTAATTGTTACATTTTGTTGATAACCATAGGGCTTTTTTGTACCAAGCCTGGCTAGGTCTTGGCTCTGTTTCATTGAAAGCCAGCAAAAAGGGTGATTCTGGAGAAAGCATAATCATGGTAGGTCCTTTTGATGTATACAGCTTAAATGCTTTTACAGGGTGTCTTTCAGGAGTATCACAATTCCATGCCTTTGGTTTAAATTTTCTCATATTTGTGATGTTAGACGCGGTTCTTGTTTTCGTTGCCCGCTCTTTTACATGAACCAAATACTAGAATTCATCCCCATCTACGTCTGAAGCCAAAATACCTATAATACCATAACACATGTCTTTCAATATATAAAATTGTATATAATATATGTGCTTATTATATACCAGGTATTCCATGTATTATCTATCCTTTTTGAATAATTCAATAATTTAGGGAATCACAGTATGTGTTTTTCGGTTTCTCAACATTTACTCCCACCCAGTGATAGATCATATCCGGTGTTTCTACGTACCCGATATCACTTACATTTCAATTGCTGATAGGTTCAGAGCAAGAAATCTGGGTCCGATTTATTAGTCGTTGTGCGTCGGATTATCAATCCGGGGGTCGTGAGTTTGAATCGCTGGCCGGCTAAAGTAAAATGTTATGATCAATATAAGACATTGCGTCTCAATTTAAATTAAATTATTGTTTGCTACTCAGTGACAATTAATTTTTAATCACACCCGAGATTGTGAATGGAATTATCAAAATAATTTCTTTCATTATAGAGATATCGTGATAAAGTTATTTGTACATTTTAATTGTCTTTGAAATTAAATAAACACACACATACTTACACACACTTACACACACACACACACACACACACTCTCTCTCTATCTCTCTCTCTCTCTCACACACACACACACTTGAATACTTTTGAATACTTTGTTGCATTGTTATATGTTTATTTTTTAGGTGCCACAGACTATTTCGCCATTACTCGGAACAAAGAAGGAACACTGTCAGCGAACATTTTGAAAATTGATTTTATTGTAACATTAGACAGATAAATCGATATCAAAACTTAGTCCTGTTTTTTGTTGACTACTTGTTTCCATCTGGGAATTGGTCATAGTCTCTTAGTATCTCGTCGATATGCACCCTGTCTATATCTCGCAACAGATCTGACATTTTAACATTTGACGTTTGTAACATTGTTTGTTACGTGTTTACACAATTTGCATAAAATTAGTCTCACAAAAATCGCACATGCACAATGGAGACGTGCTTATTTTTCACCTGTGAAATAACAACATTGCGAAATGACGGTGATATATTTCACTGAGAAATCCTAATTTTTCCAACGGTTAAAATGCAATAAAATATATTATCTCATAATTTGTGGTACAGGAGTGTAATAAACACATGATATATATTTGAAATGAACCTAGTGTAATTTCATTTCGGATTCATCGTTCGGTATTTTTTCGAATAACTCGACACCTGAATTAATGACGTCGATTTGTTATGGTATAATGACGTTTTTGTGAGACGTTACGTCTTCGTCTCACACCACTATTACATTTCCCATAGGGCTCCATTGTAACATTTATGTCCAAAACAGAGTGAAAAATGAAATTCTGCAGCATGTGTCTGGGCTCAAATTCTTCACTGGTTCAAGATATACAATTATAAAGAAAAAAAAGTGTACCTTGACCAGGTTGTTTTTTTTTAAATTCAATGCTTTTGTGAGACCTATCAATTTCCAGAGTAATAATATGTCAACTATTCGCCCTAGATGCCGTTCGAACCAACAATTCTGAAATGACACAGAATTGTCAAGAAAGCTGGTATCAGCATCAAATTTTCAGTGGTGATTTCTAAAATACTGACCATTTAACTCATGCCAGCAAAAAACAAAACATTGCAGTACAAAGCCCTGAAAAAAGAAGAAAAAGAGAACTAAAGTTTTATTTCTACCTCCTTCGCCTGTAGGTCCGGAGTACTCAAGGGAGATAATAGTGGTGTGAGTCCTCTTACAACGTTCAGACTTCACCGAATAAATTAATGACGTCGATTTGTCATGGTATAATGACGTCATTTTGAAACATTACGTCTGACGACGAATGGCGGAAACTAATATATATGTTTTCTTGTTTCCTATGGACATGATATGTTAAATAAATGGCAAATGTATTAAACATATTCTTACATGAGTGATCATTTATAATGAAATTTATTTAACGAATTGACAAATAATTTTTTTACATGAGGCTCTACCAAGCGTTATATCTTTTCTGCCAACATGTGTAATACATTGAATAATAAACGAGTGCGAATTTAGCACATCTTTTTATCACATAACTAAGGCAAATAGTACTTAATAGTAGGATCCTCTATATGTACTCTTTTCAGCATTAGCTATATTGACAACTTCAATTTTATGAACATTACTGATGTTAAACACCATTACGTGTCGATACATTACATTGTGTATATTTCTCATTTGCACAAACGTATCTCATATATATTCTCATCAAAAATGAAATTCTTCTCTTGTAAATTTTCTTTTAAAAGCATATTTTCAAATGTTCAATTTATACACATTGGTGTATATATATATATATATCATACCGTACAATTTTAAATGATTTCAAACTTCAAATACCTCCTTACCTTTCCTTAAAGATCAGACTTCAATTCACAATCATTGAAATAAAAATAGACAAGCTTTCTATACGTTTATATATATATAAATTATATAAAAATGTAATAACCTGAAGCCGCGCTGTATTGTTAAAATTATTGAAATTAAAATCATTTTTATACTTTTTTAAACATATCATGACACTTTTAACCTAATTTCTCCTTCAGAAAACGGCAAAATAGAATACAGTGAGTTTAAGCAATTTATGATGAACCAGCATAAGAAGCTAAACAAAGAGGAAAATAAAGACAGACAAGCACGGCAGGCATTCAGGGTGTTTGATCGCGATGGTAACGGATTCATAGAGAAATCTGAATTAAGGTAAGTGGGGTTTAATTTTAAATACATATAACTACTAGTATATCCGATTCTCTTCTTTGTTCAATATGGCGTCATCCGGACTATATATTAATATAATGGACCGGACCCGGTTCAAAATAAAAACCAGGGATGACGTCATCCGGTCTAATATACAAAATGTTCAGGTATTGCTGTATGCAAGTACATTCAAATCAATATTATACCTGAATTGAAAAAAAACGGATTTGTTATTTTGTGAATATAATTTCCTTCTAAATGCAAATTTATTGACTTATTTTGACCTCAACATCATGTACTATTTGGTAAATGTTGCATGGGAAATTAAGATTTACGAGAGAAAGAGAGAGAATTCCTACCAATTTATGAATATGTCTTTGATAGACCGTCGCCAAAACGCAATAAACTGGCAAACATTTTCATTTAAAACTTTGGACTGAGTGCAACTCATCGGCGTATAATTAGAGAGTGCCATATTTGTAGGAGAATAGACTGGCGGAACAACTCTTATTTACACTGTGTTGTTTTATGATGTGACGATGGATGAGTAAAACGAGGTTGGGTGTATCCGTTAACTAGTATTATGGTCTAAAATGATGTTTTTACAACGATCTTATTGGTATCGCGTCTGCCTATACATCCAGTGATCGTGAGTTCGAATACCTGCCACGCCACAGTCGCTGTGATTTTTAATATTGACATTCCTCTGTCATCACTGAGGCAATGTGGGAAAATCATCAGTTACTTCCGGAGATGGGTATGCCCGAAATAGTGGCTACGTCATCTGATCGTCTGCTAGCCCTCGATGGCAAAACATGATGCCTGCTATTCAAACAAAACAAACTAACTGTTGCAAGGCCCTGTTGATCCCAGTTGTCACATTTGCACTATGTTTTTTATGTATTTATTGTGTTAATGCTGTGGTAGCTGTGTCCTTGAAAGATGTCTCCCGTTTGATGTGTCCTTGTGTTTAATATATTGAAACAGCTATTTACAAAAGACGCATCCCATTTAACGTTTATTTTACTCCAAAGGAAGACGTATGTTTAAATAATACTTAAAACACTTATACGGTCCCTGCAGTGTTGGTGCTCACTATATATATAATACGGCCCCTGCAGTGTTGGTGCTCACTATATTTATAATACGGCCCCTGCAGTTTTGGTGCTCACTATATATATAATACGGCCCCTGCAGTTTTGGTGCTCACTATATATAAAAATGAAGAATACAACACAGCCAAAATTACATGACGGTAACAAGATTCTTACTATCAGGAAATCGGTTTGGCATTATATTTGGTAAAAATGGGTAAAATTGTCATATTTTGTTGTACATTTCAGTACATTAGAATATTTTAATGATTTCTGCCAAGTTTAAATGCCATTGGTTACTGGTTGATGTAGCTATAAAAGTTTAAAGATGCGTAGTGATATATTGCAACAAATTGTCAAATATGAAGGGGTGTCATCAAACAAACGAAATTGTGAAAAGCAACCTGGTTAAACCCACGTTTTTTTCTGCATAATTGGACCAACAGAGGACTATCTTTATGGGAACAAGGCATTTAGATCCATAG
This sequence comes from Panopea generosa, assembly GCA_029582155.1. Classification (NCBI taxonomy): domain Eukaryota; kingdom Metazoa; phylum Mollusca; class Bivalvia; order Adapedonta; family Hiatellidae; genus Panopea; species Panopea generosa. The sequence goes on along the minus strand of CM055904.1, from coordinate 4,474,381 downwards.
GCAATGTGTCCAGTTTTTCTCCAGAAGTGCTTTTATCTATGTACATATTAATTGTTGTGTGATATTGTAATGAAATGCGCATCACCGCTCACGCACTCAACACTGCTGATGTTATGAAACCAGTCTAAATCATGAATACCTAGATTATTTTCATAGATTTAGGTATTTAAGTATATACTTAAAAGTGTTACAGAAACAGGAGTCTGGTTTCTTATAATTTGACTCTAGATTCAATAACTTACATAAAGTCCATCCTAGCTTTCGACTTACCATATATGGGCAATGACATCATTTTGTACGTAGATATGCATTTGAAGCGTCTCTTGCTTACTAGACATCTTCAATTTATTGATACGTTCTTTGTCACGTGATGTCTAGTGTAAAGTCTAGCACGCCATGTGCATGCTTATCAGCCGTTTCAGAACCACTAAATTTTACATAGAGAGCAGTCGTGGGGATGAGGTGTAGGGAGCGGGTGAATTGGTGTTTCAGTGAATAAAACCGTATCTTTTATTAACTTCCTTAATTGTTTTTTTTTTTAATTAATGCTTAAAACAAAGGACACATCGTTAATATTTAAATCAAATACCAATAGGCATTCTAGTTACCTCAGTTTTAATAGAAAACAGGAAGTTAACATTCCTTCTTATATAACTGAACAGAACGGCATTAAAATCACTCGGTCAGAAGATGTCAGCAAGTGACGTACAGACGATGATGAATGAGGCGGACAAAAACAAAGATGGCGTGATAGACTACGAAGGTGTGTTGCGCTTATTATGCATTGCGGACATTTTTGTTCTTAATGTTATCTAGTGGACACGTGTATATGATGTCACAAACTCAGCTTAGAGCAGATGTACTGGGCCGTCTTACTGTCTACGCAGTGGTCGCAAGTTCAAATTCCCGTTCAGCCACAGTATATGTGTTAAATGGTCATGAACTTAGTTCAATGGACAAAACTGTCTTATTTCTGAATATATGTAGTGAAGCAAGAGGTGAATCTCAATATAAATATAGAAGGTGATCGTAAATGTAGAAGTTATTTTTCTTTTTTTTTACTTTTCATTTTTATTATAAAATATAATTGCAGTAATTTTATGTTTGAGAGACATATCAACATACGCTTTTTGTATTCGTGATAGATTTGTAGACGGATATATCCGCCAGCGAGATAAATGAAATGCAGATATGTGAAAACGTGGTTATTAGTTTTGTATGAACAGTTAACGTGGAAACTACATTTGTCATGCTTGAATTAATAAATGAATGGATGAATAATGTTTAACGGCACGTCGACATATATATAACTAGGTCATAGTTTGCGCGTACATGTAATAAATAGAAAGGAAGACGTTGTGTAATACATCTTACTGTTATCTTACAGAGTTTCTGACGATATTTAAAGAGGTGTCCGGGTGTGATACAGAAAATGACTAGAATTTACAGAACAGTAATGCAGTTACCTTAAATTCGTTCTTTCAGTTCGAGACACAGAATGTTCAGTACTTCACACGAGAAATGGGAGAAAAACGTGGTTTGTGTATTGGACATTATAGACTGGAATATTTAATTATAAGTTAAGAAAATGGGTATCAAATACCCATTACATGTTTATTGTATATTATGTGTTTTTAATTGCGTATTTATTAAATTAAGATTCATTAAAATAATTGCAAGTTGGAAGATTGTCTCCCATTTTATTAAGCATTACATGAGCAAGTAAAATGTTTTAGAAATATGTGAATTATGTTCAACACATTTTGTACTGTATGACCGGTTATCCAGACGTCCGTTAACGTTGGAAACGTATCCCAGTTGCAGATGCGACTAAAGCTTAATGTCTTAATGTTTTTATTTCTTTCTTTCTGTTGCTTTTAATCCAATTTTGGCAAATACACTTTGCACACTATACTAACTGGACATAAATTATTTTTTAAAAAGAATTAATTCTACACTACAAGATATATAATCAAGCCTGAGAAATCACCCAAGCCGACACATACATGTAACTAGGCATTCGGGCGATTTCTAAGACCTAATGTAAACATATATATATATGTATTATTAATCAATTAATTGATTAATTAATTAATTAATTATGGGCATATCTCAATATCAAATTTGAAATATATTGGTACTTTTATATACATGATATATGAGAATGTATTTTGAGATTATCTTGGTAGTTTAACATATCGTCACATTATTGCATTAAGGTACCACGTGTATACGGAAAAAGAGGGTATTTGGTACCTTTTTGCACAAATAAGGCGATATATCCCTATCTATTTCTCTTCCTCTGTCTATGTCCCACATATATCGCAGCTGATGGAGATGTAGGTATAGCTTTAAAAAATCATTTCTCTCTTACAGTTAAGATAATTTTAATCCGGAATTCAAACTTTGAAGATGCGTCCGATCGCAGTTCTGTCGAAATAAGGATCCAGCGTTCCAGAGTGATTTGATGTTTTTGTCAAAACCATGTGTCTTTTGTCGCTGAAGTCGAGTGTTCGAGTCAAGCTCGTTTCTTAAACGCTATGAGTGAAGGTTTCTCAGTAACTTGGGGAAGGTATGTGGTAATTCTGACGCTAACAATGACCAGTTTTCTGTTGAAATTGAAATGTTTATCCAACTGTTTGAAGTGTTGTGTCTGGCTGTTACTTGCAGTTTGATGAACAGTGGTTCTACTCAGCGTTGCGCATTCATCTTTGCCAATTAAACGTTGATGTTTTCTTGCTTTCTCAGGCAATGTAATCGCTCAGGTTTTCATCAAAAGAGAACGTTCCATTTTGCACAGAAACACCCATTATCTATTCCATGAAAAATAGAACGTTCTATTTTTGGGGAGAAATGAAGCCTATAGGAAACTTCTGGAGCTGCAAAGAGAAGTGTAACATATGCTGAGATGAATAGAGAGTATCTGAATTGATTCCTGGCGTTATCTGACGATGAACCTATACTTGCTATCATATAACACAAGTATAACCTGTTTATAATGGCGTTTAATCCAATTAAAACAAACAAAAAATACATGTTAATTCAACAACAGTGTTTATGCCAACATTACATTGATAATTGTAATACACGATACGCTTTTAACACATGCATTATACGGCGTGCTTATATCAACGTTAACAACATTGTAATAAAAAACAAATAGCATTAACTTAAAAAACATTTAAGGTTGCAGACGACTAATCAGATGCTCCTAAAATCACGCCCATTTTCTTATGCGACATATGTATCGACGTGAAAGGATGCAAACATTCATGAACATCATTAATTTATGCATAATTACAATTGGTCAGGGAAGTTGTTAATACGAGAGTAGAACTTTTGGGGTTTATACATTGGACACAACACATGTTTATTTAAATTTTTATTATACTTTTTGCCCGGTAAGTTATCTGTCAATTTATATTTACTGTCGCTGGGAGTTTGATTTTAAACTTATTATTTTTACTTCGATTGTGAAACAAGTTCTTACAACTTAGACATATCACGCTCGAAGTCGTCCAGGTTAGAACCAGGGGCCGTATTCACCAACCATTCTTGAGAATATTCTTAGACTTGAGCTTGAAAATCCAAATTTCAGCCTTAGGTATCTAGTGTGCCATGGCAACTAGAATAATTGTGAAAATGTATTTGACTATATATTAGGTGTCCCTACATGCTTGCAAATTTTGGCCTCAAATAATCGTCTCTAAGTGTGTTTTCCAAAATTGATTCTAGAGTTCAAGTCTAAGACTATTCTTGAGAATGGTTGGTGAGGTGAATACCAATCCAGTACTACGCGTATGCGTATAAAAGTCTCTTGCTTAAGGACACCACACATAGCCGTGGTGGAGGATCGAACCCACGACCCTCTGATAATGGGTTCGGTGCTCTACCACTGACCACGTGCTCCTATGTCGCTGGAAGCAAAACAAATTAAACACGTTTATATAGAGGGATAACAAAACAAGGGTAGGTAAGTAGGCTTATTTTCTTTTTTACGGATACCAAATGTGTTGTACAATATAAAGGTGTCCGTCTGTTGTATGTACACAATACTATATTGACTATTATGTATATTTACTGTCAATAATTTATATTATTTTTTTTGTATCAGTTTCGTATTGAGTTATCATAATAAGATCCTTAAGCATCATAAATAAATATTATTTTAATGAACTTTACATGATTCAGTTGATTGGAAGAAAAGGTAAACATAATTTTCAAAAAAATGTTTTAGTCCAACCCCACCAAAAATAAGGTCGTTTAGGCAATCTGAACCACACCATGTGTTATAGGGTTATTGTATAGTGGCACATTGGACACCAATTAGTAGTCTGCAACCTATATATAGCCATATCACACTTTGACCATGTATAACTTGATAATGAACCACGTATCACAGGACTGTTTGTATACAGTATACCAATACACTGACAGACTTCAATGACGTAAAAATTTCATAAACTGCTGCAAAAGTTGTTTTTTATTTTCTAAAATACTAATTAAATCAATAAAAAATAAAAAGTATAAAAATCCATAAATGTGTTTGATGGCATGAAAACATTTAACCGAAATCTGAAAGTAAGAACTATATATTTCATTCGTTCAAAGTAGTTAAATTCACAAATATAAGTTTGATTATATGCCAGATAATGTAAACTCTTTCTACACTAATTTTGAAATTAATAATATCAGCCAGCGTTTATCTATTGAAGAATATATTATCGAATTTCTTCATGAAAATTAATAACCCCGTAACGCGCACGTGTATGACATATTTTCGGTCTATATCTTCAGATATGCATGATTTTATGATTTTTTAATTAAGACTTATGCGGTGTAGATATGTATGCGATAGAATTCGATAGCAGAATTTTAAATAAAATACATTTATATAATAAATACATAATTGAATTATATAATTGTTGTGTAATTAAAGTATATCTGTGTATATGTTAGCTTTACATCTTAATATTATTTCTAGTACATAGTTTACAAAATAAGTTTCTCAATTTTAACCTAAATTCCTCGTTCATAAAGCCGTAAATAAAGGGATTTATCATGGAGTTGATAAAGTAGGTCCTCAGGAACACGTGGTACACAATCTGTTCTGCCTTGCTAAGTTTTAACGGTATATCCGTATTGGCATATCGCAAGGTCACAATTACCAAATATGGAAGGAAGCTGATGATGAATGCTATTGTAACCATCCGCAGCATCAGTGTATTCCTCCGCAGGCTGCACTCTTTCACCTCCGTGTGAGTTAGTTCGTCAGATATTATGCGATTTAGCCGCGCTCTACTTTCAACGCTCTGACTACGCAGTAGAATGCCCCTGACACTATCTGGCGACATAGGGGTCATAGGGGTCAAACATTTATCACTGTTTGTAGATTCAGAAGAAAATCTATCGACCCGGTATTCTTTACCTATATGATTATTTCTATTGGCATCTAGATTGAAATTAAGATGACATCGTCTTTTGTTTGTTAGCGTGTCTTGTTGCGCGGTAGATACATTCGCGTTTTTTGTTTCTCTAACACCGATATCATTTTGCGTCGCTGTAACACCAGAGAGTCCATTTTGTTTGTTGTCTTCAAATTTGGTTTCTATCAACTGATCGCCACTTGTGTCACTTGCTTTGTCGTCGCCTTGATGATAATCTATGGTTACTTTGTTACCATCAGTAGTGTTGTTACTGGTGTCAGGCGTGTCGTCCACATTATCCATAATGACGCTGACTTGCGTCTCGGCGCTCAGGCGCGGAAATGGAAACTTATCATTAAACTGCATACACGGACTTTGTTCAATTCTATTTATATTTTCTAAAGACACAGCACGCGAGCTTCTACTTCCGACACTTCTGTTGTCACGGTTTTCGCATGGTGTGTTTGGAATGGATCCTGTTATAGCTGACATCATACTTAGCCCGAAATATTTCATACTATGCCTCTTAGCGTCCGATACTCCAGTATTAGTGGACATAAACAAGCTTCGGCCTATAAGTATGTACATCATGGTCAAAATGGCGAACATGATCGCATGGCCGCCGAATAGAAAGAAATAAAATCCCGAGGGCAATTTATAATGCTCAACATAGAAATTTGACATAAAACACGTTTTGCCTTCAACTTGAATACTACCACTCATGTTATGTTGAGTAGTATTCGCATTATCAACGTCTTGTTGTATGTTTATACGATAGGTGAACGTTCCATAGAATATTAACGAAGGCCAGGTCGATATTATTCCTAAAAGGACTGCAACAACGCACGTTCGTTTCGCGTAGCGTACACCTAATTCACGACCCAAAAACGGCCTACAAACCATCACATATCTATCAACTGATATTGCAATCAATACAAAGGAGGACGATGCCGATGCTATGAATGAAGTGAAGCGAGATATTTTACAAAGGACCACGTGGTCAAAGTCTAACGGATTCCACAAAATGGCCGCTTCGACTGGCATATTGAACAGGCACGATACAAGGTCTACTCCTGCTAGTGTTAGAATAAACATCGTGGTCTTGTTTGGTTTCCATTGCCAGGTGAATATGTAAATGACCGCCAAATTTCCAATTAAGCCAATTACCATATAGAAAATTACTAATATAAATGGATATATGTATATTTCGTGGAGTCTTGCGTTCATGTCATCGAATAATCGACCGGATGTGACAATGACATTCTCCGTTGTGTTGTTTAATTCCATTGTTCAGTTTATTCTGTGATCAAATCGGCTTTTATTACAAAGGCAGTTCCTGAAACGATAAAATAATATCTAATAAAGAAAATTGTAATGCTTTTATCTGCAAGGTTACAAAACTGAACAAGAATGAAGAATCATGAATCTGATTTTGTAATAACCTAATATAAATGCATACTCATTGCTAAGAGGGATAACCTGTACATTAATACTGAAGTTATAGTCGCAGGAGTTGTCTGCGCATGGGTTATTAACTTGACCTGAAAGAAGATATGCGATAACAGGTGAATATGTGAACGTTGAGTCTTATACCTATATGCTTAATATTTTATACTATAATAGAATCTTATAGAAATCGTAAAATCAAAATGTTGTTGAAGATGACTGCGACATGTAACTATTGTGTGAAACAAACTGCGGAGTTAGAAATTAGTTCGACGGTGTTTCATACAATGCTCTTTACCAGTATCAACATTAAACAGATAGTCTAACGAAACATCTAGTTCTTTAAATAACTTGGTTTAAACATATTTTACTTCCAGTATTTTCGGATAAACAAGTACAATATACAAAATGTAAATAATTAAAACGGAGGAATACCAGTGTTATTGAGTTCATCTCCAAATCATAACTATCTACCACAGTAAAGTTACCTCCGTGGGGAAGTTAATACAATATTTAAATGAATTCACCAGATGTCAAAAGTCTCGACATCATCGGCCTTCTACAAGTAAACATTAAATCTCACTGAAAACAATCGTGATGTCAATGAATTCCGGAAGTATACTGTCTTTGATATCGAGATCGCCACCATGTTGTGTTTTAATTAATGTTATCTTTGATGAAACTAATTAAGTATAGTAATGTTGATCAAACAACTTTTCTTGACTCACAACACCATTATTTAACTTGAATACTGATGAAGGAGGTAGTTGTAAAAATATAGTTCCCTTTTTTTTTTTTTTTTTTTTTTTTTTGTAGAATTTTACATTGAAGTGACATATTTCTCCTTAAATTAAATGGTCACTATTTAAAAAAAAAACATCACTGTATTTTGATGCTGATACCAGATGTCTAACCAATTCTGTGTCATTTTATATTTGGTGGGTCGAATCGTAAAATTGGCCAATTGTTGACATTTCATAAATTGAGAGGTGTCGCCAAGTCATTTAATTTAAATTCAAAACCTGGTCAAAGTATATTTTATATAGATAATTGCAGATTTGAACCTGTGAAGACACATGCTGCAGATTTTGAAATTTCACTGTATTGATGGCAATAATGTTACAATGGTGCCCTATAGGAAATTAAATAGTGGTGTGAGACGTTCTGAACAATAAATATACTTATCTTAAATCATTGCTAATTCACATTCAAGGCAAACCTAAATATTTTTATCATCGAGCTAGTATGTATAAACGTGTTGACCTTTCTATACTCGTGCTAATTGGATAAAAGTACTTTAAATTTTAAATAGATCAGGTTTACTTTATATAATGACATTTTAGCAAAGGTTATTATATATATCATATGTGCATTATAATGATATGATATATTTGTAAATATATGTACACCATGCATGTTTATATTCACTCTCGTCTTGCTGCCTGCCTATATAGTCTTGTTTGGTTTTAAAGCAACACATCCACGTTTGAACTTTTAAAAATAAAAAATTAATTGAGTTATGAGCACATTTCCCATACAAACATATGATCAATTAGCTGTATATGAGCATATAAACACAATCCCGAACAAAATGATGCCCAAATTATAATGCGTGGCTAACACTTTATAAAACAAGCGTGTAACTCACCCGAATAAAAAAAAAGACTTTTAAGGCAGGTAAAGTACACTACGCACTAAAACGTGAAGTTTTTTAACATGACTCGCATAATTCAATTTGAAGCCAAGTTGGAATCCTCGGCAATTTTAAAAATAATTTATAAAGCGTTTGTCACGCTTTATAATTTGAACATCTTTTTTTATAATTCTAAAGCGTTCTGGATAGTGTTTGTTAGCACATATACAGCTCACTGACCATATATTTATGTATGGGAAATGTGCTCACAACCCAACTGAATTGTTTTTTTAAAAAGTTTAAACGTGGATGTGTTGCTTTAAATAACGATGCGATGATGACGATGATTTTATTGATCGTCGCCTGTGGTTTCCCATATTGGCGATGCCTCCAGAAGAATATTAGTATTTTTAGATTTTTGGAGGATAGTGCAGAGATACAGATGACGTTTTTGAATGTCCCTGGTTCTTTTACATGCCCTGTATATAGATAGCACAGATACATGGTATTTGATGATACAAGGTATTTCATTTTTGTAACATTCTCTTCCGGAAGACTGTAACGTATTTTAGTTGGAGGAGCGGGGAATTTAACCCGCAACCCCTGGGTTTGCAGTCCAGGCCTTGTATACTGGACCACTATTCCGCTCTTCAACGATGCAATCCAAATGTTCCAGCTGTATTGAATAAACTTCTGTTATGTTCTAAAACCCCAAATATTGATAGATAACACATTAACCTTTAAATAAAAGGTAAACTATAAACAGTTACGGATATCGTCTGCATACCTAATACTTATGTAATTAATTAACCGTCTTATTATAAATCTTTGAAATGCCATTATTATCTTAATCATGCAGTGAACGTTGTCTACACATCAATAATCTTTTACCATAAATTCCATGTTTAAATATATGAAATAATTGATTTTTGGTTATTCATTATTCAAACCTTATATTCAAGGGTACAAATAGCTCCTTTGTTATTGACTATTTAAACACTGTAATCAAGGGTACTGTTGTAGTTTCTATTTGTTTGTTTCGTAGAAATAAACAGTGACAACTGGCTCAATGGTGGCACTAACTGTGCAGTATACAACATTAAATACCATTACGCCGGCAGCGTAAAACCAGCGCAACACCAATACAATTACTACTAGTACTGCTGCTACTACTACTACTACTTTTACTACTGTTGCTGCTGATGCCACTGCTGTTGCTGCTACAACTACTATTACTACTACTACTACTTCTAATACTATTACTGCGTCTACTAGACTACTACTGCTACTACTACTTCTACTACTACTGCTGCAGGTGCTGCTGCTGTTGCTACTGACGTTGCTACTGCTACTGCTAATGTTACTGCTATGCTACTGCTTCTTCTACCTCTTAGACTACCACTACCACTACTACTACCACTACTACTACTTCCACCACCACTACTTCTACTACTACTTCCATCACCACCACTTCTACTACTACTACTACTACTACTACTACTTCCACCACCACTACCACCACTACTACTACTACTACTACTACTACTACTAATACTACTACTACTACTAATACTAATACTAATACTAATACTAGTATGCAGTTGTTTCATCGAATGTATATAGATATTTACACGTATATTGAATATATACATAATTATTACCATCTGATACAGTATAAATGACGAGAATAAATAATACAAATATCTCCCAGTGAAAATGAATGATTCACGCTGTATATGTGAACATGGTAAGTCAATACAGTTTACAATCAAAGAGTTATGCAAGCTACTCCAATTAATTTAAGCGATACACTTTTGACATACAAGCTTTCTCTCTAGTCAGTTGTATTTAACATTTGTTTCATGTTAGTATTAATAAGTTGATTGAAGGTTATCTTGACTGTTAATGTTGTTTGTCTACGAGCGTAAAACATGGAATGAGTTTATTGATATGGGAAATATTCGGCTGAGAATTCAATTATTTATACAATGATACCTTATATTAATCTAATGGCCAATTCATTCACTATTTATCTAATCAACATGAGGGCCGATAAAAAAGTAAAAGGTATCAGAAGTTGTCCGAATGGTGTTTGAAGTAGGTAAACATTTAAACATTTATGAAAGAAAACTAAATAATACACGTTCAATGTAAACAGTGTAAAGTGTTTTGATGCTTAAGAAATGAAACAGATAAAACAGATTGGAGAAAGACTTTGATCTCGTTCCTTTTTTTATTATGTTTACACATGTATATATACGTATATTTATGTAACAGTTTTCGTGACTTACACTAAGGGTTAACGTCCTTGTTCAAAAGGCATTTATTTTTATAATATTTAGCCGGGCCCGATTAGCCCAGCCGGTAACGAGTCAGTCTATCGATTCAGGATCGTGAGTTCGAATTCCTGCCTGGCAACATTATTCGTGATAATTGGTATACGACATTGTGTCTCATTAGCATTCGTCTCTCATCGCTGAAAAGTGGGAAAGTTATCAGTTACTTGCGGAGATGGGGTGTGCTAGAGTATTGGTTAACATTTCAGGATCCCAGGAAAGGGTGATTAGGTTAACAGATCGTCTGTTAGCTCTCGATGGCATACAAGTAACGCTAAATATTCAATCAATCTATCTTTCTTATGAGATTGACATATGTGTCGTTTATATACGTGGAATAGTCTAGCTAGTATTTATGCATATAATTTGTACGATAAATACATTGTCTTTAAAATACATATCACACTGTATTCAGCAGAGTAGAATATATAACAGAACAGAACAAACCAGGACTAGAATTGTTGAATGAGTTTCAGCATATTGTTTGTATCACATGATAATGAAATGTATAATTTTATAAATATATTCGCTCAATTTATATAATTATATCAAAATGCTTAATGTAAAAATGCTATGTAAGGTGATGCACCGCCAATGTAATTGATGGCGTGTTTTGCGGTTTGAATAATTGTTTAGGTCGTACACATAACAAAGTACTTTTCAAAACTTGTTTAGGTAATTTTAGCACAGTCAACATGTTGCATAAATTTGGTTTTAACCCCATGTATACAGTGATTGGAATATTCTTTCTGATTTCATGACCAAAAAGAATTACACATTAAAATGGATGTGATATGTTTTGTTTTTTTGTGTTGATTATTGTTACTATTTGTTGTTTTTAATTATTGTTGTTTTTTGTGTGTTTTTATTTTAATATTTAACTATTTTTTTCTATTAAACGCTACACAGATTTGTTTGTCGTATAGTTTACGATTATGTAAATGTGAGCAGTTAAACAATGTATGTCTTTGTCTATCGTTACACTGGGCCTGGTTAGCTCAGTCGGTAGCGCGTCTGACTGTCAATTCAGGTGTCTGGTCTTGAGTTCGAATCCCCATCCGGCCTTACTGTCCATGATGATTGTGTCTCACTATGATTTGTCCCTTGTCGCTTAAGTGGGACAGTTACATGTACTTGTGGATATAGGTGTGCTTCCTTCATGGATCTCAGGAAATACCTTCATGGATCTCAGAAAAGACCCCTGAATTGACTGCCAGACGTGCTACCGAATGAGCTAACAGAGTTCAGCTAACTTTCTATTAATAAAAATGGAGATATTAACAAACAGTGTGAAAAACAAATAACACATAAACAAATGAATATGCAGAGTGAACCTAGAACATTGGTACGTGTACAGAACGGCTGTATTTCAGGAAATGATATCAAATATTCATGTATGAGCTACTTGTCAACACGCATATGATACTTGGTTAAACCACCATAATTAAACCACCCTGGTTATATATTGTCATATACTTATTTATTTTCAATCGATTAAGTTAACAACTTGGACATATCACACAGGAAGTCTTCCTGGGTAGAACCAGTTCTAACCACAATGTGGATAAAGTGTCTTGCCCAAGGATACCATCCACAGCCGTAGATGAGAATTGAACCCACGGTATTGTGATCATGGCTCCAATTTCCCACGTGGAGAAGACCTACCCACTTATAGAGATCCACATTAAGCTTAGTCTTACCAGGTTTCCTTTTGCTGCTTCTTAAACTACATGTATTGTCAAAAATCACTTTTATTTTCGAAGTACAGTAAAACATCGATGCTCGAATCCAACAGGACTAGACAAATAGTTCGAGTAAAGGGTTGTTCGAGCCAAGTATTATTCAACACCATACAATAAAAGCACATGTAAATACAGCAAAACAGATATTCGGCACGAGACCAGATAAATAGTTTGAGCTGTATGTGGTGTTCCAGCTATTCGTGTTTGAGCCAACGAAATTCTACTATAATAATGACATTCTCCCATCTTTTATCATATTGTGTTTTTTTGTTTGTTCAGTTGTTCAAGGCTCGGACACTAGTTCAATGATCTTGCCAAACAAGAATATGTCAATGACGACAAGTACATATATAAGTATTTTTATACAATATTCGGTTAACAAAATTTAGTTAATATTTATAGGCAGAGTTCCATCATTGGAAACAGGACATGCTTCCGTGGGGTATAATGGCGCATAATGGCGGTTATAAATAATTCTTGTTTCTTTTTGTTTTAAAATGCATTTTCCTTATTTTAATGTTCTTTTTTTTTTAATTTGAATGGCATTAATGATGTATTTCAACTTTTTGAATGCATTGTCATGTTTGAATTGTGAATTAAGAAAAAGAAATGCTTGGAAATTGGTGTATGAATACATGATTTCGGAAATTTATTTTCACTTTGTCGACAGTGTACACACACTGAGCAGAATAAAAAAAATCTTATATGACACATGACCCTACTATTCTCATCATGTTTTGTTAGTGTAGATTGCTTTTTTCATTTGGGTCTCTCTATAAATGACGACACGCCATTAAATATAGAACAAAAATCAGTGCTGGACTAACACCTCAAACCTAAGCTACTAAAGTGTATTAAACTGACAGAACACCTATCTGAATAACGTAAAAACGAATATTAATAATATTATAAAAAATATATATCTAGACCAAGAAGCGTACGTTAAATATACTTAAAACTGTAAAAAAAATGTGTGTATAATACCTATACGATTAATCTACTCTAATTAAAAATGCATTTGATTCCTCGTGGCATGTGTGCTTCGTGACATGGAACATTTTAAAAGAGTTAAAAGTAATGTTGCGGAGGCGAAATAGGGCACAGCAATAATTAACTTTACACGAGGTAAATCATTTAGCACGTGGTAAGCAATATACCCATACATCAGGGAAATGTGATATCTCAGTTAATAAATTTTACTGACGTACATGTATAAAAATATACCGAGAGGAATGAATACCCAAGCCTGAAATTAACTGCGATGTTGTTCTCGTTTGCTTTAGTGAATTGAGTTTTAGGCGATAATTGATATAATAATACGAAATAGCAATGTGAATGTGCTCAATGGTCAATATCCTTCCGCAGAAGGTCACAGTTTAACAGCAGCTTAATGTTATTCATGCGTATGTTATCACAAAATATATGAACTTTGTAATAGTTTGATTTTTAGTAGTTAAATAACGTCCCACAATTGTACAATAATGTAACACACATTTTAAAATACAGATTTCAACGTATATGGGTTTCTATCAGTGTTGTATCTAAAAGTACAACATACAATATGCAGATATTGCGGTAAACTGTTTCATTTTTTCTGACATTTACATCTGTAGCCCTCACACGGTTTGAGCCGCATGCGTGTACGATTATGTTTACATGTCAGGCAATTAATCTAAATGTTAAACTGTATAATTTACAAATATACTAATTATATCAATGTTTATAAGTACTTATTTGTAAAATACATTTATTAATTACATTCATGTATCAATGTTGATAAAAATGTTTTATAAAATCATATTATGTTAATGTTTCGCTGTGTGTGTTATATGGCGCTTTGATGCAAATAATACATATATGTTTGAGGGTATCACGGGAGATTCTCTCTGATAAAAAGTTTTAATTAGTAAATTAATACTATCATTATTATTAGTGTTATAAATATGATTATTATTACTAGCAATAGTAGTAGTAGTAGTTGTTTTTGTTGTTGTTGTTATAGTAGTAGAAGCAGCAGCAGCAGCAGCAGCAGTAGTAGTAGTAGTAGTAGTAGTAGTAGTAGTAGCAGCAGTATTATTACTAGTAGTAGTAGTATTGTTATTATTATTATTTAGATAAAATACAACCTGTTATCAATTGGTAAATGCGCTAATGCATTACAGTTTTATTATCCATCACTTCGCAGTAATGCAGTTTTTGTCTATTTCTTTTTAATTTCAGCATAAACAGGACTACTCCTGTGTGCTTGTATTATAACACGTGGGAAACATACTAACTGTTTATTGGTAATCCTGTACACATTAATCCGATTGTACGGCCAATGGTCAGGATATCATGATATTTATTATAAACATTCCAGAGGGATGTAAACCATTAATTACAAGTATACAATTACTGACACTATAAGTGTGAAATAGAACATTGCCGTGTTCCTTTTGGGGATAGATGGCAATTATGCCATCGATTTTATTTCATGTTGATTTCGAAAAGAGCTTGCGGCTTTTACGAATCACTCCGTTTCCTTGGTACAACCAGGACTAGGGCATCTTTATAAGATACAACCGTGCCGAGCCCGGGTTCGAGCAAACAGCCTTCTTGCATAAATGGTGAACCCACAAAATCACTTATATAATAGCCTGATTTAACCGGTATATTATAGGCATTTGTTACTGGATATATTGTAAGCTGATGTTACCAGGTATACTATAAGCTACTGTAACCTGTTATATTATAGACATTTGTTACTAGTTATTTTGTAAGCTGCTGTTACCGGATATATTATAAACGACTGTTACTAGGTAGATTATAAGCTACTGTTACCAGGTACATTATAAGCTGTTACTGTTACCAGGTATATTATAAGAGTTTGCTACTGGATATATTGTAAGCTACTGTTACCAGGTATATTGTAAGCAGCTACGGTATATTTATATATTACAGTATATTTAAGGCAGTTACTGTTACCAGGTAAATTATAAGTATTTGCTATTTGATATATTGTAAGCTGCTGTTACCAGGTATAAGCAGCTGCTACTAGGTATATTATAAACTATTATAATCAGATATATTATGAACTTTTGATACAGTTTATATTGTTAGCTGCTGTTACCGGATATATTATGAGCTGCTGTTACTAGGTATATCATAAGTTGTTGTTACATGTACCAGGTATATTATAAAATACTGTTACCAATTATATTATAAACTACTATTTACTATTACCATATGTATTATAAGATACGTTTAACTAGCTAATGTTACTAGGCACATTATAAGCTACTGTTTCCATGCTTATTATAAGTTGCTGCTACCAAGTATACTATAAGCTGAAGTTACAAGTTATATTAGAAGTTGATTTTACCAGCTATATTATAGCAACTGCGGACATCAGGTATATTATAAGATCCTGTTACAAGATATGTTATAAGCTGCTGTTACAGGATAAGTTGAAAGTTGCTGTTACCGGATATATATAAAGTTGAAGCTAATGTTAACGAGTATAACATGATGTTGCCTGATTTTTACCATTATCATTGTCATAATCATTATCCTTTTGAAAACTATTGTTATAATTATCATCATTAATCACTTATGTTGTAATGTATATGACCGCCGATGGTGGTAATAAATAGTATAACAGCAACTATAAGATGATAATGATAATGATGATAACGATGGCTATATTCTTGCTGCTGGTGCTGCTGTTGTAACTGCTGCTAGAGCTGATGATGAATATGCATATGATGATGATGATGATGATTTTGATGATGATGAAGATTTTGATGATGATGATGATGATGATGATGATGATGATGATGATGATGATGATGATGATGATGATGATGATGATGATGATGATGATAATAATGATAATAATAATGATAATGATGATGATATTGATTAAAGAGAAATAAATACATTAAGTAGGATGACTATATATATAATTATTGTTGATGTTTATGTACTGACTTACCTTGTTATTGTAATTCCAGCACACTATTTAATAACGCATGGTGAAATATTACAATGTTAATATAGATATTTATATTTCCATTTTACATCCTTTTGCTGCGTTGTAACGTTATTTACCACACATACACCTCATCAGGCGTTACGTGACTTGACATACGCCACAGTGCAGCCCGTAACCACATAATCATTGGTTTTTATTACGCTTTTTTTATTTATGTGGTTTACGCAAGTTCTGCGAATTCCATTCCTCCAAACACTGTATTTATATGATGTTTGTTGTATACAATGTAGAAATAACTGTATCATTTAATCAGTTTGTTAGTCACTGCGAAGCTCAGCTGTCACGTAAAATACATTTTTATTAAAGCACCTATCATATATTATATTATGTAAAACATGTATTGTTTGCTCTTCTATAAAAAGTATTTCTCTAAATTACAATTTTGATAAATGCGTATTTTGGCACCTAAAACCTCCCCGTAAACAGCAGCAGCAGTTGAAATTTATATATATTTTTATTTTGAAATCATATCACGCACATAAATTAGACATTAATCGAAACACTTGTCATGAGAAGAACGAAAGTTTGTACCGTTCATTGAACCTGCCCAATATGTTTTAAAATTCAGTAATAAATACCAGCATATGACGACTGTAACATTAACAATAATATTAGTGTTTACTGTCACCAGTAGCGGTTATGCGGCATACTCACTCTCCAGTTTAAATATCCGCCCGGTATGTGTATCACTTGTTTATGTAAGTTTATGTAATTTATTAATTGTTTACATATGTTTTGTTTTTATTTTACACAAATTTCTGTGTAGTCACTATATTACGTAAGCCAATTGTTTGTTTAACCCCAGTGACAAGGTAAACCTTATCGTATGTTACACGTTCCGTATTTGTATTGCTTCCCTTCAACTGCGCATGTTTTGATTGTATTTAACTCAAATCTCCGTATCCAATATATCACGTGATCAAATATCTAATCAAAGCTGCCGAAGTTAACGTTTTTGCATATTCTCTCTTGTTTAAAGATATTTAATTCATATCCTTTTCATCTGCATGCATTTTTTCTCTGTGATTGACACATACCTCTGTATCCAATACCAGTATATCACGTACTCAAATATCTGATAAATCCAAGATACTGGAGTAAACATTTACGTATATCCGCCCCGTTTTTTGTACAACTATATCGTTAAAACTTATAAATTTATATTCCTTTCAGCTACATAAATTTGTTTTTTTAATCAACACACATGTTCAGTATCTTCTATATTACGCAAGTTAACTTCTCATCTATTTAACCCCCGACGCCGTAGTCCACCTATACCATATGTGTACGCTATTAACAATCTAATAATTTAATGTCTTACTCAACTGATATGTAAATATTCCGTAACACTTAATTGGAATACAATGCACGCTTCTATGGTGTACGATTAAATCGTCAGTGTAGCAGTCGCGCACGCATTTAACGTCTGCATCTGTCCCATGATGCATCACTTCTCAGTGAGCTCCACAAATGCTGGCAGTATGTATTGGGAAACGTATTAGGCCAAAATTAAAATATTATGTGTTTGCTTCTTGCTGTTTTACTCTACCCCTTTACCTACTCTACTCACCAAATAAAGCTTCCTATCAAATCAGTCAGATTTGGAGTCAATATTTATTTTTATTTCATTCAATGACATTGTATTTTGTGCATGATAGTTATAATAATGATACATCATAGTTAAACCGATCCATTATAAATATTGTCAGAAATAAAAATTATATTGAAAGAAAGTCCTGCTAACATACCCAATATCGGAAGGGGTCAGACTAGCAAACATTATCTAACGTTGGCCTTATCAATATGACATGTTTAAATCATTTACGATGTTTGGTTTTGCCGCAACACCTGTTTACAGAAAATGAAATGTAAGACAATTTATTATATAAGACCAGGTTCTTTTTCAAAAACACGCACTCCTTTGAACAGAACATTTAGAACACTTAGAACAGTGAATGAAATAAATCGTTCGTATGGATACATGTGGCATATTAAACTCACACAAACATATACAAATATTCGTTTTTACGCTTTTTTCGTGTAATAATTCCCACATGCTGAAAGTTAATTACGTCAATTAATATTTCAACGTAATGTACGCAGTCAATTATATAAGAAGCCTTGACAAGTACAAAACACTTGCACTCAGAAATTGACGGAATATCACAACAGATCTAATAAACTGCAGACATGTGTTTAAAATTATAAACTCCACGTATAATATTCACTAGCAAGAGTTGAACTGAAAAGAAAGTTTATACCGTTCATATCTATAAACATTTATATAACTTAAATTTGTATATGCTCTACAGAAAACCGTACAATAAGTCACACGTAGAGAAACGACACATAATGACACAAAATGACACGAAATCCTCTCAGTAAACATTGACAATGTAAAAAATGTTTATTTTACATAAAAGAAGCAACTGGGCTAATGCTTATCAATTTTACGCATTTTTGAACGCCCTTTTAACCGAGTGTAGATCTCATTTTGTAGATTTTGAGAAAAGATTGAATAGTGTGCGATTTAAACTAACATTGTTTAAATACGACTGACATACTTTTCACAGTATTTATGAATGTATTAAATACTTAATATGCGTGACGGTTTATTTGTTCACAAATCAGGTGTATCATTATAAGTAGTAGTGTAAACGATGATATTAAGAAAGGTTAGTATATAAATGTTTTAAAACTGAATATAAAGTTGAGTATTATGTTAAATGTTGGATTCTGGTATTTTAAGGGTGTAAGCCCACCATAGATTCTTGTTCTTTATTCTATAGTGAATAAAAAATGTTTGCATATTTGTCAATAATTAAAAGACGCAAACGAAATAAGTGAAACCTACATTTAATGTTTGTCAACCTCTGCACTACAAAAATATGATGAGAAAAGTAGCATCCGAGATAATTTTCCGTTCAGTGTGTACACTGATGACACGGTGAAAGTAGACGTCAAATACCCCAATTTCCAAGCATCAATTTGTTATTCTAAATTCACATTTTAAAACATGACAATGCTGTTGAACCAGTACGGAATTTGAGCCCAGACACATGCTGCAGATTTTGTTTTTTCACTGTGTTTCTGACATAAATGTTACACTGGAGTCCTATAAGAAATGTAATAGTGGTATGAGACGGGATGACGTGAATGACGATTACGAAAACCTTAAACATACTTCAAATGATATTAGTGTTCCGTCTACCTCGTTCTCTGTAGATTATACAGACACGCGTGACCTATATCTTACATCGCCAATAATCTACAGGTATGAGTGTACAATGAAAGCGCACTTATACATAAGCATTTAAAATAAAAAACAAATGCAATAGTGCAGCTTTTAATCATAAAAGGCGTACACACAATTACTTAATTATTGTTAATTAGAATGCCTGTTTGTCTCATTAAACAAAGTGCAAAACATTAATGTTCGATTATTTGTACAATTGCAAAGAAATATTACCGACAAAAAACGAACTTCTTGAATTATGTTTGTGATCCTCGGTCTTTAACATGTCGATTAACCGTAATACGTGTACAGAGATATTGCGTGTGAGATTTTAAACCAAACCTCCGTTACAAATCAAGACTATTCTGCAGTAACTGCTGTATATAATCATGTAAGTAAAGTTACATTTTATACAGAAAGTATCCGTATTTAATACCCAATTGCTTTTGCTCCGAAATGTGATGCATTATTCGCCTGACAAAGAGTCACATGGGTAAATTATCGACCCATTTCCTGTTCAATGGCGTATATTACAGAGACGAGCAGCCCGTTTATTCGCTGTAGTAGCTATTCAGCAACACGGGCACGCACTCGAAGAATCACGTGATCAAATTATAGCGGCATCGTCTTCTGTTTTAAAATATAATCTGAACATATTATAAAAATATACGTCACTGTCATGTTTAAACAACTCTACATGCTATAAGTAGTGTTCATTAGATTGAGGGTCAGTTTTTGTCACGTGGTTTAAGACGTAATGGACACTTGCCTCTTATCGCTAATGTTGTAGTTTCGAGCCCAGATTTGTCCCAAGACTTCATGTCAGAAAATTTGCTAGTTACTCACGGAAGTACAGTTGTTCTTCGAATTCGCAGATTCAATCTAAGGTCTATCTTCACGAATCGAATACCATATTCAACCTGTCCTATGAAGGATGGTTAAAACAGCAACATATTAGAACCAATCAGTTGGCAGATATACACCAATTGAGTGCAAACTGTGCAGACAGACAGTTGCATCACAATACAGCTATATCATTTTATCGTATATATAAATTGCTCAAACAAATCAAACTAATCAATCAATTAACCATGAAAGTATTTTTCAATTAAAGTACACCCGTTTCAATGAAGACGCAACTGTTATATAAATATATATATATAAACGATTAACAATCCAACAGAAGAGTAGGCAGTGCCAGACATTTTAACAATACCTCTGGGGTGTGTTAATGACATTGGAAGTACCAACAACAAAAAAAAATAGTAATATAACATAGGTTAGAGCGATATAAGAGGAGCTATGCAAGACCGCTTTCAAGAATCAGCAACATTCCTCATATTCTACTGCAGTGATGCACTACACAAACTTGTATTTCTGGCCAAGAAATATAATAATTTCATTAAACAGCTGGCAAAAAATCCAAGTTTCACACGTGCATTGTTCAAACTACACAATGTTCACGAATCGGCGCACGTAATCGTATGCTCGCATGATTTCACCTCACACGTCATGAATGCTTCATATTAACCGTCTGCAGCACCTTAAACATAAAATACACAGCTGATTGGCGCATATCTAAATATGTAAAAGTTCACAGTGCCGCTTTAAATTACTTATTAAGAATTAACACGAACACTTTTTAATTTGTTGATTAGTGTACTCTTTAAAAGAGTCATCTCTTAAAATATAGTTTTACTCTTTTGTTTCGTTTTGCCAAGAACAAGATGCCTGTGCAAAATGTAGATGAAAGGCGGTAGTTGTTTGTTAATTAAGTACTATAAGGTGACTCTCTTGTCCTGCATGCAAATTGTTTAATTCTATAAAACTTGAATGTTTTGTGCAGTTTGCAGCGAGATGGCCCCAACACCTGAAGCTACATTACTGGGTAATAATCGGGCCACCTTGCGGATGCTAAACAACAACAAAAAACAACCTAATATCAGATGAAACCAAAGAAACAAAAACAAAAATATTTAATCAATGTTATAATTCACTCAGACATTCAACTTATATGCCAGTTACACCTTATTTATTTACTTCAAGAGATATGTGATGGTAAAATGAGGAAATATTTCTGATTTGCAAACAGTTCTTATCTCTTGAAGTATTATCTAATTGTTTTACAAATTACATCGCTACACCAAAAAACACATTGCCAATGATTAAGTCAGTATTTCAGTAGTGGAGAACGGTTATTTAAACCAGTCAAGTTAAGATTTTATTAGCATAACATATGTATGGTCTCCCTCTTTACATATATAATACTTACGGCTGTTATGATAATAAATTGATGAATACAAAAACAACACCAAAAACACACACGCTTTAACGATTGTCAGAGAGAAAGAAAAACTAATTTAGAATTGTTTTATTTCAATTATCATCTAATTGACTTACATTGGTTTTATTATCCACACACAATAAAAGCACTTTTAATGGCTTTTGAATGATTGCAAAATGTAAATATATCCGGTTAATAGCTTTTGCCAAAATAAAATTAATATATGCACGTGTTTCTAAAATTGAAAAGTATCATCTTAGACATGCGGGTGCAAATATCAATAACCAAAGAAACATTGCGACGGAGAAAAGTTGGATGAAGCGTGATATTTGTATTGCTTATTATTTTTAAAAAAATTGTTACAACCCCTGCATGTTAATTTGTTAAATGAAATTGAATATTTACCACACCTTTAATCTGCAGTGAATTAGAGCTGAGTATCTTTGTTCAAAGATCAATTCTAATATTAAAATCGGGCCGTCAAGAGAATAATCAGTATCTGATATACACATTGCGTTGCAGTTTGTGGTAGCCACTGACGACATGTTCAAGCGTATTTAACTAGGCCCACAGAAGATGAACCCAGAATTGGCCAACCGGCAACGGCTGTAAATAAGTATTATGTCGGCAGGCTGAAGGAGCATATAGAGAATGATTGGCGTATATCTTGCTAGGATATAGATTGTGTCATTGACGCTAGTGAACGGTATTTTAATAATGAGGTAGAGCAGCGCTAGGTATGTATCCCATTGAAACAAGCGACCAATTTGACGCTGCCATTGCACATACTTTATCGGAAATACATGGAAATAAAGGTGAATCCTTATTGTCTCGTATTGAAGCTATAGACAAGACGTTGCCAAGATCTTACAAACCGGAATTTGAAACGTCAACCTGCTGAGTTGCACACTCTTGCTTCTCCCAGACAATTCACCGGGAAACAAATTAATTTGTTAACGATGTTAACGATATGCGCTAACGGTTCGACCAGCATTTTAATAATGAATATTAAACATTACCAAACAGTTAATGGCGACTACTGTTGGACGTTCCTACAACGACACATGTTTGTGGCATGATATTAGAACAACGCGTCCTGGACTCTTGCACAGGCGATCATAGTACATTACAACACCGCTGATAAAAAACGCGCCTATTTTAACGAATTCATGACGTTATACTAATGAAAGTGCTGGAGCATTAGCCCTTTTGTACTTATTTATGACTCCACCGATATTTTCCCTGATCTAAAAGAAAATGTATTCGAGGTATTCGATTTGAAAACTTAAAGGAGCTTGAATTAATAGCATCCGAACAGGTCCAATGTATCAACAAGTGTTGCATGGCTCGGTTGCCAGACTTCCGATTTGTTGGCACACAGCGATAGAGAAAAATGCACTTTACTTTAAAAGAATATAAGAAGGCGAGCTCTCTAGCTCGTAAAGTATTTCCTAAGCTCCGCCGTTGGCAAGACTTTTGATATAACCCTCGTTTAATGTTTCATCATGATAAATGCAAGCACAGTGGCACAAACCCGAAACAAGAGTTCTAGATTAATAAAATTGAAAATCATGAGTAGCTATACAAAATATGTATTAGATGTTTAGGATTTCAACGCATCATGGCAACACTCTTACAATACCGTCAGTCTTTTGTTGGATATGTGTCAATACTGGCTGGAGATGAAGCATTGAATCAGGAGCATAGCATAATGCTGCAAGGCTACTTTGTACAGTTACATAAGTTATGAATATACACTGAAGCATGTTCACATGTTCGAAGCTTGTTGGGTCACAGGAGCATATTGGGGTCATATGAAGCGAAATTCTCCCAGCTTAGGTAAACCGGAGCATGTTCACAAGTTTGTAGCTTGTTGGGGTCACAAAATCATATTTGAGTCACACGAGGCAAAATGCTCCAAGCTCATGTAAAGTATATAAATGCTTGATAATTATAAAACGGAGATTAGATTGGCGGTCCAAGTGTTAGATTGGTGGAATATTGTTCAGAGAAACAGCAGTAGTAAAAGGAGAATAAACATTATACTACAAGCAGTGGGATTTCTGACTTTTATAATTCCCACGAAATTTGTAAAAATATATAATTTGAAAGTCAATATGTTGATATTATTGAATTCAAAGCGCAAACATTTTATTCACTATATATATTACCTATAGTAAAGTTCCAAGTCGTTGCAGTTCTGGAGAATCTTGTAGATTATGTAGTAACGACTTGCGTTGAAGATTGGCCTACCAAACCTCCACCCTAAACTGACGATTGGACTGTTTGGAATTGCAGATCAACGTCATAAAATATTTACTTATAAACATAATACCGTCTTTCATGGAAGTAAGAGGTTGATGTTCCGAATCGCGATGGAAGCACGTGCTTTTTTTCTGATGCAGTCGTTTGCTCACCCAGCAGCTAGTTAAATTGAAAGGTGTCAGAAATCTAACAGTTTGACGCCTGGAAAGGATGGCTTTCTGGAAATAACCTTGTACAGCACGAGAAAGAGACATTTTTCTACATACAAGTATGCCTTGTGTTTATTCTACCCAGAAAGTCTTCGAGTGTGATTTGTCTTAACTGGTAGTACTTGTTTCACGAGTAAAATAAATACGATTAAAATTAAACATTCTGGCTGGTCCTTTCAACAGGGGTGACACTATAATAAACACACCTTACGATAGGGGTGACACTATAATAAACATACCTTTCAATAGGGATGACACTATAATAAACACACCATTCAATAGGGGTGACACTATAATAAACACACCTTTCAATAGGGGTGACACTATAATAAACACAACTTTCAATAGGGGTGACACTATAATACACACACCTTTCAATAGGGGTGACACTATAATAAACACACCTTTCAATAGGGGTGACACTATAATAAACACACATTGAATTTACTTGATAACAAGGAGCGTGAATAAAACAATTGTCAACCTCCTAAGACAAATTACCCTCATGATAAAGTGTCGGTGTTATAATCACATGCAGTAACATAATTAATGTAGTTACACTAGACTTCCATAAACAAAACACAACTGATAGTTATGTCATAGATATTAAACCTGATATTTGCCTTAACAACCTGTAATACGCCGATAATTACCAAACGTACATTCGATACACGCGTACGAGTTTGTGAGAAATATATGGATTGTTGTCCCTAATGCTGGTAGACTTTAAAATTACACCAGGAGATCATAAACAAAACACAACTGATAGTTAGGTAATATAGTTTGAAACTAATATCTGTCTTACCAACCTATAATACGCCGGTGATTACCAAACGTCTAAAGTAATTACTGTAAAGTCACGTTTCCATCAGATGCTTAACAGTCCTTAAACAACACATTACACGATAAGTGCAATTGACTTATTGGTGTAGTTTACTGAATTTTTCATCTATTAAAGTTTGATAAATTAGAAAGGCCACGTGAGTTCTAAGCTTTTCGCTAAATTTACAAAGTTTAAAATTGCATCGCTAAAACCGTTATTGTTCCACATCTTGCATATAAGATTAAAGCTGGCTGTACTCGCAAAACGAGTTCAATTTCGTAGTGGTATTTGATGTATCCGATAATTGTTTTCATATTTGAAATTGATGTTAACAGAAGCAGCAAATGCTGCCTTAAAACCTTCAAGAAAACCATTTGTCATGACAAAACATTAAGCACAGGGCAATGGTTTTGTTGTTGTCTATTTCGTATTACTTTGTGATGTACAACTTTAATTTCAAGAAATTAATAACTATACATTGTTTTTTTTTTTATGTATTTAGAATTTGAATACACAAACTCTAAATGTATTCTTCTAATAATAAGTGAGTGAATATACTAGTACGTTTGTTTATGCAGTTCGTGGTCCATTAATATTGAGGCAATAAAATGAGACACGGTGCTAAACAAATAAGAATTTAATTTATATATATATATATTTCATTTCAGTCCACATACAATATTTACACACAGTAAACAAAGACAGCTCAGAAAGAATTGCTATTGTCAGCATCCCAATACAAACAATCGTTATATTGTCAGAGGGCCGTGGGATTGATCATCAGCCATGATCATTGCGAACGATGATAGGGATGGAATAACGAAAACATTGTGTTTATGTTCGACCTTTATCTATACAAAACAACTTATAGAAGTTACGTCATTGATACATATAAAGCCGCCAGGCGTCAGACATCGCGATGTTAAGTAACATATAAAAAGTGCCCTTTCCTTACAGCCATGTGTGATGTCCTTAAACAATACACTTTATCTGCATGTGATCAATAATGGTTCAACTCAGAAAGACTTCCGGCGTGGTTTGTTGTAGTAACTTGTTTCACAATCGAAATAAAATTAATAAGTATAATAAACATACGTGTACATAGTAATGTGTAACAATGATATGTGAATATTCAACAGGTATTAGATTGAGATAATGATATTCCAATCCAACGTGTCACTGTCTCATTTGCAACCGAGACAAAAAAAAAAGGAAAACCGATGTTATGAAGTCCAAGTGCTCATAATTGACATATCTTCTTGCATACAAGAAAGCTTTCATACCGGTCAAGGATTTCCACGTATTTTTACCGCGTACGGAAATATCATCCTTCACCCCGTCCACGCACTCATCCTACATCGCTGTGACGTTGGAACTATTTATGACGTGACGTATTATAACAAATGACGTTTGGCGTCTTAAAAGCCATTGTGATTAAATTTAATACTAGCTTTAAATTAAAAATAAGTATTTAATGTGTTAGGTATGTAAGAAAAATAATCGTATACCTCTCTAAATAAGTACATCATTCACAAGGATCATTCTATCATATCTGTCCGTGAATTGTATGAGTACGTGCATTTCGTCTCGACCTTAAGGTGAGATAGAATATATTCACTCCTAAAATACATATAGCAGGCACCCATATCCAGTATGGAGAAAAAAGTGCACACACAGTCCATACACTAAACATTTGAGAAACTAATAACCAGCATATTCCTAGAGACGTCTTGCTTTAATAACATTTGTTGCATATTTCAACACGAGTGTGGATGGTATTGCCTTGTGTCATTTATTACCTATACAACATGGTACCTCTTGAAATCCTTGAGAATCATAATGGCACGTTCATTGATGCCAGACGCTGTGTATTACATGAATACATCTTCACCAATGTAACTATGCACTCATACACTGTACATGGGACACAATTATTGAGATTCTATTTTAAGAGTAAATGATGAACTCGTAGTGTCATAATAATTGCAAAGAAGTTAAATGTATTGCATTGTTTTGCGGACGGACTCTGCAACGGGTATTGCAATAGTATTTTGAAGCAAAATGTAGTTATGTAGTCGCAGTAAATATCAGTACAGAAAATCAATGCACAAAAGCGATGAGAAATGTTAGATGCAAAAGGTGACTATAACCAATATGAATGGTTTTGTGGACGGACAATGCACAGTATATATAAGTAAACTGTAGTGACGTAGTCGTAGTTCTATAATTATAGGAATATCTCCACCATTGGGAACAGGAAATATGTCCATGTGGTAGTCTAATGGCGGTAATAAATAATCGTTGTTTCTCTTTCTTTATTATGATGCTCATTCTATATTTTGAATGGCATTATTTGATTGTACACACTGAATAGAAAAAAAATCTTATATGCCACAGAAGTTTTATTTCTTTTGTTTGGCTCCTCCAATGATGGGACTACACCTTTCAAAGAAGCCAATAACAACAGGTTTTGAAGGAATACCATATTACAGCAATATTTTAAATACACATTATTGTAAGATTGCTGCAATGATATAAACAAGCATATGCTGATCCAAATTTCATGGGGATTGTCATGGATAGCTACATTTCAAATGATGTTCGTCAAAGAACATAATAATAAATATATCGGATCTTGGTTTCTTTCTCCTGTGACACACCATGCTTTCCATTGACGCATTATTAGCTTTAGTCCGGCAGGCACCTCTTTGCGATTGTGGTCTGCTGTCTACCATTGGACTAAAACTTAAAAAATAACATGCTTACAATATCATTTAGGCGTTAAAATGAGACACGATGTGATAAAGTGGGACACGGTGTTACACAAATGAGAATATATTTCTCATACACTAAGCTCAGTAAATATTGCTTTTGTCAGCATCTTAATACAAACTACTGTTATATCAATTGTTAGAGATACAAGCACGTACAGAAACACCAACTGATATTTTTACACAAGAAGATCCTTAACAAAAACAAACTAATGTTTATGTAACAGTGAATTTTAACATGATATTTGTCTTTACAATCCATACCGCACCAAGGATTTACAAACGTCAAAAGAAATGTGTGTTAAATTCAGTTCAATTAAGATGCTTAACAGCCATTAAAACTACACGTTCCAGTCTTTACTCGATTGATTTATGAGGTAGTTTTCTAAATCCTTCATCTTTCTTCGTTTGATAAATGGGAATACCCACGAGCTTTGGCTATTAGATAATTTAAATTGTTGCAATTTACTTTGCTAAAGCTTAAAATGTTACATCTCTAGTGCACTTAAAGCTAATGTATGCACTCGAATTTCAAGTTTAAAGCTTTTACTACCACGGTAGTATATATTTTGTTGACGACTATCAAATTACAACGCTACATTAGGATATCTGCTTATGGTGAATTAACATGTGTCCATGTGTATAGAGTGCATCTCCCTTGAAAATCAACTTTTTTTCCAAACTACACATAACAACCACTTTTTAGAAATTACATTTTATCCTTTTTTGCCAATTAAATGTATTAATAATAATCTAGTATTATGCACAATCATGACAAAAACAATGCATTAATGACTGTGAAATTTTGAAAAAAAAGGTTGTCTGATTTGAATCATGTACTGAACTATATAAAACCTGCCCGATAGCTATATTGTGGCTTTTGTATAGCCGTTGGGGCTTTAATGTCGAACCGGTATTTCATATATCTGTTAAATCTGTATCCTATTACCAGACTGATGTGACGGACATAGGAAGTTGTAGCCAGACATTTTAGTCTAAATGTCAAAAGTATTTTGTTTAATTATATTTAGATATATCAAAAAGGTGTATAATTGAAACAATATTATAATTTAACATTGTCTGGCCGAAATATAATAAATGTACTACATATATGTGTGTATGTATATACTTCACCCAGGCACATTATACCAAAATATAGTCTGTCTGACCAATACTAGAGACATCCACTGACATTTGAATGGAAGCTATTAAGACATTTTTTCACGTCTTTGATACACTTGGAATATCCATATTCGAAAATCATCCGCGCTCGACCAATACACCACATCAGTATGGTCATGATGTATAGAGCTTTGTTTTATTTTAGTGATCGACTTTGCTTTAATATACCAATATGTTAATGACAGTCATGGTTATTTTCAATTTCGGAAAAGAAAATGAAGTGACGATGGTTGTTAAGATGGTATAGGAATTACAGTAATGTTTCTGACAATCATTGACATCATAACTGATGAAAGTATTGATGACTGTTGGGAATTCTAGGATTATGCTAACGATGATTTTGACAATGATAAAGTAATGAAAGAGATGATGGATGTTCTAGGATTATGAAAAGGATGAATTGGATAATAGTAAATTGATAAAAAAATGGATGTTTGAGAAACATGAAAAATTTGATCATAGAAAATTGTTTAAATAAATTTGGATGTTCTAGAATTCATAATTTATGCAATGAAAATAAAAGTACTATTCCCCCGTGATTCTTGCTCACCAAGGGCGTACACAAAATGACTAAATTATGGCGCATATCTGTCTCATTAAACAACGTGCAATATAAATGTTTGTTTATTGTACTACTAGATAACCGAATCTCTAAAGAAACCACGTTCAGTTCAGACCATACTTGGTGCTATATGAAGTGTCCTTGACGTGATCATCGAAAATGTTTCGGTGAAATGTGTTACAATAATTGTTATCGTCTATTTTGTTTTACCTTTAACAATGAAAGGCAAGTAAAACACTGATCTCAGCATGAATTGCTATAATCCATAAGGTTGAAAATAGTTTGTTTTAGTTTAATCTTTGTCTCTATAGTACTTTTAAATCAATCAGTACAGCAACATAAACGTACACTCTCTGGCCCTTGTAGTTGAGTAGGGGTTCACTAACTGTTGCGCAGATACAATATTTTAGAATTAATGAGTTGGCAGACATACAAAATTGGTGCAAAATGTGCAGGCAGTTGCATGATATTACAATTAGTTATTGTATTAAGTTATAAACAAGTTAGATATATAATCACACAATTCACACTCATGAAAAGTGTGTTCATCTTACATACATCCGTTTCGATGAAAAAAAAACAACTGTTTCATATTTAATGATAGGGAACAGCAGCGCCGATGCATGACAGTTTAACAATACCTCTAGGGATTGGAGATACCTAAAATAAAAACTTAGATAAAACTGCTTGAGTGCGTGCGTACGTACGTTCGTGCGTGCGTATGTGCGTTTCTAGACAGGAAATATACTCAAATATTTTAACATCTGGGATTAATCCAAATTACATGTATGCATACATATTTTAAAATGCATTATGCTCTTTGACCTTTTTTATTTCGACTATTTTTTTTTAAAATGCATGATAATATTCAAATCATTTAGGCTTATTAGTTAAATGTATTATTCTACAATTTGACCATAATTTCAACAAAAGAGTCACAATCAGTCCCATACGGCGAATATGGTAAACGTTGAAACAAAGTTTGAACGCTTTTCAATGAATCATATCAGATGGTGAACAGATAGCGGACAGGACAATTGAATATCTGATTACATGGAGATATATGTTGGAATTTCTAATTCGCCAGTTTGTACAGTTTTGCAAAGATCGTGTAGATTAATGACTACACAAAGTGACTATTAGATGAAAGCTCCTTAAATCACTCGGACAGGCTGTACCTAAACACTTTTTTTAAATTTATTTTGAGATATTTGGAAACTTTGTGATGTATACACTTCGAAAAAGTCCACATGTTTATCTGGATGCCTGACTTTAGGATATACTTAAAGGCAAATAGCAGTTTTAAAATAAATATAAACAAACATACGTTTACATAATAATTAATAAACTTGATATGTACTGTAAGCTCTAGAATAAACTAAGTACTAGTAGTATTTTAAAGACAAAACTTTTACTATTTTTAACATAAGTATATTTTTGACAAGAATGTCGATGGAATAGCCTTGTGTCATTTATTACCAATTCAACATGTTACCTCTGCAAACACTTGAGTATTGTACTGGCACCTTCGTTAATACCAGATGATATTTTGTACCTGTTATATAAATACATTTACACTACTGCATACACTAATACACCGTTTATGAGAGACATCTTTCTTGAGACTCTTGAAGTAAAAATGGCTGTGAAACCGTACTATTGTTGAGAAGCAAAGCACAATCTTAGCTCCATTAAGAGTTGAGAAGCAATATGTAACAGATATAAAAACCGATGTTGTTGTAACGATACAGTACCTATTTTTGCCTGAGATAAACTTTGGTTAGAGTAAAGGCATATAGAAGTAAAATGTAGTGATATTATCATAGTATCAATAGTATTTGGTAGAAGTAGCGTATTTGAATGAGGAAGAAAAATGATTACAAATGTAAGACACAGTGTGGAACGTTGTTGAGATTTAAGTAAATTTATCGTATCAGATAAAGAACTATGTTTGGATAGCATGAGAGGCAACATCTGTTTTTTGTGTCACGCCGTATTAATTTACCTGGTTATTTGCTAGCGTTAACTATATTTTAGATGAACATGATTTAAACAAGATACAACCGTATATTTACATTAGGTTAGGAGTCTTCGGTAATACTGATATTTTAACCGTATATTTGCACATGTGCATGAGGTAAGGAGTCTTCGGTAATATTGATATTTTAACCGTATATTTGCACATGTATATGAGGTAAGGAGTCTTCAGTAATACTGATATTTTAACCGTATATTTGCACATGTATATGAGGTTAGGAGTCTTCGGTAATACTGATATTTTAACCGTATATTTGCACATGTACATGAGGTAAGGAGTCCTCGGTAATACTGATATTTTAACCGTATATTTGCACATGTACATGAGGTTAGGAGTCTTCAGTAATACTGATATTTTAACCGTATATTTGCACATGTATATGAGGTAAGGAGTCTTCAGTTATACTGATATTATAACCGTATATTTGCACATGTACATGAGGTAAGGAGTCTTCAGTAGAACTGATATTTTAACCGTATATTCGCACATGTACATGAGGTAAGGAGTCTTCAGTAATACTGATATTTTAACCATATATTTGCACATGTACATGAGGTAAGGAGTCTTCAGTAATACTGATATTTTAACCGTATATTTGCACATGTTTATGAGGTAAGGAGTCTTCAGTAACACTGATATTTTAACCGTATATTTGCACATGTACATGAGGTAAGGAGTCTTCAGTAATACTGATATTTTAACCGTATATTTGCACATGTACATGAGGTAAGGAGTCTTCAGTAATACTGATATTTTAACCGTATATTTGCACATGTATATGAGGTAAGGAGTCTTCAATAATACTGATATTTTAACGTATATTTGCACATGTATATGAGGTAAGGAGTCTTCTGTTAAACTGATATTTTTACCGTATATTTGCACATGTACATGAGGTAAGGAGTCTTCAGTAATACTGATATTTTAACCGTATATTTGCACATGTACATGAGGTAAGGAGTCTTCAATAATACTGTTATTTTAACCTTATATTTGCACATGTATATGAGGTAAGGAGTCTTCAGTAACACTGATATTTTTACCGTATATTTGCACATGTACATGAGGTAAGGAGTCTTCAGTAATACTGATATTTTAACCGTATATTTGCACATGTACATGAGGTAAGGAGTCTTCAGTAATACTGATATTTTAACCGTATATTTGCACATGTACATGAGGTAAGGAGTCTTCAGTAATACTGATATTTTAACCGTATATTTGCACATGTATATGAGGTAAGGAGTCTTCAATAATACTGATATTTTAACCGTATATTTGCACATGTATATGAGGTAAGGAGTCTTCAGTTAAACTGATATTTTTACCGTATATTTGCACATGTACATGAGGTAAGGAGTCTTCAGTAATACTGATATTTTAACCGTATATTTGCACATGTACATGAGGTAAGGAGTCTTCAGTAATACTGATATTTTTACCGTATATTTGCACATGTATATGAGGTAAGAAATCTTCAGTTATACTGATATTATACAGTTCCGTATATTTGCACATGTACATGAGGTAAGGAGTCTTCAGTAATACTGATATTTTAATCGTATATTTGCACATGTATGTGAGGTAAGGAGTCTTCAGTAATACTGATATTTTAACCGTATATTTGCACATGTATATGAGGTAAAGATTCTTCAGTTATACTGATATTATACAGTTCCGTATATTTGCACATGTATATGAGGTAAGGAGTCTTCAGTAATACTGATATTTTAACCGTATATTTGCACATGTATATGAGGTAAGGAGTCTTCGGTAATACTGATATTTTAACCGTATATTTGCACATATATATGAGGTAAGGAGTCTTCGGTAATACTGATATTTTAACCATATATCTGCACATGTACATGAGGTAAGGAGACTTCAGTAATACTGATATTTTAACCGTATATTTGCACATGTACATGAGGTAAGGATTCTTCAGTTATACTGATATTTTAACCGTATATTTGCACATGTATATGAGGTAAGGAGTCTTCAGTAATACTGATATTCTAACCGTATATTTGCACATGTATATGAGGTAAGGAGTCTTCAGTAATACTGATATTTTAACCGTATATTTGCACATGTATATGAGGTTAGGAGTCTTCGGTAATACTGATATTTTAACCGTATATTTGCATATATATATGAGGTAAGGAGTCTTCGGTAATACTGATATTTTAACCATATATCTGCACATGTACATGAGGTAAGGAGACTTCGGTAATACTGATATTTTAACCGTATATTTGCACATGTACATGAGGTAAGGAGACTTCAGTTATACTGATATTTTAACCGTATATTTGCACATGTACATGAGGTAAGGATTCTTCAGTTATACTGATATTTTAACCGTATATTTGCACATGTATATGAAGTAAGGAGTCTTCAGTAATACTGATATTTTAACCGTATATTTGCACATGTATATGAGGTAAGGAGTCTTCAGTAATACTGATATTTTAACCGTATATTTGCACATGTATATGAGGTAAGGAGTCTTCGGTAATACTGATATTTTAACCGTATATTTGCACATATATATGAGGTAAGGAGTCTTCAATAATACTGATATTTTAACCGTATATTTGCACATGTACATGAGGTAAGGATTCTTCAGTAATATTTTACTGACACACCCAGTACGTTTATTGTAGTTCGGAAATGCAGACCATGCATATTGTAATGTAACTGACAGCAAGTTTATCAATTCAACAACAACTTTTATACTGCATAAAGCATACTAAGGTAATTTTCTCGAAAATGTTACACTTGAAACAATTGAAACGATGCCCTTTAACGAACTTTTATTATTAGTTTGTGACTCATTGCTCTTGTGTTAAACATAGTAATAATAATGTTAAAACGCTGCCTCAAATATATGTTTACTCGAATAGTCGAGCAATTGTTTTACTTATATCTGATTCCTTGCAACTATGGTACACATTCACAACATCTCGAAAATAGAATATGATCTTAAGCCGGAGATAGTGCGCATGCGCATGGGGATGTGGAACTGTTATTTTGTACTTTTTGATTCGTTATTTGCATCCATCGTTTAGGTGTAAATCCACTATCGATTTTTGTTAACAGTTTATTGTTTGTAAACCTCTGCATCATTAAAGTTTGGTGTGAAAAGTAGCGGTCATGTATCATTCAAGACATTTCTGTCTGATCAGTGTGTACACTGTCGACAAAAGGAAAATAGATTGTATTCATACCCCAATTTCTAAACTCATTTTTTTTAAAAATTCATAGTTTGAACATGCCAATGCTATCAAAATGTTCAAAAAACTTAAATAATATCATTCATATACAAAATATGAGCATTAAAATAAGGAGAAAATGCATTTATAAGGAAGAAGAAACAATTATTATTTATAACCGCCATCTTACAACTACCACAGGAAGAATTTCTTGTTTCCAACGCTGTTACTATGCTTGTAATTTTTATCAAATCACTGCAGCAGCCATTCGTGTTGTGTAGCGGTCGTAGAAAGTAATCCTGAACTTTGACTCAGTTTTGTTATTATTTCTGATTTCTTGATTATATATAATTCTTGAGCATATTCAGTGTCGCTCGAGAATTGAATACCGTTTAAATCGGTGTCAGGGGGTGAGTGGGGTGTTACATATGTCAGCTACCCTTATGAACAGATTTAATAAAACCAAGTATGTGATGTTTGTTTAGTGTGTCATGTGCTTTCAATGGATTATCATGGTATTAACATCCAAAATTTGTTTAATATTAAAGCACATGAAATGATAGAAGATATATTTATTTGACCCTAATATATGATCAAAATAGAAAATAATGTGAGATATAAGTAACTAGGATATATACTGGTGCATGTTGATATATTGATATTGGAAATACCGAATACATTACAATTTCAATTTAAAGGGAATTTTTCAGGAGTTTTCAAAATTTTAAATTTTGCTATAAACAATTTTTTCCTATATAGCATTCAAATAATTACTCGCTGGCCTCGTATTGCTAAAATAATATATATATATGTATATAAATGATACAATGAAAAAGGATTTCCTAACTTGGGCTTCGCGCCTAGGTTAGACTTAAATAGATTTTCCGCTAAAAATTGCAATAGAGTTTGTGACGTTATAACTTGATTTCATTAATATTTCAGTTTGATCAGGTTTACACGTAGTGAAAATCTTTTCATCTTCGAAAGAGTCCGAATGACGTGTTAAAGGTCATCAAACAATATTTAATTGTTGTCTATGTTTACAATGTGAATTTCGTTTCAAGACTACCACTCCTATTCAAATATCAATTTTGTCACGTTTTGGTGGATTTTATTTATAAATTTTGATAAATTGTTTATTTCTAAGATATGTATCGCGTTTTTCCTGATATACTCATTTTAATAGGTGAGATAACGTTGATGTTATTATGTATTTCCATCTATCTCCATAATAACGGTAGAGTTACATCCAATTCTTTATTCGGTTTAGTGACATTCTCAGCGGGATACCAAATGAAAATTCAATTATCTCATGTAACAACGATATGTATATACTCGTATATAATTAAATTTCATTAAGTCACAATTGAATTTACGCGTGGTGTTCGTGGGTCACTTTTACCTTGCAATGAACTTTACAACACTAAGTGAAACACACAAGAGAGTTTGTGTTCAAATGGATCACGACTGACAAACAACTGGCTATTTGACAAATCTCCCGCTTTCTCACGTTAGGAAATCAAAACAAATATCGTTAACTACCTTGCCAATTCAATTCTTTTTATTATATATTTTGTGTAATTGGCTTTTGCGATATCAGGAAGAGTATCTAAGTGCTTGTCTAAATTGACATTGATAAAATCAATATACCCATTTTCAAACACCGCTCAATATAGAAAATGTGACCATATCAAAATATTAATTACCAAATAGGTTTATTACTCGTTGAAACTTTACATATAAGAATCGTGTAACATATCTTTAACTCCACTGCCTTTGGTAATATAAAAAAACTGTATAGATCTACAAAGAATGAAAAGTAAACATGCGTTTGAAGATACGTTCATATAGTTTTGAAACCTGCGTAGATGAAACTCTCTAAACGCCACCTGAAATCGTTTAACAATTTGTAATATATAAACTCGGAGATCATTCACACTAATACCGTTTGGTGCGATTTAAGCATAAGTAAAAACGCTGCATCGGTCTTGTTACGATGATATTCTGACCAGTCGACTCGTGTTTAAATAATAAGAGAGGTCACTGTGCTTCTGTACTCGTTAGTATTATATATCCGCTCTGTAATTATTCCATATTCATAACATCTGACTACTTTAATAGTTTTATAGATATATATGAAAGCATGCTACATATGATGTATCGAAATGGATCTGAGCAGTTTAATACTCTCTGTTTTGATTATTAAAATGTGTACAAGGTTGCAATTATAAGAATCTATTTGGTATAAAAACATTTCACCCGAGGTGACAAAATTACATCCAGAGCAGAGTCCACTGTTGTATTTTTCATCCAGATGGTAAGATTTTTTTTATCCCACATGGATGTACTTTTGTTCTTTCATTCATCTCAGTCAAATGATAGACCGTCCACACTGATTTACGTAACGTTTATCTTGTTTTAATGTCTTTTTATACATTAAAGTTATTTTTTAAAATATTTACGAAAGAGTGAAAATGTTGTTTTTTAATGGGGTTTAACGCCATGTTCAACACATTTCAGGTTATATATGGCATATCCAGTTTTACTGGTGGAGGAAGACCTCAGACTGAGTAGAACCACCATCCATCCGCAAGTAACTGGAAACTTCCTCGCATAAGGGTTTTGGAGCAAGCGGAACTCGAACCTACAACCTTAGCGGTGAGAGGTAAGTGATCTTGAGATGGCGCCTTAGACCACTCTACGAGTGCACATAAAAATACATATGAAAACAAGTGGATAAGGAAATATGAGTTGCAACAAATATAATATTCCTAGATTTTCACAGAGTAACGTGAGAAAGATGACATGACAGATGTAGTTTTCCACTATAAACAGAAATGAAAGAATGAAGATATTCAGTCCGAGGTTTACAGGGCTTTGCTGAAAATGCTTTCGATAAATCTTTAGATCCACAGCGTCTACTCATGATTAATTATTTGTTCCTGAAAAAATATGAAAATTATGTTCAAAATTTTCTAAACAAAATCATGATTTATAGTCTTTTGAGAACAGCTTGACGTCATAGTAGCACTTGTTTTTATAAGCGCGGGAATTTATCGCTACAGGTGAATGGCAATTGCATGAGAAATATATTCACAAAGTGGCCTGTCTCAATCCGTAATACTGTTATTATAGTTACTTATTCATATGTCCATAGAGTTATATGTCGGTGTATGTATGCCGTGCGGTAAACACAGTGTTTGTGGCGTTAGTAACACTTGTATCTAAGGCCTGCATAAAAAGTTGATTCATTCATTTTTTTCATCATATTAATTATTATTATATTATTATATCATTATAAGTCGATTTTTCACTTACTTGCAAAAACATCGAGATGTTGTTTGTGTTTAAGACTGTGTTGATATACATGCAATTAAAGTTGAATTATATGGACTTAGTGAAATTTAATTATGTATGAATTATATGCAGAATTATCATAACAAGAATGTATGAAAAACCTTAACATGTTTTGTATCGTTTATGTAATAATATTAATATATTGGTAAAATAAAAGCTGAATTACAAAAATAAAAAGTTGATTCAGTACCGACTACGCCTAGTCACATGAATTGCGAATCCGGGCCTACATTGATATAAAAGGTCATATGATATAGCAGCATCTTAGGGTACATTTGCAACCGAAAACAATTAATAAATTTTGAGCGAACTAGACTTGAACGGCAGTAGATATAACTCATAAAGTCGGTACAAACAAATACATTATGAGTATATAATATTAGGTATCGCTTGTTGTTTTAACGGTTGATATAGGTGGCTTCCTTTATATCTAAAACTGACATTTGAGTACAAGCACGTACTTGTGTCAGGTATTTGATATGTATACCGGATTGTAAATGGTCTATACGATAATTATAAGGTATGTTAATTGCACAGGTATCTTTACTGTAATCAAATATATCAGTACAGTTGAAAAACTGGATCAGAAAACAAAGAGATTATATAATTAAGATGGTTATTCAAATTAACGGTAATTGCAAACAAGTCATCACGGTTACCATAAAATGAAAAAAAAGTCAAATATATAGGGCGATCGCATAGAGCGCCAAGGACATACTGAGTGGGTCAGGATATTAGGCTACTCTAGAACAAAAAGGATAACAATACACTGCGTAATGTGATTACTAACGAGTTTACGGCGTAGGAAAAAGAAACGCTTCAAAATGTCTTATCACTTATATTCCGGTATGTTATATTTCTTAATGATTGTTTTAATACACAGTATTAATATTGTGTTAATTTTCACTGTAGCGGCAATGACTTAACTAAGAAAATTGGCTCCCTAGGAAACACTTTCCAGAGCGATTGGGTTTTAACCCGTTATAACCATATGAACGCGAGTTTACTATAAATATGAAATTTCAAAAATCTTTTCTAGATAAAGTGCAATTTGTTATATTTATTGTAAATTAAAGTAAATAATTGAGAAAATAATATTAGAAACATGCAATTAATGCAGGAATGCAGTTGGTATGCAATTAAGCAATTGCCACAAATTAAATTTAGTATTGCACACGTATGCAAACTATAATGAATGTCTTACAAAAACAAACATTATCCCTAAGCATTCCGTATTGTTAAATATTTTAGTTAAATTTTACACAAATTTAGCGGAAATGTAATCTGCTGTCTATAAATGTTTCTTAGAGCTAATTAAACACGCTTTTGTGGTACTATTATCGATATTTCACGTATTAAAGGAAGACATTCCAGCAGAAATAAGACACATAAAGGTTAAAGTTACTTTTTAACCACTTGAAAGTCATTACTACAATTTGTTCTGCTGAATTCCTGATATTTGTTTTGCTTAGCATTCGTAGGGTGATTAAAATTCTATATGTATTATTATAATTCCGAGGACAAATCAAACAAAACAATGAAAACAAATGTCACTACCTTGGAAAGGTCAGTTACAAAATCAAAACTAGGGAGGTTAAACCCGGTCAACCGATCATTTTGACAACGATCTTCATCTATTTCTCATAAAACGAGACTGTCCTGAATAAACATAATAACCAACCTGACTCTTACTATCGTTTTGACTATGCACTATGCAAGTTCATCCACAAATTATACATGATTGCAAAAACAAATATTCATGTATTATAAGACATCATTAAATGGAGAGGCACGTGTATTAGATGACTATACAGATGCCAAATATTATTATTAAAAATCACGGTGAATATTGTATATTGTATTGAGTGTCTCCGGCCGTTTAACGTTTAATGATAATCACAAAACACGCAGTGCATTGAACAGCTAGTCTATCCCAGAACCTGATATCTCCCGAATCATATATATTAACAACCAATGACACAGCAGGGAATTATATGCCTGTCCTACAATACATAGCAATTGAACGCTTACTAAACTGTGACGTCATTCAAGTTACAGTCGAAGCAACTGACCAATCAGAGTGCTCAAATGTGGCTTTCCCAACATTGCTATTTAACGAATCAGGTATATTAACCATCAATGAAAAAGCAGGAAATTATATATCTGTCTCACAATTCATAGCAATTGAACGCTTACTAAACTGTGACGTCATTCAAACTTTCAGTCGAAGCAACTGACCAATCAAAGTGCACAAATGTGGCTTTCCCAACATCGCTATTTAACGGACGCAATCGGGAGAGCTGGGTCCGTACAACCGACTATTGTACAGCCAAATGTTTATACTACGTACATACATTTGATGAATGTTAAGCAAATACAACCTTAATACAACAATAACACATAATATAACCTAGCCAACTCGTCACCATAAAGGCAGGAGATTGCGTAAAATGTTATTATGCACGCTGCCATTTTGTGATTTGTGATCATCATGTTGTTATTGTTTAACAAAAGTGTCTGTATCAAATTCAACAATATTGACACTGTTCTACCCATCCTTTTCCATAGTAATGTATAACCTTAATTTTGTTTAATGTCAAGAATGGAATACATTTGGTGTGCCAAAGAAGATGCTGTCTAGTTTTTTAATTCGATAGTTTTTAACAATGTTCTTGTCTGACATATAAGGTCTCCAGAGAATCTTCTTAGTATTGTATCTGAGCTAGAAACAATGTTACAAGCAAAACTAGAAAGGGTTGATAAGAATAAATTAAAAATAAATTCTAAATAATGAGTGTGGTAGTACTACGCTGACGTGTTTTGATTTCCATATAATTTGTTTAGAAATTAATCTGTTTTCAATGCAATATTGATGCTTAGCGGTAGAAAGTATTTTTTGATATGACAATTAGTTCATCTTGTAAAAAATGTGTTTAGCTTTACCTTGTTTACGAGTATTTTCTTTAATCTAAATTTCTAAATACTTTTATAGTAAAATCAACATCATACATCTGTACACTCAAACATGGACGCGTGCTTGCCAAGTGTAAAGTGGTCAACCACCTGTACGTTGTACAGCCAAACGAGTATAGAATATACTGCTAATCCATTTGTATTACTTTCTTGGTATATTCAGAAAATGTAGCTGTAAAATAACAGTAAAACATGGTCTAATAAGTTTGTAAATCTCGCCACCATAAAATATTTAGGATTGCTAAGAATGCCATTATGAGGCTGACCATGTATGCTGTTTGCGCCATTTGTGGCTATGTCATCATCATGTATTCATTGTATACAATAGTGTTTGTATCAAATACGGCAATGCTATCTCATTTCTTCAAAACCTTTTGTAATCTATAAACCTAATTGTGTTTAATATTAAGATTGGCATGACTTTTGTGTACCAAAGAAGATACTATCTCGTTTTCCAATCCGGTAGATTGTAGCAGTGTTTTAGTGTGCCGTATCGAGTCTTCCCTATATGACTTCTGAGCAGAGGACAATGTGATATTCTGAATTAGATTAATCATGATAAGAATACATTATAAAATAAAATTTGAATAACGAGTGAGACACGGTTAATGCTATTTTTAAGTTTTTCTTCCTAAATATCTTACTCATTTTAACTGCTTTGATTTCCATACAATCTCGCGGCTTAATGTAAGAAATCATTGATTAATATAATAAATGACTTGTTGAAAATATGTAGTATGTTTATGTACAAGCCTGAGATACATATATTCAACAGTAGTTGAAGCATTCAAAAGACCAACAGAATAAACAACAACAATAAACATAAAAAAATGTATAGACTGCTTTATAAATTGATAAAACAAGTTAATTCAATACATGAATGGCATAAATGA
This sequence comes from Panopea generosa, assembly GCA_029582155.1. Lineage (NCBI taxonomy): Eukaryota > Metazoa > Mollusca > Bivalvia > Adapedonta > Hiatellidae > Panopea > Panopea generosa. The sequence continues at coordinate 4,431,958 of CM055904.1, read as the reverse complement.
TTGCAGCGGTCATCACCGCTTAACAGTAGAAAGTATCGTTTGATGTTACTATAAGTTCATTTTGTTGTTATGTTTTATGATAATGACTTACAAACCTGGACAATATAAAAAAATCAGAAGTTTTAAAGAAAATATTCTTAAACAAGGCAAATCTAAACATACTTTTACATTACGTTTGATGATGTTATTGTTTTTATCTTTTATGTTAAATAATGCCATAAAAGTTTCTTCTTTTTATGTTGAGATAATCGCAATGTTGATAACATAGTGACTGATACGGTGTCGCGTTGGGGCCATCGCAGCATATTTATTAAATTAAGTAAAGTCGAAACAACGAAACTACGATGGTGAAAAGTCGAAACAACGAACAACGACTTTTAACCATCGTTGTTTCGACTTTAATTAATTTAATAAATATGCCGCGATGGCCCCAACGGGACACCGTAGACTGAGGAGTGTTATTAAGCTTGGCATTTCTTAACATTTATTAACGTTTGTTATCGGATTTTCTGATGTTTTGAATCTAACATATAGTATACACCCATGGCCTTTAAAAACTCACCACTTACATAGGTAATCTTAGTGCAGAAAATATCATCCGATTTTAAAGAAAGTTTATATACATTAAGAGTATCATCTATGCTTCTTCTGACGAGCCTGGCCCGATTAGTTCAGCCGGTTAGGCGTCTGACTATCAATCTAGTTGCTGTGAGTTCGAGTCCCCGCCCAGCAACAGTCTCCATGATAACTGATATACGACATTGTGTGTCATCATCATTCGTCTCTCACCACTGATTTAAGTGGGAAAGTAATCAGTTACTTGTGCAGATGGGGTGTGTTCGAGTACTGGTTAACCTTTCAGGATCCCAGGAAACAGTGGTTAGGTTAACTGATCATCTGTTAGCCCTTGATAGCATAAAATGACACTAAATATTCAATCAATCAATCTTCTGTTGAAATTTAATTACTGAGACTTTTTTAATCATTTTTTTTTAATTTTTCGAAGCTCCCCCAAAAAGAGAAAGTCTCAGGTGTTATTGACGAGTGCCTGTATCCGGGCGATTGATTCATACACTCCTTATTGAAGTCTGTGAATTGTCACTTTTTAAAATGCCGAGATTGGAATATGTTTGTGCCAAATAAGATTCTGTCTCGTTATATAATCCAGTATTTTTTAAGCAATGATTTTATCTGTCGTAGTTAAGTCTCCAGAAAATGTTATCTTCCCTGTATCACATCTGAGCGAAGAAGAATGTGATATTTAGAATTAGAAAGATCTTGATAAGAATGTGTTGTCAAATAAATCTGAATAACGAGTGAGACAAGGATAATGGTACTTTTCCGTTGTTTTCCATCTCTGATTTTCATCTTAATTACTCTGCTTTCCATACCATCTCGGGGCTAAGTGCTAGAATATTTCGTTTGATGGTACATTAAGTGACTCTTGATTTAGATATGTAGAAGGTTTATGTAAAAGAAAATAAACATTATATATCCAAACAGGAAATGTGGTATTCAAAATAGACAGTCAACAGTATAAAGATAATAAAATGTATAGACTAATTTATAAAAAAAAAGTAAATGCACTACATATTGATGGCATTAGTGATAGCAGGGGCCATCCCCTTAAAACGGCCAATTACTGTCCAGTCACTGAGAATCTTAAATCAGTCTTAAGGGGGTAACCAACCTTGCTCTTGTCGTTTCATCACAAAACAAGACAGTATTAATGAATAAAACCCGAGACCTTTTTGTTACAAATGCTACAGTATGCACATGTGTATGTACACAGGTAAATGGATATAAGAAGGTTATGTTATTAGTAACCGAGATAGTTTAGTCATGTCCACTTAGCCCATCAAGCAGTATCGATATCAATATGAAGTACATCAAGTATTGTCGATTGTACCGAAATATAGGTGAGTGGTTTTCAAGTTGAAGACAGCCATAGGTTGTTTGTTGGTTTAAGTTAAATTTGTGTAAATCACACTGGAATTTAATGTCATTTTCTCGGTAATTCTATGTGTATATATTTATGTATGTATGCTTTATTGCAGTCTGACAATTTAATCACCACATCAAGTGTTAGTTACAAAAAGTATGTATTAAGACATTTTACAATATACACTCACATCAACACCGGCCATTAATCAAAATCGTGTTTAGATTAAGGAATTTTATCTCAATGACAAATACATAATTCCAGCATTAATATTAATATGTTTTTTTTGTAAATTACAGCAAATAACTGTGAAGTGCATTGCATTTGGCGGTGGAAATATGCAGAGAATTCATGAATCTGTTTGGTATGTGCGTACTTAACTGCTAAGAAATAATTACCACAAATTGTATTTAGAATTGCAAACAAACGTAGACCACCTGTGGTTGTCTGGTTAAAAATACAAAGATTCTCCAGAACTTTTTTTTCTGTATTTTTATGTAATTTGGTTCAAAGTTTAAGATTTAAAAGATATAAATGAAATGAAAAGCGGCCATGGTGTCTAGAAATAGTTCTTGCAACGTATATAATACAGTTAGACGGTGTTATCACCTGACTGATTTTTTTAATTAAAGAATAAATACGAACAGGTATAAAATACATCAACGTTGAAACGTTCTTTAATCACTTGAAATGTTAACTGAATGCTGCTGAATTGTTCATATAGTTTATATACGTACGAAGAGGTATTACAAATGACTATGCATTCCCTTGTGTTTAATGAGAAGTTGTTAAGTAGTTTGTATCTATTCCATCGGCCTTAAGTCAACATTTAGTCTCCTCTTGAATCTGGCTTCCAATGTTTTATATTCTATTCTTTATAGCAACCAGTAATGTTTAGACTGTATGAGTTTGCAGACACGATAGCAGTTAAGAGAATATTCCATTGGAATTCATTGGTTGGTGCTCTTAAATTTGCGGGTATTAAAATGTGCATATAACGTCGGTAAAATCACCACTTTTTCGCGTTCTATGTATTTCAACGTTATTTGTTTACAACGTCACCGAAAATAGTGTAAACAGAAGGTTTAAAATATGTTTTATTTATTTATTTATCTATTTATTTGTACAATGTTAAAATATACAATGATGTATTAAATATTTTAAATACGTTTGCGATTTAGTTTGTTTTTTACCAGAAACTACTTTTATAACGATATGCGTCATTCGGGTAAACGGTAAGTTCAATTTGAAATCTAGTCGCTCGAATAACTTCGTTAAACGAAATAAAACGATAAAACATATAAATGAGTTATAATAAGGTTAAATATGTAATTTTTAATTTGCGAGAATTTTAATGATCACAAATTTGTTTTAACGATTCCACTTTTGGTGTCGCCGTTAGAAAATATTTGCAGCCATTAAAAACCTCGTATAGGGTTGCAAATTTAAAAAAAATACAGTATTCTTAACCCTATAACAAATAAGGCTACGCGAGACGGATGTACCGTTGTCAGCGTCTTCGTTTGTTGTAAAGAAGTTCACCACCATTGCATCGCGTGACCTTCTGATCGTCGCAAGATGAAAGTCTCATAGCTCACTGTACAGTTATCAAACACAAAACTCGCAGTATGTTAATGGATTGAAAAAGTATCGAAATATTATAACATATTTCTATTAAATTCTTGACACTGTTAACAATTAAAGTTTCAAAGTTTAATAAAGACATTGATCGTGGAACTTTAAACATATGCGTGCAAAGTAAATGCACCCTGGGTGAGTTCATGAGCATTACAAGTATGTTCACATCACGTGAATTGTTAACAAATTAAATTTACTCCCTATATCCATACATAGTATTACAGCACTCGGTTAATATATGCATATCCTGTTTATCAACTATAATACCGGTCTATGAATTATTGTACCCGTATGTTTCAGTTGTGTTACCGCTTCTATTACAATCAAACTAAATTATACCGCTAGAAGCTGAAACCAGTTCATCCTAATTTTTCGTTATATCTCGGTAACATTGATTGCATCGTAAGATTTATCTGAAACCAAATACCAACGGCTAAATTATATGTATCTGAAATCAAAGAACGACGGCTCATTGATATTTTTCTGAAATCAAAGACCGACGGCTCATTGATATGTATCTGAAACCAAAGAACGCCGGTTCATTGATATGTGTCTGAAATCAAAGAACGACCGCTAATTGATATTTATCTGAAACGAATGAACAACGGCTCATTGGTATGTATCTGAAACCAAAGAACGCCAATTCATTGATATGTGTCTGAAACCAAAGAACGACCGCTAATTGATATGTATCTGAAACGAATGAACAACGGCTCATTGATATGTATCCGAAATCAAAGATCGACGGCTCATTGACATGTATCTAAAAACAAAACAAAGACATCACATTGATATGCGTTCCTGGTGAATATGAACGATACTATTCTATATACTTGGTACACTGAAGTTGTATGGTCACAAATGTGAATATACATGAGTGCCTCCGGTTAAAATTATTTAGGATGTTTATTCCGACTCTTATTTCATTAAATATTAATAATAAGATTAATTCGATATTTTACTTCACCCTTAAAACATAATGATAAACTGACAATATTCAAAGTACACAAATCTGACTTTTTTATTCCAATAATATATTGATAAGATGTTCTCAAAACATAGTGAATGCCACTAAGGTATCTGAATATCTTACCCCAGTTTTTCTATCTTATATTGTCTCGTGTTATCTAATCTCAGGTCAAGGAAATATATAAAAACACCTTACCACAGTGAATTTATTTTAACAAATTAAAGATTGAAAACCAATAAATATATACTTTTTGAAATGCAAGAAAATATTTGATATGGATTTAGATTATGCTTTCCCGCACCAATCACAGTAGGCCTTTGAAAACAGTGCAAGAAGAGTTCAGATTGCTCGTAACGAGCAATCTGAACACTTCCTGCACTGTTTTCCACTCTGTCGGTTAATATAAACATAATTCACCTAATAATTCAAAAGCCTTCTATATTAGGTGTCCAAAGGAATCCATATGAAGTAAAGGGTTAAAATTAGTGGGTTCTTCATTCTCATTTTCAGATTAATCTGTAGTGCGGAACAAGCTCTCCCGGTTGGATCTGTTAAATAGCAATGTTGGGAAAGCCACAGTTGAGCACGTTGATTGGTCAGTTGCGTCCGAACTTTTTAATGACGTAAACAATTAGTGAGCATTCAATTGCTATTAATTGTGGGACAGACATGGAATTTCCTGCTTTTTCATTGGGGTTGATAGACCTTATTCCGGAGAATTAAGGTTTTTCCAATTGATTAAATGTAAAATAAATAGAAACAGACGGAGCCGGAGAAATATACAGGAGTGTGGGGAAGAAGGGATATAGATCAAGAAAGGTGGGATATAACAGTTTTAGAAATTATGGCAAATTCAGAAATACAACAAAGCAGTAATTCTATTTGCAAATTAAGTTTTGTCCTAACATGACACACACTGACTGGATATTGTTTTCACAATAATAATAACATGTTATTATATTTGTGAATAAAGTGAACAAAAACACACGTTTGTAACAACAAAGTCATCGTGTTTGAGATATTATCAAATTAAAGGGACCATTTAAGGAATAAATAATACGCTATAATTTTCGCTGCATGACGTTCTCAAATTTATACAATTCCCATATGGATATATTACCAGTATAATCAAATATGGTCCTGTGCTGTTTTTTCTCATTAAGACTAAATGTTTCAGTGTTTTACATTCATAGTAAAAAATATTTGGAAAAATCCAAAAGGTTATTTGTTAAACTGATTTATAATGACACAAAATATAGAAACAATGACTAAAATTACTGATAACATTATTCAACTGGGATACATCAAGAAAATGGGGTTTAACGACATTTTCAACACATTTAAGGTTATATAAAGCATTTCCTGATTTATTCGTTGAGGAAGGCCCAAGAATGAATCCGAGTAGAACCACCGTTCTTACGCAAGAAACTGGTAAACATTTTTCACATTTTGAGACATTGGAGCGAGCGAGACTCAAACCTACGACCATAGCAGTGAGAGTTAAATGATCTTGAGACAACACATGAGACCACTCGACCACGGAGGACATACTTATCAAAGAAAATAATTTGTATAATAATATAAAGTGAACAATATTGTATAATTAAATGGTTTAAAGGAAAGAAACAAAGGTATAACCGTCATGATAATAGCAATATATACTCGCTTCGTACTCGCTGTTGTTGTTTTTCTTCAGTGTGGATCGACAAACATAATACATAATAAGTCCAACTTCGCTATTTAAAGCATTTTCATTGGACAACGCCAATTATTTAAATACTTTTATTTTTTCTATTAAAACTCTTTAGCGGGACTACTTTTTGCAATGTCCACTCACTTCAGTGGTCTCAAATTAAAAATATATATAGTTATAGGTTTGGTAGATGCCTCGATATTGTGTCTATGGTTTGTATTGTAGCTAGGCGCGCTCGCCGTAGTCTGGTTTGTACTTTTATGTCTGATTGTTTACAAAAAATTATCTCCATATCAAACAATATGAATGTACATCTAACTCGGAAATTCAGTTGTTTTTATATCAATTATCCCCCTTTAATAAATATGATTTATATGATTTCACTGTATCTTCACGATCCGACAGGATTCTAAATCTGTCCTCTATATAGCATGTGAGTAGTCTTGAATCTTTAACTGGATCCTTCTCAAATAAAACTATCAGGTTATGTATGTAAATTGTTCGTCCAGTTCAGATGCTGTAAATTTGTATGACACAAAACATGCAAATAAACACATACTTTAAAAAGAAAATGAAATATTTGTTAAATACATTCTTTCCGACAATGATATTCAACAATGCTTTCATAACGATCAAGTCTAACTTGTCAAATTAATTTACATTCACATCTATACTCCCGTATTAACGCCAGATTAGGCGACTGATGTTTGAAAAGATATATATTATATGTCAGTACAACACAATAAAAGTATAACTAAGTATTAAATATAAATTATTACTATCAGCTAGATGACCCATTTGGAGTATCAAACATAACCTAGGACTCGTGTTTTCATGTGCTTGTTCATGTGAGCTAATGAAATATACACCATCGCCATCATAGCATTACACCAACTCAAGCGCTATGTCAATTTTTGCCGAACACCTGGGACTAACCATGTTTGGCAAGATGTTTAAGGTTGGGTGCTTGACATTATTTTTTTCTTGTTTATGTTTTCGACTCTCCCATGTTTAATTTATAAATATCTGCTCTGTTTTTGTCTTTTAAATTAAATTAACATTTTCGCTTCTCGAAATAATTCGCAAAAACACCTTTGTCACGACACACATTTGCACATATACATAATTATAACACCATTAAGTACCTGTAACGTTGACAAGTAATAATTACAGCCATTATCAGCAAATCAATAAGAATATTTAAATTTCATTTATTCAGTGGCGTATTTTAAAATGACGATTGATTAATGGCTTGTTTCAACAAGAAAAGTTAGAAAGATATGTGCAGCCTAAGCTTGTAGACAGATTCATCCTTATTTGGACATTATCGAAGAGTTTCTCAGACATTGTATTGGTTATATGGCCATTTAATCTTTGATAATACTTGTTTATGCTTTTATTTTGATTTCTGACTGCATACATCTTATTTCCAGACTAGCTCATACGATTTTAATGCAAATCATTAACATTAAGGGTGCAATAAATCCGTGCCACATATCAGTTTGTGAGAACTATTGCGTATTTAACCACGTTTCAAATTAATGCTGTACCTCTGTTGATATTTATAAACCAACAAAGAAAAATTATTTAATCTCATTGTAATTATTCGTGACTTATCGTTAGTATTGGATTCAGATAGTGTCGTTGGAAGAAATAAACATGTATAGAGTGTTCAACCAGAGCCCACACAATAAATTACACTCAGTACTGGTTTTACCCAGGAAGCGGACTAGAGAGCGGTTTATATAATTATAAGCTTTGGCTTTCCAGCTCAAATAATATGTTGACGTCCTAAGGCGGTATTGTGAGGTGTTAAGGGTATTGCATATTTAACTACACTTCATTATCGAAGCAGATTGTATTTAGCTCCTTTCAACAAGCAGTTTGAATAGTTAATTATTTTCCAATTATCTTTAAATCGCATTAAACATTGCATTTATTATTTATAGAATAATTTTTACTACGCACTATGGTTGACATTGAATTCTTGATTGCAAGCAATCCGTATAGCAATGCAATAAGGCATAAAGAACATGACATTCCTGTTTAGATACACTTGTTTCTGTTTACTCCCAATTAACAAACACTTTCAAAAAAATGGAGTTGTATATCTTGGAGAGTGTTGTGTGGGTGATATGTATTTTGAAATCTTTCTAAATATTTACCATCCAGCCATTTTCTATCTAGTAATTGGCAAAAGTTCAATGTTTTGTTAATGCAAACCGTTAAGCATTTCAATCTCTCATTAATGGTCGGTTTTTGGACTTATTCATTGAAATAACATTTACGTCCGTATTACTATCATGAAAACAGGTTCGGATCGATTTAGAATACGAGACCATATGTTTGCTGTTATAGTCTTTGTAAGTTTTCCTGTTTGTTTGATATATGTTTACATTTCTAAGGCTCGGAATAGGTAACTACGTCATTAACCTGTTTATAGTCTTATGAAACATGTAAACAAAATATTGGCCATATATGTTTTAAGAATGAGAACTGTTCTAATATTCAAAATATAGAACTTTGAATTTCTATAACTTAAATAGTTTAAACTTATTTGTTTTACTTCAGTTGTGAAACAAGTTCTTCCAACTTAAACAAATCACGCTTAAAGTCTTTCTGTGTAGAGCCAGTACTAGTGGTATGCTGAAAAGGTGTCTTGTTCAAGTATAATTTAAATAAAAAAATATGTACATAAAACAGTTTTCGTTGTTTTTGTAACTTCAATTTCAGATAACCAACAAGGCGCCTTCCAAACATATATGTCATACGAAGACAATATATATGATAAATGTTTACATAATATCTAGAGAGGTTGTGTATTGTAATTATCGCAGACAATACCAATGTACGAGTTTGTCCTTTAGTTTTTATGTATGTATAGCACATATTATATTATGATTATTCTATTTATTTGCTATGTATGTAATGAAACATTGGCTGTAGATGAGTCCAATCAATTCTGCGTCTCCCGTTGGACTTTTACTTATCTAATGGACCCAACTCTCCCCGCTTTGGTCCGCCACAAAGTAGTGATATTAGAGCACGTTGATTGGTCAGTTGTTTCAGCGGAAGTTGAATGACGTCACAGTGTGATAAGCATTAAAGTACTATTGATTGTGGGACATGCATAGACTCCCCTGCTTTTCTGGGCCTATTTTACGATTCAAAATTGCTATACATATTCATATCAAAAAATAAAGTTGACGGTTTGAAATAACCTTATGTTTGTAATTCATCACTGAATGTAGCTATTGTTTTTGTACATATGAAAAGATTTACATTTTTAACAAAAACTTCTCAGATTCAGATTGTTAAGATTACAAAACACAGAAATGTGCGGAAACGTTTAAATAAAGGGGATTTACATGTATTAATTGATTATAAAAGATATAAATGTGGTATGTCGTAGAAATGTGGTACTTAATACTGCCACTATCGTGTCTGCTACACTGCCTGGAATTTTAAATGAAAACAAAACATATTATTTATGATTGCTGTAAACAACATCGTGTAATTGATTTATTTGCTGCATAGATGCCGCAACCAGATGTTCGTCAAGGAATGACATCCCGGATATATTTAGGCACAAATTTCGAAAATGTGCCAAGAATATTGCAATGAGCATACACAACTCAAGTGTGTTTGTATTTACACAAAATACTTATTAAGGAAATGTATTTAATAAATTAACAATCTCAACAAAACATTGTTTGTAATCACGTTATTCTATTTTGAAAAAAAATATTGTTTAATAAATGTTGAATAATATACAGTTATAAACATTGATACAGTCACAACAGTTATAAACATTGATACAGTCGCAACAGTTATAAGCATTGATACAGTCACAACAGTTATAAACATTGATACAGTCACAACAGTTATAAGCATTGATACAGTCACAACAGTTATAAGCATTGATACTGTCACAACAGTTATAAACATTGATACAGTCACAACAGTTATAAACATTGATACAGTCACAACAGTTATAAGCATTGATACAGTCACAACAGTTATAAACATTGATACAGTCACAACAGTTATAAGCATTGATACAGTCACAACAGTTATAAACATTGATACTGTCACAACAGTTATAAACATTGATACAGTCACAACAGTTATAAGCATTGACACAGTCACAACAGTTATAAACATTGATACAGTCACAACAGTTATAAACATTGATACAGTCACAACAGTTATAAGCATTGATACAGTCACATCTGTTATAAACATTGATACAGTCACAACAGTTATAAACATTGATACAGTCACAACAGTTATAAGCATTGATACAGTCACATCTGTTATAAACATTGATACAGTCACAACAGTTATAAACATTGATACAGTCACAACAGTTATAAGCATTGATACAGTCACATCTGTTATAAACATTGATACAGTCACAACAGTTATAAACATTGATACAGTCACAACACCAGTGTGTAAAAAACACTAACCATAGAGTAACAATTCATTTAATTTACATCGATTTTGAAATAGATTCTGACAAATACCAGTACTAAGATAAAGTATCATGCTTACGGACACCTCAAATAGCCGAATCGGAGGATCGAACCCACGACCACGCCGATCTTTGATCCGATACTCTACCACTGAGCCACGAGCTTCACATTTTATGAAGTGACAATAGATCGAATGCCAAGAATTGAATTGAGAATTTGACAAAAGACAAACGAAACTAAAACAGACCGGTTCATATATAAATATACCGATACCGTGAATACGAAACATCCATGCTGTTACAGAACCCAAAACAATTATTGAATTAGAAGAATAGACATTCCAACGTTCATGAACCACGTTGAAACAAAGGTTAGAGCCATGCCTTTAAGGAGGAATATACCTTTTAAATTATTTTCGAAATCAGTGGAGTATTTGGTATGTTATGAAACTAAAAGTTATTTCCAATTTGAATATGCTTTTTTTTCTGCGGTAAATATAACACTTCTTTACCTATGACGTCGTAAACATGGCCATGTTTAGTCTTTTTGACGTCCCGATTTATAGCAGCAAAATCGCGTATTTGTCGATCTCAGTCAAGTTATACCGAATGTACAGAATCGAAACACATATCACCACGTACACATTCAACGGATATATGAATTTACATATGCAATAATAACGACGAACGCCAAATTCTGAAAATATTAGCGAAAAACGGAAATTATTATTTTCTCGATTTTTTCAAAAAAAAATTACTTCAAATCAAAATTACCAAAAAACAAACCGAGCGATTTTGGAATAATTTTTATTCGATTTCTAACAATATGCTTCACAGTGATTGTGAGATTTTTAGAACAATTGACAAACTAGATTTTTTTTTATTTTTAATTATTTAACCCCACCCTACGTCAAAAAAGACGTCAACATATTGCATAATTCTACGCGTTTTCCATAAGATTTTTGGCAGTTGATTAAGGTTAAAATATTTTCTAAATCAGTGGTTCAATTAGTATATTATGAAACTAGATGTAATTTCCAATGTGAATATGTATTTTTAGCAGCGGTCAATAGAATATATATTTATATGTGACGTCGTAAACATGGCCATGTTCAGCCTTTTTGACGTCCCAATGTATAGCAGCAAAATCGCATATTTTTCGACCTCAGTTGAGTTATTCCTAATACACAGAATAGAAACATATATCACCATGTACACATTTGACGGATGTATGGATTTACAGATGCAAAATTTACGACGAACGCCACATTTTGAAAATACTAGCGAGAAACGGAAACTATTTTTCTCTCGATTTTTTCGAAAAAACGGCTTCAAATCAAAATTACCACAAAACAATTCAAGTGAATTTTGCATAATTTTTATATGATTTTATTCTATATATTGTACAATTATTGTGAGATTTTTAGAAAAATTTACAAACTAGATTTTTTATGATATTCAATTATTTAACCCTACCCTACATAAAAAAACGCTTTAAAGCAAACGTCAACGTCGGTATAGCGCATGAGGTATACGTTTTGTGATAATTAAACAAGTTTGTTCTTACCATTATATTAGTATTTTGTGCACACAAGTTATATATACTTCTGCTGTTTAGTGGCAACTAATTTGTCTATAGCATTTATGATAGCGTGTCTGTTTGGTGTACGTACAAAACCGTCATTTTTTTTTCACTTACAGGGAACTGGATTCCCAAACAATATTCTCATTTCTGACTAGCTCCACGACTGCTAGTGAAATGTGGACATAACGGTTGTCAATTATTAGAACAACAGGTCTGGTCTTTCTAAAGTTTGGAGCAAACTGTTCAGTACACATTCATAAAATGAGCTTGATACAATACCCACTATAGCAGTGAAAAGCCACCCTTCAACCAAGCCCCATGCTGCTACGTACGTTCAATGACAATATACCTGGATCGTGGCTTTTCGCTGCTCATCATAGACGGTATTGTTTCAAGCCCATTTTATGCATGTGTAACAGTTTGCTCCGAATTTTAGAAAGGCCAGACCTGTTGTTCTAATAATTGACAACCGTGATGTCCATATTTCACTAATAGTCATGGAGCTAGTCAGAAATGAGAATATTGTTTTGGAATCCAGTTCACTGTAAGTGAAAAAAAATGACAGTTTTGTACGTGCACCAAACAGACACGCTATCATAAATGCTATAGACAAATTAGTTGCCACTAAACAGCAGAAGTATATATAACTAGTGTGCACAAAATACTAATATAATGGTAAGAACAAACTTGTTTAATTATCACAAAACGTATACCTCATGCGCTATACCGACGTTGACGTTTGCTTTAAAGCGTTTTTTTTGATGTAGGGTAGGGTTAAATAATTGAATATCATAAAAAATCTAGTTTGTAAATTTTTCTAAAAATCTCACAATTATTGTACAATATAAAGTATGAAAACATATAAAAATTATGCAAAATTCACTTGGTTTGATTTTTGGTAATTTTGATTTGAAGCCGTATTTAAGAAAAAATCGAGAGAAAAAATAGTTTCCGTTTTTCGCTAGTATTTTCAAAATGTGGCGTTCGTCATAATTTTTGCATCTGTAAATCCATACATCCGTCAAATGTGTACATGGTGATATATGTTTCTATTCTGTGTATTAGGAATAACTCAACTGAGGTCGAAAAATATGCGATTTTGCTGCTATACATTGGGACGTCAAAAAGGCTGAACATGGCCATGTTTACGACGTCACATATAAATATATATTCTATTGACCGCTGCTAAAAATACATATTCACATTGGAAATTACTTTTAGTTTCATGATATACTAATTGAACCACTGATTTAGAAAATACTTTAACCTTAATCAACTGCCAAAAATCTTATGGAAAACGCGTAGAATTATGCAATATGTTGACGTCTTTTTTGACGTAGGGTGGGGTTAAATAATTAAAAATTAAAAAAAAATCTAGTTTGTCAATTGTTCTTAAAATCTCACAATCACTGTGAAGCATATTGTTAGAAATCGAATAAAAATTATTCCAAAATCGCTCGGTTTGTTTTTTGGTAATTTTGGTTTGAAGCATTTTTTTTCGAAAAAATCGAGAAAATAATAATTTCCGTTTTTCGCTAATATTTTCAATATTTGGCGTTCGTCGTAATAATTGCATATGTAAATGCATATATCCGTTGAATGTGTACGTGGTGATATGTGTTTCGATTCTGTACATTCGGTATAACTTGACTGAGATCGACAAATACGCGATTTTGCTGCTATAAATCGGGACGTCGAAAAGACCAAACATGGCCATGTTCACGACGTCATAGGTAAAGAAGTGTTATATTTACCGCAGAAAAAAAAGCATATTCAAATTGAAAATTACTTCTAGTTTCATTACATACCAAATATTCCACTGATTTCGAAAATAATTTAAAAGGTATATTCCTCCTTAATCAAATAAAATGATCTTCGGATGAAATACACTCGGTATGCTAAACAAACCTACTGCAATGCCGTATGCAGTGTGAATAATACGTTTATATCATGAAAAGCACGGACTATATAATCAAACAACGATGACACTAAGTTTATGTAATATACTCAATTATTGTAGTGGATATAATTAAGTCTTGTTTAGTACCAGCTGTTATACACATGTTGCCAGTATGCACAATCATAACTTAATACAATAATATCATGCCGCAGACACGCGGTATGATTACCCACCCAGTCATATTATACTGACACCGGGCCGACCAGCCCTAGAACTGTCCTCTAAATGCTGGGCGCCAAGCGAGGAAGCTTCTAGTACCATTTTTAAAGTCTTTGGTATGACCCGGCCAGGGATCGAACCCACGACCTTCCGCATGCGAGGCGGACGCTCTACCACTAGACCGCGCTGCGGTCTCTAAATGTTGTTGTTTTTTGTAAAATAGTATATAACTAGAGTACAGTTATAATAAATTAATAATAAACATTAAAGTTATAAATTCAAATAGCTCCATGATAATTCCTAAGGTCCTTACCATGTTCCATTTTATAGTATGTGGCTTTAAGTTCTAGCCTTTTGACTTTTTTTTTTAATTTATTCATTTTTGCCTCTATTCATATTTCAGTGTCCGCTATTGGAATACAAAATCATATTTTGCAGACGTGGTTGGCCTAGGATCGAAACAATTTTGCAGTTATACACAATGTTAGTATAGTAGGTTGTGTATAATATTTACATATTAGTTAAGTAATTAGTTTCTTTAAATAAAATATCATATTGGATTGTTAAAAAAATATAATGAAATGATACTTTTCTGATTCGCCCTATCTATAGAATCCGGGTCCTTTCATCAGTGAAACATTCTTGTTACCTCTATTTTACGATTTATGTATAACCGTACAGTAACGGTACATTTATTTGATTAGCGGTTAATTATCTAAATGAAGTCAATATATACCAGTATATCAAGTCAATATTTACATATTATATATTAAGTTACCGGTTATTGCTCTATATAATTTCAATAAATCCGATATTGTACTGTGAAAAAAACAACAGATATATCATTTTAACGGTTATTGCACTAAAATACATTCAATAGATATATCAAATAAATTGGTAGTGTTCTATTGAAATTCAATAGATCTACTAAGTTAGCGGACTTTTCTCCATAGAAATCCAATACAGTCAAACCTGTGTAAGCGATCACCTCTATTAAGCTGCCACATGTCTTTAACAGCCACATTTGCTATTTCCCATTTCTCTGATTTCAGAGCAAATTCACCTCTATTAAGCAACTACCTGTCTTTAAAGGTCAGTTTTGCTCCTTCACTTGACTGGCTGCTTAAGACAAGTTTGATTGTATATGCAATTTAATTACCAGATGAAAGCTTTGTATTTCAAAATGCTGAGCTGGTGGAGTATACATTTTGACAATTTTTAAAAATACATACGCCCATGTGGTTTAGTTTCCCCGTACTTTTATTATGTAGTGTAAGTCATCGACTAGGCCCCTAAGTGCGTCAAGGTGTTATGTGTATATGAAAACAGAAGTCACATAGCACCTTCATGCTCCAAGGGGTTAATGTAGTATCAGGCATGTGACATACTTGATATCATTATTTTGTCTTCTGAATTGCTTATTTACACATATATTTGGCAAATGATATAAGCATGTTGTAAAAAACTTGGTACTCATTATCATTGTGTCGTGTTTGCTACCTTGTCTGGTATTTTAAATGGCAATAACATATATTACTTACAATTGCTACAGATAACTTAGTGTAATTGATTCATTTGCTGCACGACTTATGTAGTTAGTATGTTGAACGAACTCAGCTCTTGCGATTGGGTCCGTTAAATAGCAACACATTTGAGCACGTTGATTGGTCAGTTACATAAAGGAAAGCTTAAATGACGTCATTGTCAAGTTAGCGTTCAAATGCTATGAATTGTGGGACACGCATGGTATTCCCTGTTAGTAGACGTGGTTCGGGCGATATCAGGTTCTATATATATATATATATAACAGTCTTGCGTAAAATTTTATCAATGATATTAGATTATGCATACATTTCGAACGTCTGTCAATATTACCCAATATTGCATTCAACTTTCATAGAGAAAAAAATCATACAAACAATAAACATGTTTATTAAGGAAATTGGCTTGATTAATTTTCAACCCATTAAGATATCGCTTAAATTCACATTTCTGTAGTTATACAAGCAGACGTCAATATCACACATAAATGGACACAGTTGATAATTGACAAAATACGTAAAACAAAAGCCTCAAATGTGTAGACAACTTAAACTGATTCATTTTACATCGATTGCGAGACACGCTCTTACCTCGAATCCCTCCTGGGTAGAACCAGTACCAAACATATGCGGATAAAATGTAATGTTAACTGAAAGCACGCTACACCCAGCCGCGGGGGAGGATCGAACACACGATCATGATCCTGCTTTAGATGCTCTACCACATGAACACGCGTAACTTTCAATACAGAGAAGATTGATCGATTCTTAAACTACACTCGCTATAACAATTCTAAACATATATAAAAAAAATCCCGCTGGCATTCCGACTAGAGTTATATTTTGAACAAAAAAACACGAACTATATAGTGAAACAACGTTGTCTTTAATTAACACCCGCTGCTCTAGCACAAGTTAACAAGCCATTTCTTTGGACCAGTTATACTTAAAGGTCTCACTGAAGAATTACCTCCCTTACATGATTGTAGCAAGATTATTACGCCAAAGAAATTAGAGCTGTGTAAAGCGGTTGGGCAATTTTTTTGTTAAAAATGCATAAAATGTCATATTTCTTTGTGCATATGGGAACATTGGAATATTTTCATGATTTCTTTAAAGTTTGGGTGACATTGGGAAATGTTTGATGATTCTATAACAGTTTAAAGATGCGTAGTGATACACTGCAACAAATGGGCAGAATTGTCAAAAATGAAGAGGTGCCATCAAACCATCGAAATTGTGAAAAGGCAACCTAGTCAATCCCATGTTTTTTTCTGCATATTTGGACCAACAGAGGACTGTCTATGAGAATAAGGCTCTTTTAGGACCATTGGTAATGTATCCAGTGTTAGAGAAGTGCAGGTCTCGATACGTAGAACAGTACAAAATTAATTGGTGTGTGAGACATAAACCGTTGTCCATATGCATGATCATCAACTACTCAGTATTCATTGCTTCCGTCCCCAGTTGTCTCGTCCTCTATCACTGTTATTGGGAGATCACAATTTCTGTTGCCGATTATTCACGCTGTGGGATTAGTATGCCCATAAAACTAACGCACGGCGTTTGTTTTAATCGTCTGCAGAATGTAAATTCTTAGTTTTGTTACAAAAATGTTCTTCTCCCACCGACTTGCTTATAGCGTTCATACGGTTATGTTATACTGTATATGGATTTTGTTGATTTGTGGTTTTGAGTAGAGCTATATTTTCAAATGGTACTGGAATACTACTTAAGTTAACCTTGTTTTTTGGTTCATGTCTTTTGTGTTTACAGAAATATAAATGGTTGAGCTGAGTTGTTCTCTTAGGTGCTGTACCTATATCATAAACACATGTTGAAAACATAAACTTTGAGTGAGAGGTTCTTATTTTTTAAAGATAAATTCTTAAGAGACATTGACTGTTTCTAAATTTCTATATCTTTATGCATTTTATCTAACTGTATATTATTGTCTTTGACATATTTCGGTAATCATTGTTTGTAAATAGCCAAATGCAAATGTCTTGACAAATTGCTAATAGACTTTGAAACTTGATTCCAATGTTTATTTTGTTAATTGTAACCAGTTTTCGCCAGATTGTGTATGTTTTAGTGTTATAAGTTCAATTATTGTGTGCATTCCTAGCTGAACGATAAGTCTAACGTCTTGGTTAAGTAGTATGCTTAACTTTTATTTAACAAAACCGAATATTTTAATGAATATAAGTTACTGATAACAGAAATTATCAGCATGGAAGTATCCTCTCAAAATGACGGCTATAACGACAAAGTTACTGTTTTCTCTTAGCTTGAATTGGGTATATATACATATATATATGTGTATAATGGCTTAGTGCAATGGATACTTGCTATCTTTAAAATGCATATATAGCGGCAGCAATATACATGACTATGTTGAAATCGATTTAATTGATGTCCACACATTCAATCTGTCTTTATACGCGTAATTATCAACTTATCTCAATGTAGAAATATTTCATACACCATGAAACATTATTAAACATTGTTTATATCAAACTAGTGGTGCCATGTTATTTTTAAAAATAAAAGAAAACATTGAATATTCTAATATTATGCCAAAAACTGATAACATTAAAATACGAATACATGTAGCATTGAAGGTCACAAGTGTATTCAATGAGTTCAAATGCCCGCCCAGCCACAGTCTCCGTGATGGTTGATATACGGCATTGCGTATCATTAACTTCCGTCTCCCACCGCTGATTCCTCACAGGAAACAGTGGTTAACTGATTGTCTGTTAGCCCTCGATGGCATAAAAATGACGCCGAATATTCAATTAATCAATCAATCAATCATTTATGTTCCCATGCACTTTTCCGAAACAGTAACGAAATAAAGGTCTGCAGACCTTAATGATATTTTCATTCGTATTTGCTACATATAGGTTTATACATTTCAGAATTAAATCCAGCGTAGTTATAATCACTAAAAAATCACATCAGCTTCACGAATGTTTAAAATATTTATATTTTAGTGCAATTCTAGCCTATCTACATTCTGTATATATATCGAGTTAGGCTTATTTTACACTAAGTCTTAAATATACATATAATTGAACAGTATGTCACAATCTTTCTCTTTGTATCACATGTTACAGTACATGTCTTCTGAATTTGTATTGTCACAGATTTTAACAGATAAATGCTTTCGACATGTCACGTATAGATTGTACTGTAGATAACATGGTGTTAACATCTAATACCTACCCCAGGTGGTACAAAATGTAGCTAATGATGTTAAATTCTCATTTAGTGTATAGAGTGTTATTTGTGATGAACATAAATCGAGATAGATTTATGAAGGTTAATGGTTTTTAAAATAAAAAGCTTGTTCAGAAGTATACTTAGGAAAGATAATTTATCAACACACTAGTATTTTAGCGACTGTTGTATATACATTCCTTTTCTACACACACACACACACACACACACACACACACACACACACACACACACACATATATTTTTTTTTCTTATAAATTTCACAATTTGTTTTATATTTTTGTGAAGTATATGCGCGCCTTAAGGCGCACATCATAATTTGTGAACGTTTTCACAATTTTATTAATTTTTATTGTGATTTTTTCACACTTCCATGTTTTTATTCATCGTAATCGTTTGACATCATAACATTATCATCATTCATATTTTCATTTTCATCCCCTGAAGAAGGAATTATATATATTCC
Source organism: Panopea generosa (assembly GCA_029582155.1). Classification (NCBI taxonomy): domain Eukaryota; kingdom Metazoa; phylum Mollusca; class Bivalvia; order Adapedonta; family Hiatellidae; genus Panopea; species Panopea generosa. Next base: position 4,412,281 of record CM055904.1, on the reverse strand, counting down.
GAAAGCGCTCGGGTTTTTTTAAAATAAATTTAAAGAATTCAGTATTGTTTGGGTGTATTAATTAATTTTTAATAATTAATTTATTATCTCTCCCATATAACCCTATCTCCCTTTATATATATATATATATATATATAAAGGGAGATAATTAAATTCACAACAACGGAATTTACGATTTTAGGGATCTTTTCAGATGCTCATTCACAATGCATGATATATATATGGAGATAATAATTTGTGAATAACCAAGACATAAATGTACAGACCAGACTACGGCGAGTGCGCTTAGCTACAATGCAAACCATAGATACAATATCAAGGCCTCTGCCAAACCAATAAATTTGGTGTCGACCATGATTTATATACTATGGAATTACATGCAACACATCTGGACAGGGTGGACAAATTTACATACATGAAGTGATAGCTTTATTTGAGTAGGATCCAGTTAAGGATTCATGACTACTCACATGATATATAAAGGGTTTGTAAATCTGTCCTTTATATATCCAACAATGACCTATAGAAGAACGTGTATCTCTATATATACCCTGGAGAAACTTTAACTAATAATGGCACAACCTTACACACGTAACATTATTCAGTGATAAGAAATTACAGTTCAGTAATAATTATTAATAAAGCAAACATATATTTATGTCAAAAGATATGGACAATAGAATAGTGATTAAGTATAGAACTCTATATATGAAACGTAAATGTATCATTAGTTTTATATTTAAATTGCTCTAGGACACGTAATATTATCTTGCTATTGTAAAAAATAACTTACGATTGTCTTTATGATGGAACATTACATTGTAAATTAATTATATACGTTTGGTGTAAGTGTCTGAATGATAACTTATGTAATAAAATGTATTGAATTAAATATACCTATATATCTATCTAATTCCTTGTCGAAAATAGCCACATGCATTTTAACCACGTACTATACATTTATCCGATATTCATATATAATTAAATATTTAAAATACATTAATAATAAGCTTATCAATATCGCAACTTACCGAACAAAGATCCGTCATGGATGTATACACCAGTAAAGCAAATAAATGCACATATTCAAAGTAAACAATCCTCAGAAAATTAAACTGTAGCCGGTTTGCATGCTCGTAGAAGCGAATTCACAGTCGCGTACACAACTAACAAGTTACTTGACATGCAAACTGATCGGTGATAACATAACATTATAATTAGTGCACAAGTACTTATGAGGCAATAATTATGACAGTCGGTGTTCTTCACAAGTTGTGTAAGACCGTCATGTCCGAGACTGGTTTATACGTGATCTGTCATGTTAACTATGGGATACATCATTGGTAATGAGACACTACACTCGTGTGTTAGGCTGGTTACTTAGTGTCGCATGTTCTGTCTGTTACTTTTAGATTATTGGTATCAGTCACGGCTGGCAGACTGGCTGTGTTAGTGTTAGTATGTTAGCGTTGTGATTTATCATGCAGTCTGTATATTTATAAATTATAAGTGTATTTATAGAGTATATATAAGTATTTTCATAAAGTATAAGTATATTTATAGAGTAACAGTATATTTATAGATTATAAGTATATTTATAGTTTATAAGCATATTTATAGATTATTAGTATATTTATAGAGTATATATAAGTATGTTCATAGAGTATATGTATATTCATAGAATATAGTTATATTTATAGAGTAACAGTATATTTATAGATTATAAGTATATTTATAGTTTATAAGCATATTAATAGATTTCAAGTATATTTATAGAGTATATATAAGTATGTTCATAGAGTATATGTATATACATAGAATATAATTATATTTATAGAGTAACAGTATATTTATAGATTATAAGTATATTTATAGTTTATAAGCATATTAATAGATTTCAAGTATATTTATAGAGTATATATAAGTATGTTCATAGAGTATATGTATATTCATAGAATATAATTATATTTATAGAGTAACGTTATATCTATAGATTATAAGTATATTTATAGTTTATAAGCATATTTATAGAGTATAAGTATTTCAATAACAAATGTCAATTAAAATTTATCAATGTAATTGTACCTATAGCAACAGTATATGAATTGTGTTTTATGTTATTTTTACCGGTATGTATGTATGTATGTATGTATGTATGTGTGTGTGTGTGTGTGTGTGTGTGTGTGTGTGTGTGTGTGTGTGTGTGTGTGTGTGTGTGTGTGTGTGTGTGTGTGTGTGTGTATGTATGTATGTATGTATGTTTGTATGTATGTATGTATGTATAGCATCAAGTTTTAATGGTGGATGATGAGATCGGAATGAAACGTAGTACTACGGCAGGTGTGTGGCAAACTTTCACAATAAAAGTTTTAAGGACGAACAAAGCTCAAACCTCATCGATGAGAGGTGTAAATGATCTTACAGCGTCTACCATCATGCGGCTGTGGAAGACCACGAACAATCAATACAACTTCACAAGTCCCAGGGCAAATAAAATTCATTATTGCCTATTTGTGAATATTGGCAAATCATTTCAATTGCCGCATAATGATTGGTTTACACTAAGTCTTGAGTTTGAGCCAAAATCGGAGACTAAATGAAGTATTTTAAGACTGCCTGGTAGTTGTTTAATGGAGAACAGCGGGTCTGTCCATCTTTGAAGTTAATGCATATACTCATGTTGACGTCTGTAAAAGTCATTTTCACACTGTCGGGCGACAAAAAAAATGAGAGAAACGAACTCTGAATGAAAATAAAGTGGTCAAAATATCGAAATCACATGCCCCGGCTCTGTACTTCTGATTTGTTGTAATCGGTATAATATAACAAATAATACACGGTGTTGAGGTCCTAATGGTAGTTTACAGTCCGTAAAATAGAATTTGGACCTCGACACCTTGTATTATACAGTTCATAAACTTAACATATGGACCTCGGCATCGTGTATTATACAGTCCGTAAACTACCATTTGGAACTCGACACCGTGTATTATACAGTCTGTAAACTAACATTTGGACCTCGACACCGTGAATTATACAGTCCGTAAACTAGAATTTGGACATCGACAACGTGTATTATGAAGTACGTAAACTAGAATTTGGACATCGACAACGTGAATTATGAAGTACGTAAACTAGAATTTGGACATCGACAACGTGTATTATACAGTCCGTAAACTAGAATTTGGCCCTCGACACCGTGTATTATACAGTCCGTTAACTAGAATTTGGACCTCGACACCGTGTATTATACAGTTCGTTAACTAGAATTTGGACCTCGACACCGTGTATTATACAGTCCGTAAACTATTATTTGGACCTCAACATCGCGTATAATACAGTCCGTAAATTAGAATTTGGACATCGACATCGTGTATAATACAGTCCGTAAACTAGCATTTGGACATCTACATCGTGTATTATACAGTCCGTAAACTAGCATTTGGACATCTACATCGTGTATTATACAGTCCGTAAACTAGCATTTGGACCTCGACACCGTGTATTATACAGTCCGTAAACTAGAACTAGGACCTCGACACCGTGTATTATACAGTCCGTAAACTAACATTTGGACCTCGACACCGCGTATAATAAAGTCCGTAAAGTAAAGTTTGAACCTCGACATCGTGTATTATACAGTCCGTAAACTAACATTTGGACCTCAACACCATGTATTTTAAAGTCCGTAAACTAAAATTTGGACCTCGACACCGCATATTATACAGTCCGTAAACTAGAATTTGGACCTCGACATCGTGTATTATACAGTCCGTAAACTAACATTTGAACCTCGTCACTGCGTATTATATAGTCCGTAAACAACAATTTAAACCTCGACACCGCGTATTATACAGTCCGTAAACTATCATTTGGACCTTGACACCGTGCTTTATACAGTCTGTAAACTAATTTTGGACGTCGACACCGCGTATTATACAGTCCGTAAACTAGAAATTTGACCTCGACACCGCGTATTATACAGTCCGTAAACTAGCATTTGGACATCTACACCGTGTATAACACAGTCCGTAAACTAACATTTGGACATCGACACTGTATATTATACAGTCTGTAAACCTAACATTTGGACCTCGACATTGTGTATTATACAGTCCGTAAACTAACACATGGACCTCTACACCGTGTATTATACAGTCCGTAAAATAGAACTTGGACCTCGACACCGTGTATTATGCAGTCCGTAAACTAACTTTTGGACCTCGACACTGTGTATTATACAGTCCGTAAACTAACATTTGGACCTCGACACTGTGTATTATACAGTCCGTAAACTAACATTTGGACCTCGACATCGTGTATTTTACAGTCCGTAAACTAGAACTAGGACCTCGACACCGTGTATTATACAGTCTGTAAACTAGCATGTGGACCTTGACAGACACCGTGTACTATTTGTTAAATATCACCCAACAAACACAATACATGTTATGATACCATATTCAGTCACATTATATACAGTCTCTTAAATCGGTGATAGAGCGCGTGGTCTAGTTGTAGAGCACCGAACCCATGATCGGAGGGTCGTGGGTTCGGTCCTTTGCCACGGCTATGTGTGGTGTCCTTGAGCAAGACACTTTTCCAAATATGCTTAGTACTGGTTCTAATCAGGAAGACTTCGAGCGTGATTTGCCTAAGTTGTAAGAACTTGTTTCGGAATCGAAGTTAATTAAATAAGTTTAAACCAATCGGTGATGGATGCGGATATCTCATAATCCAAAATGAACAAACTCAATAAATCTTCAACTGATTTGAGTTTCCTATTCCCATTCAATAATTTTTCCAACTATTTTTGAGTTTTTAATAAAATATTCTTTCACGTCAACATACTTTATTCAGTTTACTTTTAGAAACCTCCTCCTGGAGAACCATAAAAGCTTCATATTAGTATTCATGTAATTGAATTGTCAACATGAAAATGGCAAGTCTAAGATAAGATTTTCCTCCAACGCAAAATTAACTTTTTACTGGCTAAGAATTAGCACATTTTTCAGCAGCAGAGATACCGGATAAAATGTCAAATCCAATAGTGAAGTTATCATGTGTTCGTACGTGCGTGCGTGTGTGAGTGAGTGATTCTTGGCATTTGTGTCTATCCGCCAAATAGTCCCGAGGGTATTCCCAAATTATTAGCGGTTTATTAGTCACATAGCATAAATTACATTCTATAATGTTCTATTAAATAGTGTGCGTGATTATCCAATTCCATTAACGATGATGAAGGTTGCGGTGGATTCCATGTCTAGAGTGTTGGCCCCATAAAAAGCAACACTCAATACTGGTTCTACCCAGCGAACTGACTCAACAGTCGTTAGTCTGTAGAACGAACCCAGCTCTCTGGCGAATTGGCCCGTTAATAGCAATGTTGGGAAAGCCACATTTGAGCACGTTGATTGATCAGTTGTTTCAACTGAATGTTTGATGACGTAACAGTTTATTAAATGTTCCATAGATATGAATTGTGGGACAGACATATAAGTCCATGCTTTTTCATTGGGGGTAAACAGACCTCATTCGGGAGATATAAGTTTCTGGGACAGATTTAGTCTATGCCAGAACATGATATCTCCTAAATCAGGTTTATTAACCACCAGTGAAACAGCAGGAAATTCTATACCTGTCCCTAAACTCATAGCAATTGAACGCTTACTTAACTGTGACGTCATTCAACTTTTCTGTTGAAGAAACTGACCAATCAACGTGCTAAAATGCGGTTTTCCCAAGTTTACTTCATGTATTTACTAAGGACAAACTTCGAGAACGGTTTATAAAAACTCTCTGAGCTTATTTCGGAATCGAGCAAAAATAAAATAGTATAAACAAGTGACTATTTTTAGCTATCATAATGTTGCCCGTTTATTACCCCGCAATTGGTCTGCAGGGGTCAGGGTCATCCCGCTGTAAACTGCACAATAATAGCACGTACACATTTTTAGCAACATTTTGCAAAACCGCAAACATCACGGGGACTGTGCCCGAGCGGGATTCAAACTCACGACCCCTGGATAGACAGTCAGACGCGCTTACGACTAATTTTATCGGGCCCGGCGCGTGTATAAGGAATATTTTACCTGAACTACAGTACTGTAATTGTTTGAAATAATTCAAAAAATCCATTTGCCATTGAACTTAAATCCATGGATATACATATATGTCGAGAGAGAGAGAGGGGGGGATAGAGAGAAGAATATATATATATATATATATATACATTGTAAATCGTAAATTCCGTTGTTTTGTGAATTTAATTATCTCCCTTTATGAAATTAAATATATATGAATTCACTGTATGATCTATATGATCCAACGGGTTTATAAATCTGTCCTTTATATAGCATGTGAGTAGTCATGAATCCTTAACTGGATCCTACTCATATAAAGCTATCACTTCATGTATGTAAATTTTTCCACCCTGTCTAGATGTGTTGCATGTAATTCCATAGTTTATAAGTCTTGGTCGACACCAAATTTATTGGTTTGGCAGAGGCCTTGATATTGTATCTATGGTTTGCATTGTAGCTAGGCGCACTCGCCGTAGTTTGGTCTGTACATTTATGTCTTGGTTATTCACAAATAATTATCTCCATATATATATATAGAGAGAGAGAGAGAGAGAAAAGAGAGAGAGAGAGAGAGAGAGAGATATCATAAGATATTGAGTTATACATTAGTTATATTCATATTATACATTGTATATATTCATATATATTGCAAAGTAACTGCACATGCAAACAGAATTACAGTAATAAAGGGAGATTAGCCAGTTTTCTTTCTTGATAAAGTACAAAGTGATTACTTCCCTTTGTGTGTTAAAAGATTACACATTATAGTTTGGAAAAGTGCAAAGGCTTTTATATGACAATTGCACCATTCCCTATTTTAACTTTTTCAACTGAGCAGAATACGCCGTATAAGGAATAGGTATAATAGATAAAACGGATAATTAAAGTTTGTTATGTAACCAATTCATATTTGAATAATTATATTATCGGTATATGTCAATGTTTTGTTTACAACTGATCAAAAACGGACAGTAGTACATGTATCTATATTTTTTTGCAAACCGTAAGTTTGAGTGTATATATATTACTATACATACTGTTTATGTTATATACAATATCAATTTATAGATAAAAACATCCAACAAAGATATTAAAAGTAATATTTTCAATATTACACGTATGTTTTCTTAACATTATCATACTGCTGAACCATTTTAGCCGTCATGATAATATCTTATATTTCATTTCATTTATAAATCTTAATTAGACATATTTGTCGTGAATGGGCTTATACATATTACCAATACATCAATATTTAAGTATTGAAACTACCTGTTATATATGTTCGTTTGTAGATCGGGATGTATATGTAAAATTAATCCCTATATTTAAAGCGTAAAAATGTGTATTCATGTGATATAAAGTAAACCCTGCGCATAGATTTATTGATTGGTGTGATTCGGTAAGGAATTCATTGATGTGTTGGCCGTTTATCAGAAATGAACTAATACGTGTCACGTGCACCCTGAAGTGGTTTGCTTTTGAAAACGTTGCAGTGATGAATGTTCACCAAATTTATTTTTTTTCATATTTAGGTCTCATTTACCAAACTCTTACCATTAGTGACGGTAGTGAATTTGATTGCGCCCTAGAAATAAGAGCTGTGTAAATTGGTTGGACATTTTTTGTTGAAAATGATATTTCCATGAGTGCTTCCTAGTTTAAGTGACATTTGGTGCTTTTTTATAAATATGGGGCAGTTTGTAATACAATAAAACTATGTGAAATTGTTGAAATGCAATCTGTTCAATATCTCCATGTTTGTTCATGCATTTGGACTAACATATGGTTATATATGGAATCAAGACTTTTAAAACCATTTGTTATGTGTTCAATTATTCAGAACTGTGCAAAACTTATTGGTGTGTGAGACGTTTATATATAGCAAACACATACATTAAATTAGCATCAGCAGTCTTCCTTTTATTTATATAACATTTGTATACCAGCAAATAATGTGTTGAATCCGTAATTAAAGCTGGTTTTCCCAGGCTTCTTGTACACAACCTTTTGTACCCTTTCTGCAAAAATACGAATGTACGATGATTCGCCAATGGCAAATAAATATATCTTCTCAAATTGAAAATTGACGATTATATTTTCTTGTACAGATAAAAAAACGAAATTTACACTGTATTTTCTGTATGCGGGCCGTTCAATTTTTAACTGATTCATAATAAAATATTTCTTAATAATGTCTAACACTTAGTAGTTGTCTCCCCGAATATAAAAACACCAAAACTTTATCATTATAATACTGTATCTTAAAGTTTTCTTGCTTAAGGACAATTTCTATAGTTTTTGTCATATTTTTTCCTATGGATAGAATTTTTTTAAACTTCCCAGTATTTAAGTTTAATGTTTGTTCATGTAATATCAGAGATAAAAAAACAATTGTTACACTAACGGTTGGCACCGCAATCCTTAGTGTAACAAAATCATTTTTTGTTACACTAAGAGTTTCGGTGTCAAGCTCTGGAGTAACCATTGTTTCACAAAGTGTTTTTGTTACACTAAAAGTTTCGGTGTCAAGCTCTGGAGTAACCATTGTTTCACAAAGTGTTTTTGTTACATTAAGAGTTGCCGAATAGCCTCTCTGGTGTCCACAACTGTTACGCTGTCACATGCGTAGTAATGACACAATATATACCCAGACAATATGCAATTTTATAAAAAAAAAATGTATTCCTATGACCATTGAGATAGATTCACAATAAAAAGACATATGCTAATCTTTTAGACGTGTTTCAGATATGTACTTCAACATATACTTGATAAAATCTGATAAAATGACTTTTCATTATGTCTCATTCAGACGTGCAGACTTTAACAATATAAATAACATGTAAATTTATATACGAATATTATCAAATAAAAAGTATCAGTACGCACAATACATGATGACAAAATAGGGTTTCCATATATTCATTGACCTACTTTTTATACATACAAAAATGTAATAATCTTAAAGGGACACACTAAAGTCTCAACAAATTATAAACCCTAGCTTAAGTCAATTTTTGTTATGAAGTTTTATAATTTACCAAAGCAAAAACAAAAACAATAATATAGAATTTTACATTGCCGATGATAGTATATATTCATTGACCTACGTTATAACTAAGAAAACTCTTATATATTTCAATGCCATGGTCATTTAATAAACTAATAACTTATAAATGCTTCTGCTTTATAATATCCAAAATGTCCACACATTACAGCACAAACGCCGCTTTAAAAACATAACATCATAATGCAAATACATTAATGTGACACTTCTATGTCGACTTCTCGGGGTAACCGACCAGTCTAGCAGGCGTTATGGTACCCTGACACAAACCATAGTACGACACATATGTATGAATTAGTCGCATAACAACAGATAAACTCTTGTATTCCATATACTGCTATGGCACATACATATTTTCGTGACATTAAATCACCAAAATCCAGTTGTAAAAACTCTTTCTTAACTTTGATGAAATAAAAAATGAATTATCTTCCTCAATACCGCAAAAGAGATAAAATCTATATAAACATTAATATCTGTATATATGTATATATATACGCACATACATATGCATCTATACATATTGAAGCGCGTATCAACTATTGATAAAAACTAGTTTTAAATTACAACTTTTAATAATAAACATACATTTGTATCTGAAGAAGCCAAAGACCCGTTAAAATATGATTAATAAACTTGATGACTAAGCTATTGTGTTACACTACTCATGTCAAAATATCGAAAAAGAGTTTTACATCTACTTATTTATTTGTTTTCTTTAAATTCGTTAATTTCTTCCTAAGGATAATTGTATAGTTATAACATTTTCTATCACGATAGCAGTCATACATGCTGTGTGACAGCCGTAAAAATCGCGCCGTGCTCAGATTCTGAGTATTTGGAAAACACAGAACACCTTCAGTGTTGGTCGATAACAGAAGACCGTCTCTGCCAGTGCTAGGGTGTGAAAGGTGTTGAATATTTCATGAACTGCCATGAACAATTTGATAAAGCCGAAGCTGCGTTTTTTTCTTAGTCTGTAGTACGGACCTAGCTCTCTCGATTGCGTCCGTTAAATAGCAATGTTGGGAAAGCCACATTTGAGCACGACGATTGGTCAGTTGATTCAACTGAACGCTTGAATGACGTCATAGTTTAGTAAGTGTTTAATTGCTATGAATTGTGGGACAGGCATAGAATTTCCTGCTTTTTCATTGGTGAATTATAACCTGATTCGGGAGATAGTTTATTTCTTCTTTTGATTACTAGCTGTGCGTCCAGTGGACTATATTGGATTTCTGTCGTTATCAAAAATTGTTTATATCATAATGTAATCATTATTCGATAACAAACAACACCGTCGGCTTCTAATATTACTATTGTATACAAAAAAAATGAGTTTGAACAGCTGAAGTATATCGAATGGAAAAGGCGATTTCTTTTCTTTTTGTATTTCTTACGTGAACGGCCAACACTCGATCCACCGCAATACCGTCTCACTATTTTATTAAAATATATCAAACTATTCATAGATTATAAGAAATCTGATCTATGTTACCTCTTTGACTATTTTAATAGTCAAATTTTCTTTTTCATTCACAAGAGTCTATAACAAATGACATCACATATAAAACAGAATACAAACTGTCCACACAACTAGCGCCGCATTAAAGTCAGTATATCGGGGGTGAAACGCTGAAAACATCTTACAAATAAAATTATTTTTTAATGGATGGATACATATATCATAAGTAAACTGGCCAAAAGATACATATCATAAGTAAACTGACCAAAAAAACGTGACGAAATGATATCTTAATTGGACTGGTAAACGAAATCCCATTCTAAAAATAGACAACACATAAATACTGTTTGATAGCCCCAGCCTAGTCATTCGGACTCTTTCTGCAATGAAAAAACAACTATACTGTATAATCCAGTATGACCAATCGAATCAAAATGAAAATGAAATAATGTGACTCTATTGATACGTCACATATTAAGTTGCATTTGTAAGCGGGACATCTACCATAGTTTAGCTTGGACGCATAGGTCATATTAGGAAATCCCTTTTCAATATATTATGTTGGCATGTTTAAATGTGCACCTTTACCGGCATCTGTAGGCATAATAAAGGAAAAAGATGATTTTAGTCAATTTTGAAATTTTGAAAAATCCCGATGTACTTTCTTTAACAGCAATTGCTGTCAGCTAACTCAATTTTGCTGTTGATTGACTGTGTCCTTGGCGAGTGTGTCACTTGGGAGTTTTGCTTAATTAACATCATCACATGCAATAATCATGATTGTACCAAGGTGTATTAAATATTTATTTTAATATAATTTTATTAGTAGGAAGCAATTAATTTGAGTGACATTTTGTGTACTTTTCGTTATTGTTGTATTCACCATTATCGATTACGAAGACTACAAAGGTCGATATGTAAAATGTATACTGCAATAAGACATCACTGATGTTAAAAAGTGCCTTTTATAGGATTTCAACATATGCATGTCTCAACAAGAGACATTTGAAGACAATATCAATCACAGCTGTATAAAAACAATCATTATATGTAATAAATACATGCATATTAAACAATAGTGCAACTCAATCGATATAAATCCGTCCTGCCAAAATTTGAAACGAATCGGGCAATGTTTGCTTGAGTTACTGAGCAGATGTTAAAATAAACACAATTTTTATTGGCGTGACATTTTGAGGTAACACACGACAACATACAAAGTGTTGTGATAAGCCACCATGTCAATACACTTAAAAAAATATCGCAAAATGTTTGTTATTGCACGTACGTCTGAAACTGGCCAATTCAGAGAATTTGGATATACGAATTTTGGCCCTGGAATTATGAAAACTTAAAGTTTAGATATCTGAGTTTTTGGTCTATGAATTATGAAAAATTGAAATTTAGATATCCGAGTTTTTGGTCCTTTAATTTTAAAAAATTATATATATAATAAAACGTAATGTTCAGTATTAGAATGCGACTTACATCACGTTGAATTTAACAAGCGACAAGAAACAAGACCGCCATCTAATACCCTCCCTCTTTGTAGAAAACATGTCATGGAAGACATTATAAAAAGTATTATGTTACAAAAACACGACTGATTTAAAAATAGATTCCAGAAATTTAAAACTATTACTATAATCAATCATTCATAAAGTAAATACTTTTAGATTTAAAGACTAATGAAAAAAATGGTATCATAGTTTAATCGTGAGATGTATCCTAGAGTTTGTTATTTATTTTATATTTTAACTGAAACCGACAAGGAAATAATCAAATACTTTAACGTAGTCACAAAGCTGACCTAGTCATTAATTAAACACCCTATTGCGTTAATTATTGAAAGATACGAGCAATATGTTTGTTGTTTTCCAGAATGTGTACGCTTTAAATCCCGTGTGCTGGTTTCGTTCATGGTTGTCTAGATTAATAACCTCTTACCGCTCTGTGGTATCTAATTCTGACTGAACTTGCTCTAAACAATTCATATGAGAAAGTTTACTTGTCACGTGTGCTGGTTGAGAAAGTAACGATGGTTTTACTGAGGAATATCCTTATGTGCCATATATGGCATATGTAACCTTTGCTGTTCTTTTTAAATGGGTTTAAAACTCTATTAAAGCACTAACGGCATGTGTTATTTTAAGCCGCATGTAAAAAACTTCCGAAAATTCCTTCTGTAGTTCTGGCTATTGAACGCGTATATGAAAGGGTTTGTTGCTGATTTTACCCAGCCCCACCAATAAAAATACGCATACATTGTTATATTTACACAATTTCTGCACGTGGCAATGATTAAAGTCAAAATGGAATAAGGAGTCATACACACGAGAAAAACAAACACAATGATAAATAAAACTCTTGCAGTCTTTAAATGTCTTCCTTTCCGTATAGTATGTACCACCTTAGCGTTTCTTCTTGTTTCTCTTTCAGTTGCAATAGTTTCATTTAACTCTATAACACTTTCTGTTTGATTTTGTTTTATGCCATTATCCATTGGTACAACATCTCTATTTTGTGTGTACTCTTCAGCTTCAGTTCCATTTGTCCTTCGTATTTTAACTAAACGCACACTTTTATCATTTTGTGTTTCTAGATATTCACCTCTGATTCTTTTTTTAATCTTCCAGTAAAGTATACAGTTCAACAACGCTATGCAAACAGCGGGAATAAAAAAGTAAAAAGATATAGTTAATATTGAAACAATGACGTTGTAGGCGAATTCCACATGACATTTGTTTATAGGAACACTTGAAAAGCCAACATATTTGTCCCAGCCTATCTCGAGTATTGCAAATAAAACAACAGACGTTATCCACGATGCTATTATCTTTATCCTTGCTGCTTTCTTCGTCACCTTGTGATAATATGCTAGTTCTAGAGAAACAAGTGAATAGCGGTCCATACTTAACATCATCATTATAATAAAGCCCTCGGTACAGGCTGCATAATCCACAACTAGCCAGAACTTACACACTGCCGTTCCCAATGGCCATCTCCCATACAACGTATACACAACATACAGGGGCATCGTTATACACCCCAATAATAAATCGGCGATTGCTAGATGAAATATATAGAAATCATACACGGTGTGTAGCTTACTATCGGTCAAATAGGCCGCAATTATCATAGAATTGCCGATTGTCGTCAAACAACTTAGAAATGAAACGACCACCACCGTTGGTATTTCTTCATTTAGTGGTACCCGGTTATACAATATCATATTTGATTTCAATATGTCAACCAATCAGTTAATCACTTTTAAAGGCTCTGTAGTTGTCTTGAATCAATCAAATATTTTGGATAACTGAAATAGAAGGAAAAAATTATAGTATTTGAAGTATGAATTAACATTGAATATAAATGTCTTCCTCTGCTGCATAAAATATGAAAGTGTTAATTTGTGTAATGGAGTTTAACTGACAACATACCGCGTGAAGTGTGGCAGCTGTAAAATTCACCCGTAAGTTTGACTCAGTGTTGTCATCATTTCCCATGACAATTTCCCTCGTGAAGTGTGGCAGCTGTAAAATTCACCCCGTAGTTTGACCCAGTGCTGTCATCATTTTCCATGACAACATCTCTCGTGAAGTGTGGCAGCTGTAAAATTCACCCCGTAGTTTGGCTCAGTGTTGTCATCATTTCCCATGACAACATCGTTCGTGAAGTGTGGCAGCTGTAAAATTTACCCCGTAAGTTTGACTCAGTGTTGTCATCATTTCCCATGACAATTTCCCTCGAGAAGTGTGGCAGCTGTAAAATTCACCCCGTCGTTTGACCCAGTGTTGTCATCATTTCCCATGACAACATCTCTCGTGAAGTGTGGCAGCTGTAAAATTCATCCCGTAGTTTGGCTCAGTGTTGTCATCATTTTCCATGACAACATCCCTCGTGAAGTGTGGCAGCTGTAAAATTTACCCCGTAAGTTTGACTCAGTGTTGTCATCATTTCCCATGACAACATCTCTCGTGAAGTGTGGCAGCTGTAAAATTCACCCGTAAGTTTGACTCAGTGTTGTCATCATTTCCCATGACAACATCTCTCGTGAAGTGTGGCAGCTGTAAAATTCACCCCGTAGTTTGGCTCAGTGTTGTCATCATTTCCCATGACAACATCCCTCGTGAAGTGTGGCAGCTGTAAAATTCACCACGTAGTTTGGCTCAGTGTTGTTAACATTTCCCATGACATCATCCCTCGTGAAGTGTTGCAGCTGTAAAATTCTGCCCGTAGTTTGGCTCAGTGTTGTCATCATTTTCCATGACAACATCTCTCGTGAAATGTGGCAGCTGTAAAAGTCTGCCCGTAGTTTGGCTCAGTGTTGTCAACATTTCCCCTGACAACATTCCTCGTGAAGTGTGGCAGCTGTAAAATTCTGCCCGTAGTTTGGCTCAGTGTTGTCATCATTTCCCCTGACAACATCCCTCGTGAAGTGTGGCAGCTGTAAAATTCTGCCCGTAGTTTGGCTCAGTGTTGTCATCATTTCCCATGTCGATCATTTTGTGTTTTATGAGAATGGAATAACGCAACCGGTGCCAGTGGTGTGAGTGGTGTTTCATTTATCCTAAAAATATCTTCTTTTTTTCATATTTTGGTCGCGCTCTTATTGATCCTTATGTGGTATATTATTAAAGCCCTTTTAAAGACTATACATATGACAATGATAATGATAATAAATATAATAACACAAATAATGAATTCATTAACGTGAAAACTATGTTGGACTACGTCCTATATTTATATATTTTCTCACCATTGTACCTTTTAGAGCGGAATATGTGTTTAACAATTTACATGCAATATATATGCATTACAAATCGCCACTTTGTATAACGGCAAGTGCAAATCAAGTTAGATTTTTGAACGTTTAAGACGTTTCTTAAACAATTGGTATCAAATAATTTAATGTTGACCGTTCAAACGACTTCGATTGCAAGAGATAAAAGGCTCCACCTCATGACACACTGAATTGCCAAAAGAAAACGGGTATCATCAACGCAAACTTCACGCTGCAAAACGCTAATTTTGGACGGATTCATGACCGCGGTGCTGATAATATTAAATTATATCAGCTATTCAGTTTGATATTTTTATAAACGTAATGATAATGTTAATACTTTCTTAATAACCAATCTTTAGATTATTTTAGTTTAATGTGCACGTTTATGGGAGGGAACAGCTAGTCAGCTAAATCAATATATACAAATATAGTCTGTAGTACGGACACAGCTCTCCCGATTGAGTCCGTTAAATAGCAATGTTGGGAAAGCCACACTTGAGCACGGTGATTGGTCAGTTGTTTCAACTAAACGTTTTAATGCCGTCACAGTTTAGTAAGCGTTTACTTGCTCTGAATTGAGGGACAGGCATATAATTCACAGCTTTTCATATCGGGGTAATAGACCTGATTCGGTAGATGTAAGGTTATGAGATAGACTAATATGAACGTGACTTGTGGTTATTATAGTTACTACGATTATTTAGATTAGACAGCTGATTGGGGAAACGGTTTAGCAAATGAAAAAGCCAATCAAGTGTCTGATTGATCATATAGGTCACGTACACAATGTCCTTTGTCATCAGCATCGTTCGAAATGGCGTAAACATAGTTTCTCTTATTTGTTTTGCAAGGCGTACTATACTGATTTTTTAAAGGCGCCAGAGAAATGTTTAGATTTGTTTAGCTTTGACGTATTTTATTGCCATAAATATACTTAAACGCAAAAGAAAGTGTGCACTTTTGATTTTTCGATTATTTTAATTCTACAAAGTATAAAGTTGTCAAATTTGAAACAAAAGAATATCGGTTGTTACGGTTTATAGTCACAATGAAAAATCACCCAAACTATGGCTAGTTATTATGTAATAGCCCGAATGGCGATTTTGCAGGATTCCACGTGGAACATGTATATATAAGTACAAGTGGCAAAACTGTATAGTGCGAATATCACTGTAGATTTTGAAAATCTATAACAGCGAATATGCAACGACAATAAGTACGTCAGCGTATTGACACCTTAATGATGCCGGGTAGAGGTACAGCGTTACGTGCATTCCGTGTGTCGACGCATTTTAGAATTATTAGACAGAATGGCGGTCATAACAGCTATTAATGCAACGTTTGCATACTTTTGCAACAAATTACAGTGAATCTACACGAGAAACATCTCTTGGCTATTTGTTTTATTTTTATTTTGACCCCTATTCCACGCAGACGCGTCGTTCGTTTTATCCAAATTCAAAACAACAAAATAAACATATTGGTTAGAAAGGTAATTGAATGAACTAAAAATTGATACCATACATGATCGTATTCCATCATTGGATTTTCAGAAAATCAAATATATAAATGTGCACACTTTCTTTTGCGTTTGAGTATATATAATTGGGTCCGGTCTCAACTAACAGTTATTACGGCCCTTCCCTAAATACAATATTACATAGAATTAATGCATGGCTAAAATGTTATCATAAAGTTATACTTTTATTAACAAATACAATGCTTAAATATTTGTATGATTGGAGAGGTATTTTATCGTCCACTAATGTTTACATATCCATGAGCCGCATTATTACCGTTTATACTTTGAACATTAAGATGTCTTTTTTTATATGAACTCGACCAGTAAACCAGTACAATTGGATATAATGATTCTAGAATTATTCCGTTATTAATACAACCAGCTCCTGAACAAAAAATTATGAGCCCATAAAAAGACTAAATATATCAAGTGCTTAACATTTTTTTCGACTAATGGAATCGCTTTAATAATCAAAATTATATCGCTCTTATTTGTTAAAACAGCCTCAAATAATTTATTTAATAAGAGGTTTGTCATAACTGCGCATGCGTGAATGGCGTGACACAGACTCCGTCTTGTTCAATTATGAACGAGTAATGCACAAACTACAACGCCCGCGTGAGCTATGCTTAGAAACGGCCTTGAATTTGCCTTCAAACATAAATCAACTCAGCTTTCATCGTAGCTCCGCCAAGAGTTACATAAACTTTCAGTCAAATGACGTCTTACACTAAGCCAGTAAGTTTCCATTAAGTAAAAATGCACTTAATGAACATTAAGTATTACTTATCTCTTTGAGTTTAAAACAATTTCAGTAACAAATTGTATTCCAAACAATCAAATGACACAACTGATGAATGGATATATAACCTATCTGATTCCCAATGTGTTCATGCTACATGAATTTTCCATATGCATTGCTTACTCTAACTGCCTATTTAAAAGTTGTGAATGAACGTTTTATTAAATATGAATCTCGCTGTACCAAACTCATTTGTATCAGTTATATTAATAAAAACAAAGCACTTAATATATTTAATTAATCTTTATGTTGATATTAGTTGATAAAGTGTTATCCTTTTTTACGAATTGCTTAGTAAGCATTGTATGAAGTTAGAAGTGTGACCATGACAAAATAAAGGTAAAGACAAGCTTGCTTTGTGTTCGAGTAACAACTAAAATGCTTGAACTGAACTTCAACCAAAACTACGAACTCAGCAGTCAATGCAAAGTGGTCTTAAAGCAACACATCCACGTTTAAACTTTTTTAAAAAAAAAATTCAGTTGAGTTGTGAGCACATTTCCCATACATAAATATATGGTAAGTGAACTGTATATGTGCTAACAAACACTATCCAGAACGCTTTAGAATTATAAAAAAAGATGTTCAAATTATAAAGCGTGACAAACGCTTTATAAATTATTTTTAAATTGCCGAGGATTCCAACTTTGCTTCAAATTGAATTATGCGAGTCGTATTAAAAAACTTCACGTTTTAGTGCGTAGTGTACTTTACCTGCCTTGAAAGTCATTTTGACACTTTTTTTGACTCGGGTGAGTTACACGCTTGTTTTATAAAGTGTTAGTCATGCATGATAATTTGGGCATCATTTTGTTCGGGATTGTGTTTATATGCTCATATACAGCTACTTGATCATATGTTTGTATGGGAAATGTGCTCATAACTCAATTGTTTTAAAAAGTTCAAACGTGGATGTGTTGCTTTAAGGCAGCACTTCAATCATATTTTATTATTTTACAAATTAATTAATAGTTCACTTAATGCATCGAATATGAAATTTGCCCGAAGGCTTATATAAATGTTAACATCATCTGAAAGTTTTGATTGATGGTTGACCCGGAATATTGGAAAACTTTATGCCATTATTGTTTGTTTTCATTTTTGATCAATTATTGTTTGCATATTAATAGGGTAACAACATTTTGGTTTGCACTTGATAATAAAAATGCTCTTTCATCTAAAATCAGTTTTGTAATATAATTTTTTTCTCTCTTTTTTTCACGATTGATTAAATAGCAACGGAACTAAATACTCTGGTAATGTTGCTTGTACGATATTATAAGAAGAGAATAACCGTTGGTGTCGATGAGTTATTGTATCAAAATGACACTGAGCTGGCATTAAAATCAGTGTCCATGAGTAAATTTTAATTGATGTTTTAGCGAAACCAAGTGTTTTCTGTATTGCATTTTTTATTTAAAACAGTTATATGGGTCACTTCTGTTAATGGAGAGTTGAGAAGGTAGATAAATATTATAGTTATTGGTAAACAAGCTACATGTACTAATAAAAGGAATCTGCTTACATCTAAGATAATTATACTTATTCTCCACTTTAAAATATTATTGTAGAATATCATATTAAAGCATATATATCAGATATTTGTTTATAAAGTGTTTTAGTTTATTTTAAGGACAATAAGTGATTAAAGTTGTATTTCATTCAATTATTTGTATTATTAATATATTATTATTGTTAGTAGAAGTAGAAGTATAAGTATTAGTATTCGATGGGAAGATAATTGTATAATCTTATTGAAAATTTTGAAATTATCTCTTTCATTTTATTGAAACATCTACATATCCTTTGGGATTTATGTACATTATAACAATTGGGATTTCAATATTGAAGTAGACACATTGGGCTTACGGCGGAACACAGAGTTACTAACATTTATTATTTGCACTTAATTGTGTACTATAGAAAATACTCATTAAATTTTATATCATTTTGTTTCACTTAAAGTTTTCTAATGCGTCATCATTTTATTTTACTCGTATATATGTTAAACTACTTTGTCATGAGATTATCAAAAAGAGCTTACCTGCAATTCAATATGTCCTTGGTGAAAAAGTTTGCGATTCGATAATGATATACATTTCGGATAATAATATTCTTTTTGAGTATATATATTAATTTCTTTTCAATTAAATTTTATTACCAATGCGACTTTATCAATCAACACTATCTATTTTCTGATGTGTTTGCAAATATACTGATACTATCGATTAAAAACAAGAAAATAAAATAATTATCATTGAACAAAAACACACTAACCTTGCATAACTACCAACAAAAACACACTAACCTCGCATAACTACCAACAAAAATCCCCAACTGTTGTGCCAATGATAAGCGATTACTTGTTATTATGTTATTAACGGCGGCTTGATACGTGAACGTTAGATAAGAAAGTCACTACTGGTATGCAATATATCCACATCAGTTATACGATCTCGTTCGTTTCCTGCCAACTACAATCCTCCAAAGAACCAATTCTAAAGAGACGACAGCAAATGCAATTATTATTATTAAATTTGAGACAATGACATGTTTTAGTATTTGGAACGACGACTGATGATTCTCCACGGGATGTCGGAAGGGGAAATTTGATAAATATAAGTAAACAGTCAACAATTCAATGCTAAACTACAAAGCAGGTAGAAAGTGTATAAATATAATGGAGATATCTTTTCCAGGGTGACGAATCAACAAGTCATTTTTGTATCGAATCTACACCGCCCCCCCCCCAATGTGATTTGGGGAAATACATAATGCATCTTGACGAATACATTTGACAAAGAATGTGTATGAGAGGTAACAACAACGAAAACTTTGTCACTTGTTCGAATAAAAAAAGTGTTAGGTAATTCTGCAATATCATCAACCGTAAGAATGTTTGTTTTGTTTTGTTGTTTTTCAAATGGGACTGAACGCCATTTTCAACACGTTTCAGGTTATATATGGCATATCCAGTTTTATTGGTGAAAGAAGACCTCAGACTGAACCAAACAGAGTAGAACCACCGTCCCTCCATAAGTAACTGGAAACTTCCTCAAATAAACTTTTTGGAGCGAGCGAGTTTCGAACCTACGACCTTAGCGGTGAGAGGTAAGTGATCATGAGACGGCGCCTTAGACCACTCGGCCACGGAGGACCCCTGTTAGAATGTATTAGGCAGATAGTGTACATGAACAGTAGGATATACAAAACATTCAATATCAATACAAGCTACTTATAAGTAATCTCTCTGACATAAAGTCTGTATTATTATGTTAACGATGAGATATTATAAACTACTTTTGTGACTTTAACAATTTGGTAAGTTTTATACACTTAGTTTTAACATAATGTTTAATGTTCAATAATTACACATGTATATATGTAAAATAGGTTGGATCACATTTTTTCGTAACTTAGATTCGGACCTTCCTTCATCATATCATTATCAGTAATTGACATTTAATGTATAAGGTCTCACTTAAGATTCTTACGCCAAAGAAATTAGAGCTGTGTTAAGCGGTTGGGCATTTTTTTGTAAGAAATGCATAAAATGTCATATTTCTTTGTGTATATGGGAACATTGGAATATTTTCATGACTTCTGCAAAGTTTGGATGACATTGGGAACTGTTTGATGATGCTATAACAGTTTAAAGATGCGTGGTGATACACTGCAACAAATGGGCAGAGTTGTCAAAAATGAAGGGTTGTCATTGAACCATCGAAATTGTGAAAAGCAACCTGGTCAACCCCATGTTTTTTTCTGCTTAATTGGACCAACAAAAGACTATCTATGGGAACAAGGCACTTTTTGAACCATTGGTAATGTATCCAGTGTTTCAGAAGTGCATGTCTCTATATGTAGAACAGAATAAAATTAATTCTTGTGTGAGACGATTAGTAACAAACATGCATCAGAATAATTGTAAAAATCTATCATGTATAGTAAGTTATGGAAATTGATTGATTGTATACTGTTATGTCTTTGTCTAGTCTCAGTGCTTTCTTAAAGATAACATTTATTTCAGAAATGACGTTTAAAACTAACTTATATGTGTAATTTATGTATATTATAAAAGATTATTATATAAATTGATATGATTTGTTATCGTTCATATATTTTTTAACATCATACAGTGATCAAGGTTTATATAATCGCGATCCACTTCCACCCCACCGCCACACACACACATATTTTAGATATAGCAAATAAAATGTCGAACATTATTTGCTCTGTTATGTATGTGTAAAGAATGTCGAATCACAGACACATTATGCAATAATTCCACAGCAAAAACATATATATATAATTATATATCCTATAATACCGCATATCTCCTTCGATCGGGTTCGCCAAACACTATTTTCTACCACATGTCAGGAACTTCCGAAATGTCCTTCTATATTTATTGCTATTAAACGCATATATAAAAGGATTTGCCGCTGATTTCATCCATCCCCACCAATACGAATACGCGTGCATGCGCATATTTATGCAATTTCGGCACAAAGGTATAATAATAGTCATGACAGAATAAGGTGTTATAGAAACTAGGAAAACAAACACAACAATAAATAAAACTCTTGCAGTCTTTAAGGTGCCCCCTTTTCGGTTGTTATGTATTACCATTATATTCCTATTCGTCTGTGTTTCAGTTGTTATTTGTTCTTTTGCCGTCTTCAATTCAATTAATTCTTCTTTAATATTTCCCTTTAGATTTTGTTCCTTGACGTGACCCATTCCTACAGCATTCCTAGTTTGTTCATTTTCAGTAACTTCAATTTTCTGCTTTCTTGCTATTGTCATTAATTTCATTTTTTTATCATGTTTTGATTTTGTTTCTAGATATTGACTGCTTATCCTTGTTCTAATCTTCCAAAAGATTACAAAGTTCAATGGCACTAAACAAACAGCTGGAATAATAAAATACAAAGATTGAATAACAATTGTTGCAATGGCGTTATAGGCAAATTCTACGTGACATTCGTTCTTAGGCACATTTGAATACCCGACGTACTTGTCCCAACCAATCACAAAGATTGCACACACCACGAGTAACACGATCCACGATATTATCATTTTTATCCTTGCTATTTTCTGAGTCACCTTACGATGATACGCCAGTTTTAAAGTTACAAGCAAGAATCGGTCAATACTTAAAATCACCATTATAAAACAGGCCTCGATGGTCACTGAAAAATCCACAAATAACCAAATTTTACACACCGCCCTTCCAAGCGGCCATCTGCCGTACACCGTATAGACAATGTACATAGGCATTGAAACACATCCTTGTAGAACATCGGCTATTGCTAGATTGAATATGTAGAAATCATACACAGTGTGTAACTTTTCATCCGTTAAGTAAGCAGCAATTACCATAGCGTTGCCAACGACCGTCAAACAACTTACTAATGAAACCACTATCACCGTTGGTATTACTTCAGTAAATACTATGTTGTACACGTCCACATTCGATTGGTTTTGTTCTGTTGAGTTTAATGTCATATCTATAAAATATGCTGTATTCATGGCTCTAACGTTTCATTCAACCAATGGATTTTTCTGAAAAATTGTAAAAAGAGTTAACGTATAAAAGAGCTGTTCCAGAAGTTCGTTGATTTTCTTTCTAACGTCAATATTTTTTTGTTAAAAAACACAAATAATAAAGCCGAAGCAATTGATCACAAAGTCAATTTTCTATAGCACGTGTTTCGTACAGGCACAGGCGTGACTATAACTATTCAGACCGAGAAAGTATCCTTCTTTTCGGCGTAATAAGTTTTTTATGCTTTATTTTCGATTAAAATTTTGATACTTGTTATTTTCATGCAAAATAGCTGTCTTTAATAAACATGTTACTATATACTGTAATAAGAAATGAGCATGTTTTAGGCAGGTTTCACTTGCGCGTCGAACCAACCACAACATCATCATAAAATAACGTCTAAATAATCATGAAGGTATTCAAATTCAATTTATATTTCAAATGAAATGTATTATCTAATATTAATTCAGGGTTACGATTTCATGTTTCGATGGTGTAAAATATAAAATTAATAATAATAATATACAAATCTCTATTCAAACAACTAGCACCGCATAAACGATCATCACATTAGCTACAAATGATGCTTACACCAGTTTATTTATAGATAATGCTCAACCCACTGTACGTAGTCTTTCAACACGCGAGCATAAGGCTCACTTACGAATTACCTCCCTTAGATGGCTTGAGAAATAAGAGCTGTCACACACAGTGTTAATCGGTTGTGCATAAGTTTTGTTGAAAATGCATTAAATTGGTATATTTATTTGTACATTTGAGGACAGTGGAACATTTTCATGAGTTCTGCTTAGTTTGAATGACACTGGGTATTGTTGGATAAAGCTATACTAGTTTAAAGATGCGTTGTGGTATACTGCAACAAATGGTCGGATTTGTCAACAATGAAGGGGTGACATCAAACCTTCAAAACCTAAAAAAAACCAAGCTGGTCAAACCCATGTTTGTTTCTGCATATTTAGATCAACAGAGGAGTATTTATTTAAAAAAGACACTTTTAGAACCGTTGATAATGTGTTTAGTGTTCCAGAAGCGCAATTCTTTTTATGTATAACAGGGAAAGATTGATTGTTGTGTGAGACATACAAGGTGTAGTGCCTTACAAAGCATCCAAAATAACCTAAATACAATATGATATAGTAACACGGAGACCGTTAAAATAAATTCCATAACAATTTAATATCGGGAATACAATACAGTTTTCAGTTTATATATCAATATCCGTTTAATGAACGTAATGTAGTTTTTTGCTACTGGTAATTCAGTTTAGCTTGAAAGGTAAGCAAGCTTAGCGCTTGTGTAAATGACTCTGGAACGCTCTAGAAACAGAATCTCGTGCTTGTTACTATCGTTATGTACTCATCGTTAATAAGCATCTCTGTCGTTCCTTTGGTATATGGACATATATTCAGTGGAAACATGGAATCGAATAATCTCGCATAGTATTTAATGGGAATACACTAAAAATGACAGACTGAATAAACACCTTAGGATCGCGTAAACGCACACACGCACGAACTCACACACACATACTCTCACACACTATTTTGACCTGTCTCCTGTCACAACTAAACAGAGAATGAACTGCAATGAGATATATATATAAACAATTGATTATTTAATTAATATGTGTTTATTGTTTTGGCTAGACATTGTGTTGGCTTACGCCTGAGTGTCATGTGATTGGCGAATTATCGGAAAAACAGTTTCATACTCAGATATCCAGAACATGTTTAACTTTCTGAACAGTGCATACGGCCAATGTCTATTGGGTGCCATTGCTTATTTCAACAGGTGTTGAAACTGATTCGAGACATTACTGCAGTACTTATGTTATTTTTGAGCAAAAAAAAAACAACAGCAGTTCTCGGCAAAATTGATTTGAGTAGTTTGTATGAATATTCAGCGTCATTTTATGCCATTGGAGTTTATTTGACGCCCCGTTACTGATTCTTTTCTGGGATCCTAACAAGTAAATCAGTACTCGAGCAAACTTATCTCCGCCAGTTACTGACAACATTCCAATTTGATCCAGCCTTGGGAGAAGAATAACGATGCGACGTATGGTCTTACAGCAATTGTTACAGAGACTGGTCGGGCACGATCCCTGGATTGATAGTGACAATTGCTACCGACTAAGCTAACTTGGCCTGACACAGATATTCAAGTTGAGCTTTTAGGGTAGCTCAGTTCTTCGAGTTAGAAGAAATATGCTATAGAACTCATAAAACTGTGTGCTGATTGAACCAATTATCATTTGTTTGAAAACCTGTATTGCTTGTATGTTAGTATTAGCTGATGGTGCATGGTTTTCTTTGTAAAACAATTACGATTAACTCATTGTTTATAATCCGATCACGAAGCAAAGTATCTAGGGGAAATGATTTCACTATCTATATTAGAATCAACCGGGGCATACACTTATACAAACGAAACATACACTTTTACAAACAAAACACACACTTATACAAACGGAGCATACATTTATACAAACGTACCATACACTTATGCAAACGGAGCATACACTTATACAAACGGAACATATACTTATACAAACGTACCATACACTTATACAAACGAAACATACACTTATACAAACGGAGCATACACTTTTACAAACGGAACATACACTTATACAAACGAAACATACACTTATACAAACGGAACATACACTTACGGAACATACACTTATGCCAACGTACCATACAATTATGCAAACGGAGCATAGCCTTATACAAACGGAGCATACACTTATGCAAACGGAGCATACACTTATGCAAACGAAACATACACTTATGCAAACAGAACATACTCTACTGCAAACGGAACATACACTTATGAATACACTTATGCAAACGAAACATACACTTATACAAACGTACCATACACTTATGAACATACACTTATTCAAACGAAACATACACTTATGCAAACGAAACATACACTTATACAAACGTACCATACACTTATGAACATACACTTATTCAAACGAAACATACACTTATACAAACGTACCATACATTTATGCAAACGGAGCATACACTTATACAAAAGGAACATACACTTATGCAAACGGAACAAACACTTATACAAACGTACCATACACTTATGCAAACGGAACATACACTTATACAAAAGGAACATATACTTATGCAAACGGAACATACACTTATGCAAACGGAACATACACGTATACAAACGTACCATACACTTATGCAAATGGAGCATACACTTATGCAAACGGAACATACACTTATACAAACGTACCATACACTTATACCAACAGAACATACACTTATTCAAACGGAACATATACTTATAAAAACGGAACATACACTTACGGAACATACACTTATGCAAAAGTACCATACACTTATACAACTAGAACATACACTTACACAAACGTACCATACACTTATACAAACGTACCATACACTTATACAAACAGAACATACATTTATACAAACGGAACATACACTTACGGCACATACACTTATGCAAACAGAACATACACTTACACAAACGTACCATACACTTATGTAAACGGAGCATACAAACGGAACTTTCACTTATACAAACGGAACATACACTTATGCAAACGGAACACACACTGATACAAACGAACATACACATATACAAACGGAACATAAACTTATACAAACGGATCATACACTTATACAAACGGAACATCCACTTATACAAACGGAACATACACTTAAACAAACATATCATACACTTATTCAAACGGAGCACACACTTATATAAACGAAACACACACTAATACAAACGGAGCATGCACTTGTACAAACGGAATATACACTTAAACATACATACCATACACTTATACAAACGGAACACACACTTATATAAACGAAACACACACTAATACAAACGGGGCATACACTTGTACATACATACCATACACACACACAAACAGCAAATAAACACATAAAAATTTATTTTTTTATAAAACGGAACATACACTTATGCAAACAACAAACAAGCAGATAACAAATAAATATAGTATATAAGGGAACATAGACTTTTATAAAAGGAACATACACTTATACAAACGGAACATCCACTTATACAAACGCAACATCCACTTATACAAACGGAACATCCACTTATACAAACGGAACATCCACTTATACAAACATTCCATACACTTATACAAATGGAACACACACTTATATAAACGAAACACACACTAATACAGACGGAACATACACTTATACAACATACACTTATACAAACAGCAAATAAACACATAACAAATTGATTTTTTTAATAAAACGGAATATACACTTATACAAACAACAAACAAGCAGATTACAAATAAATATTTTATATAACGGAACATACACTTACAAAAACGGAACATACACTTCTATAACGGAACATACACTTATAAAAACGGAACATACACTTCTATAACGGAACATACACTTACAAAAACGGAACATACACTTCTATAACGGAACATACACTTATAAAAACGGAACATACACTTATAAAACGAAACATACACTTATAAAACGGAACTTACACTTATTAAAAAGGAACTTTCACTTTTAAAAAACGGAACATACACTGATACAAACAGCACACAAATATATATACAAACACAAAACAATCACATAACAAATGAATGTTTTATAAAACAGCATTTGTGCTTTTATAGCCAACACAAATATTACAACAGTATAGTGAAAACATAAAAATAAGTTTATTAGAGAAGTAAATATAGTTTATAAATGTTCTGCCATAATAAGTCATAATGACTGAACATTGAGTATTAACTTTACTCTACTCTTGAAGGCAAAATATAAATAAATTTCGATATTTGTTTACTGTTTTTGCGTATTGGGAAGGGTTCGGGGCATGATACTTTCAAATTTATTCCAGTTATGCCATTGACAATAAAAGCGTATAAAATATTTGTTGCGACGTTCGATTTACTAAGGCCATACCGACAGAAAAATATATACATGATTATGTGCGAACTGTTCGGTACACTTTACAATAACTTAACGTCTCACAACACAGTTTCTTTCAAACCTTTTTTTCCACGGTAATATGATTCTTACGCTTAAAAAGTTGTTGGTAATTTTGTTTTGAAATATTTCCAAAAAGTTCGTAGTCGTTGTGATTTTTTGCTGCAGATGAGTAGAGCAAAAGCAGACATAGCATATACTGCAATAAGACATCACTGGTGTTAAAACAAGTGACTATGACTTTAACGTATACATGTATTTATGAGCATTTAAAAAAACCTGATCAACCTACCAGTTATTGTGTATTTTTATGTGGGGAAACATTCCTGCTATTCAAAAAATAATTAAGGTACATTCTAGGTGGAAATTTGCAGTGGAAATTTTATTTTACGTAGAACAAAGAAAACAATCTTAAACGATTCCAATCTGGTTGTGACTTGGTTATAAACTAGTTATATAATTGGCTGATTGCTGATTTCTTGTTGATTATAAATATATTGTTCTCACTACAACGACATGGCAATGCTTTAAGAAACTTAGTTTTAGTCAATACATCAAGTAAAATATTATAATATACGATCGTAAAGAAGAAATGTTTTAATGAAAAAATAATTTTTCATTTTGATAACCTAATATAGTATTTTTATCACTTAATTCTCATAAAAAACATTTAGAACCTGAGCGTATGCAAATAAGTTATATACAGTTTAATTATATGACATTATTTTTGTGTTATGAAGTTCCAATTTAAAAAAAAAAGTATTTAATTTATTAAGCAACGGGTAAAACTAGATCAAATGTATCAACTGATCAATTAGTGCGAAAAAAAAAGGAATTAAAATTAATAATAGTAGACCTTTTTATCAATTCACCAAAAGAATGAAAAATAGCATTTCATATCAGATTTATCATGGAAGATGTAATAAAATTAGTGAAGATTAAAATGAAATTCACTTACGTTTATTATACAAACAATCACTCACCTTACATGGTTACTCCGTGATACTCCCTGATACTCTGTGATACTCCGTGATACTCCGAATGATTTGGTTTGAGAATGAAATAGGTTATGTATAAAATAACGAAAACACTGTCGGTTATGACACCCCAAAAAACAAACGCCCTTAGCCAATTTACACATGATGATCCATTCCCATTTTAGTAATAACATCAAATGCAATTGTCATCACTCAAGTGTATATTGACTTTTATAAACACAGCTGTACACAGACTGCAGTTCTATTGGGCACGGCGCTGTCACTCTAGTCAGAGGGGGACATTTGACTGATTCCATGCTAAAACAGTCAACAAGCATGCACATGTGGGAGTTGAGTGATATGGTACTAGCATAAGACACGGAAATAGATTTTCACGGGACTTTCCGTTTAGAACAGTCATTTATAGCATCGATATGAATGTTATAGGACTAAGCGTGTTGTGTATCAGGTGTCAAAATAAGTCAGAATATCAAACAAAATTTATGAAGAAATAGCCTGCAGCATACATTTCATTTCGGAAAAAGCAAACCCAGAGGTTTGTAGGACAATGTAAATGCTCTTTTAATTTATTTTGTACACACTATAGTTTCTGTGATTATTAATTGAATTCGAAACAAAGATATGTACACGTAAATTACAGAAACATACAATCACGTAATTGAAATGTTTATAAATATGATTGTTTAAGTTGTAAGCTCACCGTCGAATTTTGTTATTAATTCTATAGTAAATAAAACTGTCAGCTAGATTGTCATTCAGAGAGAGACTCAAATGAAAGAAGTGAAACTTTCATTTTATTGTCGTCAGCCTCTGCAAAACCAAAATATGAGAAATGTAGGTCATGTGTCATCCAAGAGATCTCTTTTCTTTTCAGTGTGTACACTGTTGATAACGTGAAATTAGACTTCCTAAATCATGTATTTATACCCTAATTTTCAAGCAACATTATTATTTTCTAAATTCACAATTCAAACATGGCATTCTTTCAAAATGTTCAAAACATATCAATAATGGCATTCATATAACAAAATGAGCATTATCATCAAGACAATGCATTTTTAAAGAAGGAGAAACAGAAAGTTAAAACCGCCATTATGCACGGAAGCATTTTCTGATTCCAATGGTGGTACTATGCCTGCAATAGATCAACTCTTTTCCTTATAAATGAGAAATAAGATGACGTCAGTTTAGTAAGCGTTTAACCGCTATAAATTGTGGGACAGGCATAGCATTCCCTACTTCTTCAATGGTGGTAAATAGACCTTATTCGATAGATATAAGGTCCTGGGATAAACTAGTTAACCCCCAAGGAAACGTCTATGAAGTCTATGCCCGCTCCATAAATCATACCAAGTTAACGCTTACCAAACTGTGACGTCTTTCAACTTTCCCTGGAACAACTAATCAATCAGCATGCTCAGATCTCACTGCAATGGTACGGACCCAGGCTGGGGAGAGCTGTTGTTCAACAGTCTATAAAATATAGTCGTTATATCTGTTTGAAAACTCTTTTATTTTAATTTTCAAGATAGATCACTCCATAAGATGTGATTATCAATTTCAGTCTTAAAGTTATTTCCCTGTATGTTATCTTACACGGAAAAGTAAAATGAATAATGCATTTTAAACAGCATCATCTTTTAATTCTATCATAAAGTAAGAAAATTTCAGTAAATACATAGAATGTTCAAAGTCTTCAGGGTGACTTAATCGAAGGTTTAAAGTATCAACTGAACAAAAAAATAAAACTTTGAAATATCATTTTACCTACGAAAATACATGACAGTTTAGTTCAATGAGACAAGATAATAAGCATTAGTTTCAATTAGTTTTACAAATAATATTTACAAATAATAATTATGCATAATTTGGACTTTGGATACACTGTAAACAAAACAGTAGCAAACATACAAATGTCCGAAATAAGTCAATTACGTCTTATTTTAATATCAACTTTTTGTTCAGCAATCTTGTAACATTTAGATATGGCAACATCAGTTTTGTAGTGAATATATGCAGAAACATTTTCTTCTTAATTAAGCATACTAATACTGTTCCTTGGATGACATTTTTATTTTACCATTAATTTTAATAAAAGAAACAAAATATTATATTAAAATAATTTTATTTATCAAATTATAAATATTATATTGTAATAATTCATTTACTGCAAAGTCATAAAATGACAATATTGGGCAGATGTCGGACTGTTATTTATATGCGATTTTCAGGAAAAAAAATTATATCGAATAATTAAAAACTGTTTTATGTATATCATAAGTTTTTAAATAAAATTATATTTGTTTGATATTTAATTGCTCTATTCAAGGTAAGATAATCAATATTGGCCCGACATCGGGCCGACATCGGGCCGATACAGGCATGTTTGCTGAGTGTTAACATATGAAGTGGTCTAAAACACACGTCTCAAGGTCACTTATCTCTTACCGCTAATGACGGTGATTCTACTTAGATTCATTCTGAGATCGTCCTCCACCATTAAACAAGATGTACCATATGTAACGTGAAATATGTTCAAAATGGCGTTAAACCCTATCAAGTTAAGAGAGAATGCATCTGTGATTCCTTGCCAAATTACATTTAACAAAAAGTATGTAGTCTTTTTAAATGCGTTTTTATATATTCTATATGTTCTCAAGTTATTTCCATTGTGAATATTTTCGCCATCATTCATCAGTTCATGTCACATAATTGTTTCTTAGTGAAATCATCGGTTTATCTACACACAATCTAACATTTGACGTTTCGGTCAACATATCTTTTGTTGAACTTATTTATTTTACATCGATTGTGAAATAACAAATTATTACAACCTTCACAAATCATGCTCGAAATATTTTATGGTAAAACCAGTATTAAGCTTGTGCCGAAAAATGGGTTTATTGCTCAAGGACACCACCTATTGCCGAAAGGGGATCGAACACAGGGCCCTCCGATCCTAGATTTGTTGCTCTACCATTAGACCACGCGCTATGTTTCGACATTTTTGCGCTGCCATACACTACATCGTCCTATGCTCCAACGACCCTTGTACATTCATGGATCAGTCACGGGGTCAACTACTAGCAATGATTAAGGTCACCTTTGAGCGACGTTGTTACTCCAAGGAAATATCGCTAGTTTTTATTTGATATCGATTCTACTTCTCAGTATTGCATGACCTCATATACCAGTGCAATAAAACTGTGCTGGTTCAACTATAGAATTCATAAACTGAGTTTAAATAACAAAACCCGTTCCACAAAACTTAAGAAAAGAAAGTTCGTATTAACTGTACTTAGAGCCCTAAGTCTCAGTTGGATATATCTATAGTTGTTCAACCAAAAGCTAATATATCATTGATTGAAAGCCGTTTCTTTCAAACCACCTTTAAACACACGCCATGACTTATATAATGCCTTTTGTTTAAAATATTCTATACAAATTCTCCATTTATTGCACAGATCATTAATTTCTTTGCATGTAATTTTCATTTTCAGCAAACATAGCTATATCATCTGTACAAAACTAGCGCAATATTATAAACTCATCAAATATGATTACACCGCAGTGCAAATTGTTGAACTAAAGTACAGTTAAACACACGCGTAAAAAAACAACATACAAACAGACAAATTAGTAAGCAATTGGGTAATTTCATATGCAATTTAGAGCGTTATAATGCAATAAAAGAAATGCCACACTGGTATAATGACGAACTGTACTGGCATGTTGATATTTTACAATTCACAGTTAGCTTTCTGACATTACAAATTCGCAGATGTTGATATTTGATAATTGTTACGTCAGAATATTGCTATCAAGACTTTCTCAAGATTCAAGAATTGCTATCAATACTTTATTTCTCTGGACAAATAAATGAATTAACAATGTCGGTATTTAAAAAAGGTTGGTTTCTTGAGGTGTAATCCCACCATCGATTTTTGTTCTTTATTCTATAGTAAATATTATAAGATTGACGGTTTTTCATTCATAGAGAGACCCAAATGAAAGAAGTGAAACTTACATTTATTGTTTGTCAACCTCTGCACTACCAAAATATGATGAGAAAAGTCGGGGCCATGTGTCATATAAGACATTTTTTCTGCTCAGTGTGTACACTGTTGACAAAGTGAAAGTAGGCTTCCGAAATCATGTATTCATATCCCAGTTTCCAAGCATCAATTTTCTTTTTTTAAATTCACAGTTCAAACATGACAATGCTTTCAAAATGTTCAAAATGAGCATTAAAATAAGGAAAATGCATTTTTAAGGAAGAAGAAACAATGATTATTTATAACCGCCATTATGCGACTACCCTACGAAAGCACTTCCGTTTTTACAATGGCTGTACTATGCCTTGCAAAGAAAATAGTTCAGGCCCTGTTTTTCGCAGAATATCACACCATTATTTATGAACATTTTGATACAGCTGTTAGTTGCCACGTTGCTTTGTGTAGAAGTGATGTTATCTTCATAACATTTTATTTGCCAATAGTATCCATAAATGTCTAGTGTACCAGTTGTGACGTTTTGTGAACACGTGGCTAATATACAAAAGTGTTTAAAGTTTCAGCATCTCACAGTTTAAGGATCCTCCGTCTACAGAAACTCTTATGATGGACGATCGATAACATATAGCAGCTTACAGAGTGAAAGAGATGGAGACAAAATTGTTGGACGTATAGACCACTTAAATGGACACATGGCCTGTAACAGAGGACTAACATTTAGAGTTGAAGAAATGAGGGCATGTGGTGAAGAAGTTAACTGAGAGACATATTGACCACTTAAATGAACTCATTGTTGGCATTAGAGACTTAGTTTTTAAGTTGAAGAAATGGAGACATTTTGAGAAATAGAAAAATGTTGTTTGTCAGACTACTGAAAGAGACATTTGATATATTTCCTAATTTTCAAAAATATGTTGGAAATAAAATCATGAAGCCATTTGAAGAAAAGTAGTCCAGCGCGTATGCTTACAAAAGTTTTGTTTCTGTTTGTAAAGAGTAACAAAATTGTTTTCTCTGAACACATCAATAGAAATGCTCTTCACTGTAACAAAATTGCATTCTCTGAAAGCACATTGGCAGAAATGTTCTACATTAAAACATTGTATTCTCTGATCGTGATAGTATACATGTTCAACATTGTGGTGCTGATGCAATTGTATTAATAGCTTATTAATATTCATTTTTACTATCTATGCCATATTCATGATGCATATACCTGCTTTATAACCAAAACCAATGATTGCGTAATGGTCTAGTAATCTGGGTCAATTACATATTTGGAGGAATGCGAGCAGGAGACATGATAGGTTTTCGCTAAAGTAAGAAATTATATTTGTGCAAGCCTGGGTTGTAATTAAAATTATAATATGGAGAAGAAATTTATAAGATGTTATATTTCGTGCTAATACATATTTATACTTAAACTTATATGTTTGTATATAAATTTGAATGAATTAAATAATTATGTTTAAACCATTATTATAAAACTGAAGAACTGTCTTAAAATCAATAAATCCACACTTTGCAACGAAAGCAGTATAACACTCAGTAAATGGTTGAAAGGCAAAAATAAATTTGCTCATAAATTAAAAATAAATAATAAATTACGTTATACCACTAGTTTTATACAAAAACAACCCGTGTGGTTCCGAGTAAGAATATACTCACTGTCGATCTCTGCAGAGTAGCAATCCTCCGGATGGGCGTCATGTTCATTTCAGAATTTTGTCATGTTCATTATTGTAGTAAAATTACCAACATCTGTGTTGTTTTAGGCGGCCATATGGCAAGACTCATGCATGTAGTAAGAAGCGACAATTTGAGTAAAACGATAGAATTTGCTGAAACATTGCAGTTCTGCAGGTATCAAGCTTCTAGGAACATTTTGTATATTTATTTGTTAATGTGATTTTTTTATATGTGTCTTATTTGTTGTTTGTTCTGTTGGCGTTGAATAACCTACAATGTGTTGGTACGCCGTAAAATCTCATTCATTAATTCATTATACAAAAACTGCTACTAATTTCTTCAATATGTCATTTTTGTGTTTCACAAAATGTCCATATGACTTTACGTTCGTAGATATAAAGAATTAATTTCATTCGTGAACATACTGCAGCCGTAGTGTTAGGGTAGAGAGTCCGTCTCGGGGAAGGTTATTGGTTCAATTCCCAGCCAGGTCATTTCAAAGACTTGAAAAATGGCACTAGTAGCTTCCTGGCTTGGCGCTCAGCATTTAGGGGATATTTCTAGGTCTGGTCTGCCCGGTGTCAGTATAATGTGACTGGTTAGGTATCACACCATGTGTCTGCGGCATGACACGCTGGTGTGGCAACGCTTAGAATACTGTCCCAAATACATGACAGTGTACTTGTAATTAAATTTGATAATAGACGCCGTCGCAATATAATTGAAAAAAATGTTAAAAGGGACGCTATGGAACACCATACAACATGATTCGCAGACAGGAGTAAAATTGATTTCAACATTACAGGGTGTGCTTATGATACAAAACTATGCATGTTCCTAACCACTTTTTCTTGAAATTATAAGGTTAGTTCCTTGTGGTGTAAATATAAAAAGCACTTCCCAAGTATGCATGCGGACCTTCAATTACGTAACAATTTCGAAAGGGGTATAAAAGCGGCAAAAGATGTATGGGGTCCGTTTCATTAACGTTCTTAGGTTAACGAACGTCTCAGTCAATACTCAGCATCAACATTATAAGACTGTCCCTGTAAAATCCACAAATGATCAAATCTTACACACTGCCTTCCCCAGCGGCCATCTACCGTACACCGCATATACAAAGTACATAGGCATTGAGACGAATCCTTGTAGAACATCGACTATTGCTAGATTGAATACGAAGAAATCATACACAATGTGTAAATTATTATCAGTTGAATAAGCAGCCATTACCATTACGTTGCTTACGACCGTCAAACAATTTAGGAACAAAACTATAATCACCGTGGCATTTTTTCATTAAGTATCACATTATACATAGCGATATTTGATTATTTTTTTACAGTTGAATTTGAAGTAATTTCTACAGAATATGCTGTATTTGTGGATCGAGTGTTCTGTTTGTTCATTCCGGGTAATGATCTGGAAATATATCAAATTTAAAGTATGCATATTTGAATGGTGATGATTTATTTTACATGCTGAATTGGATCCAATGGGAGTTGTTTGTGAGTGATTTAGTGATTTTGCCAATACATTATATGTTTAAAATGTACGTGACAACTTGTGACACTGGTTTATCTAGAACAGAGACAAGGAATCAGGACCCAACACTGTGCGATTTCCAAAATTAAAAGTATGGCAGTATTCTCCATTTACATCAATACACTTTGTCATCCTTGTTGAATCTTTTGTATTCCCTCTACAAACCGAGAAACAGACTTTAATGCTGCGCGACAGACGAAATCAAAGATGATTTTTAGTCGTATTTGTTTCAAGCGAGCATTTTTCAGTTCTGTCAACAAATAAAATGCATTGAGGTTTAGGATATATGGAGATGTGTAAATAATCGCCATTTAAAGGGATTGGTAGCTTCCATCAAACTGTAGGTAAACCGGAGCCAGAGCGGGCGTAGTCTCGAAAATGTCATTGTTCTGTTCTCAAACAGTTTAGTAAGAATTTATCAGAATGGAACTTGGCAGTAACACTTCTTCCTTTCGGCATAAGTGAGTTAGAGGCATAAGTGAGTAAGTATAATGCCATATGCATATCAAAAAAATATAACCATAACCTTTCCAGTAGAAGGGGACAGTTTAAATATATTTTGGATAGGGAATTAGCTCGTTTCTATTTTTGACTGAACTTTTGTCTCGGGATGGGCATGATGCACCCGCGTGGCATCACCAGTAATAATTTGATTCACCTGACGATTTCACCGGCTCATATGGTCGCCTTATTAACATATTAGCCAGCCATCTGTTTTTGACATCCAGCATGCATTGATCTTGCTCAGCCCTAAATATTTGTTTGCAAGAGCTGGTTCTTTTGCAATGCTAATCTTATAAGTTAAGCACTGTGTTGCTTATTACCGATCACTTCAGACAGTAAGACTGAGTAGAACCTTCCGCTTACAACTAGCAAACTTAAGAAAGATTTTGGAGGGAGCCTACGACCTTGGCAGTGAGAGGTATGTGATTTTAAGGCGGCGCTATAGACCATTCGGCCACGGAGGACCCTCTTAAAGAATTCTGAACATTTTATCATTTCTGGGTCAGCGGGTCTCCGAGACTTGGGCTTGTCACAATCGCTGGTTTGACTTTTGTGAAGCAAAGAAAGCATCTTATAAAATACTGAACGTAGCATACATACATTGCCAAATCTTTCAAGTAGTCGTTGAAGCCTAACAGTCTCTGCAAGCAACAATTCTATAACCAAACGTTGTTCTTCAAACTTGGAGTCCGTGTCAGTCAAAACACCAACCATGATAAATGGCAAATAAACCTCTTTATGGACACTTTTATTGAATATCTACCAACATAATTATAAACGAGGAATGTTGTTTCTGCACATGTGTTAATTTTTTAGATAAACACACGTGATAAGCTAGAATCACAGAAAGTCCAAATACTTCCTAACCGCCCCAAGTGGTTATGAAAACACTGCCGCTAATTATATTGATTATATAAATGCACCATACTTTATATAATATGGTTCATTGTCATTTTAGCATTAATACCAAATGAAAATATCAACACTTACGTGAACGTTGAATTTTCCAGTCAGTTGTCTACGAGCGATGGCAGTTCTATGAAACATAAAAACCGTTACACTAGTCAGACATGAAATTTAGTTGATTACATGCTCAAGCAGTCGACATTTGTGCCATAGTGAGAAGGACTTGATACAGGGTTGAATTGCCTTTGTTAAGTTATGGTATAACATGTCAGAATCAGGAGAGGCCACCGTGAGGTACTTCGATAACTTTTCCAAGTTCAGAAGAGTAGCCTTTGTCGTCAATGTGAAGGTTATGAGGCGTAAGCATTGGCATCGGCAAGCGCGTCCTAAATGAAACATCGGCCCAGTGCCTTAAACAAATGTGATCCTATTTTTTTTTTTATAAGAACATCACAAATTTTACAAGTTAAGATCCTTTGTTAGGAACAATATACTGTGCATTTTAATCAATCAACATTCGCTGATATTTTGAACTATCGTTTCCTGGTGCATTCAACAGTGAACATTATTTGCTGGTTACATTACCTTGCATGGAACTGAGTTATGGCCCATCCGTGTTCTGACTAATACCCGCCCAGCAACAGTCTCCGTCGTGATAATTGATTGATAAACGATTGACTGTATTCTCACTTTGAAATACCATTATTATTTTTTAATAACTTATAAATGAATCTACATATTATGTTTTTAAAGAAAAGTGACAGATAAGCCTGTTTAGGCTGGGTACACTTTTTTATTACTCTTATGTTTGTTTGTCTATGTTATCATGTCACGTAAATAAATACATTGTGTCTCATTATCATTCGTCTCTCACCGTTGATTCGAGTGGGGAAGTTATCAGTTACTTGCGGAAATAGAGTGTGCTCGAGTACTGGTTAATCCAAGGTAACAGGGGTTAGGCTAACTGATCGTCTTTTAGCCCTCGATGTCATAAAAATGACGCTTAATATTCAATCAATAAATCAATAAGTTTCTGACTATTTTTGTGGATGAGGTTGTTTATCATTTTGTACTGCATGAAAATGTGATTCAACTTCACTTTACATGAGTGATGGCCTTTTTGTTAAAAAAACATTATGGCTTAATCCTAAACAAACATTGCAAAAATAAAAATCCGCCTAGTATAAAATATACAAAAATAAAAATTATCATTTTTATAAATTCAGCTTCACGTGTTTTGATTTACACCATTTATGATCCATTTCTAAAGGATACTTACGTTTTGTTCCGCACCTACTCAATATACGATCAAATATTGCCTGGTACTATTTATCATACATATACACAAGGCTGCGTATCACAATACCTGACATTGGATTAGATTTCGGCTCTGTACATGATAATTATGTTATTTTTTTAAAAATTAATTTTCGGTTTTAATCACAACCTGCTTAATAAGATTAAGTGAACAAATGTAGCACGATTATTTTCAAATGTGTGCACAAGGTTGCTTATCATTACATTTTGCTAGGGTTAGTGTTTCAGTTTTGTGTTATGTTTCATAAGTAAAATTAGACTTCAATCAAAATCCGGTCAAATCAACTCACATAAACGTTGAGTGGTTCATTTCAAACTAGTACGCAAGAACGTTTCCCGCCAATCCTTGTACGGGGTTGAATTCTTACTTCAGTTATGTTCATTTTACATATGCCCGGGCGCAGGCGGGAAATGGTTTCCGTTCGACTTTCCGTTTGAATAAAATTTGATTTATTAAAGATATTTTGATGAAAGTTTGTGTATACATGGAAAGAAAACTAGCCAATGGTTGGTTTTAAAGTAAATCGTGTCAAAGTCCGATCAATTGAGATCTGTTGATTTGTATGTATAGGTACTAACACATGCAAGTTTGATAATTTGAGATCAATCGGATCGAGTTCAAGGCCATTGTGATTTAAAATGAAAAGAAAACATATAACGTTTGGTTACGTTGGTTTCCTTTAATATATAGGGATGGCATTGTGTGTAAGATTCGTAACAGGGATAGTTTTAAAGATAAATATTATGTCATGGTCTCTGTCACTAAAAATCGAAGAAAAACAACAGTTTCACTTGATAACTCTTTCATATGATTGATTTCTGCATAATTTCTTCCTTTTTTTCCCCATATATTTTATTGAAATTTTATGTTTCGATTCCGAACACGAAAAGGTTACTTTGAGGAATGGTTTGAAGAATTAAAGTCACTACTTATAAAAATAAGGTTTGCCATTAACACCTTCAGTTTCTTTTTAATAATCGATTTTCGTTAAGCGTTTCAAACTCTGAAAATCTTTATCCTATTTACATACATAATTTACAATGTTTCTGGCTGAGATGGCATGCGTTATCTCACCCTATTAGGTGTTCATTAATAACTTTACAAATATTGAATGCTTTAATATATCAGAATAGTCGAGTATGCTGTCCTTCCTACAACTCTTGTTATTTCACCATTGCACGAGAAATATCATTAGAATTGTTCACGAGTGAAACTTTATTAAAACGGTGGAATTACCATTATAATTATATTTGATTAAAACAGTGAATTAACCAAATATTAATACACAAATGCATTTCTATAATGGACCTGACGCTAGAACGTGACATCATTTATCTGAATAAATACAATGAATTGTTTACTAAAACGTCGCTAGCTTGTCTAAGGAAAATTGCTGTGTAGCAACCAATATCGATCGTTGATTGGTCGACTGCCTACGTTAGGTCAGTTCATCTGAAAGCATAAATGAAATAAGTACAATAGTCCAGTTTCGGAAGATCATAGATGATGGATGATTTATTCAAGTTGATAACGCACATGATCAATCCAGCGGTTCTGATACCTGCTAGCCACAATCTCTCAGCTGATTAGCAATGAACTTTGTTCTACGGGCTAAAATCAGTTTTATCATACTACAGCCTGTTTTTTATTTACTGTCTGTTTGGAAAACAACGTAAGACAGATCACTCCTTAAGATAGTGTTACCAATTTCAGTGTTAGAGTTAGTTCCCTTTATGTTAGTTTACACGCAGTAGTAAAATAAACAATTTATTCAAACCAGTAACACCATTTTACAACATACAAGTTAAGAAAATAGAGGCAAATATAATAAAAACATAGTATTCAGGGAGACTTTAAAGGGACACACGACAATGTTGAAATCGACTTTACTTTCGTTCACGTATCAAATCTTTACACTATGGATATATCGCCATATGAAGACATTACCCTGCAAGAAGTGTTACATCATATTTAAAAGGTTATAACATTTTTTATTTAAGCAAGTGGAGTCACGTTAATTGTGAAAATATCAGCAATAATCTTACAAAATACACATTTTCTTCGGAAGAAAACAAAATATATATTAAATTGTTTTCGTATTTGATGCTTTTTAACAATTAAGAATTTAACCCCTTTCTAAAATAGAATTGAAATTATCGGTCGGCATACATAAAAGGTGTTTACCTTTAAGACTTTTTTTATATCATATAAAAGTGTTACCCATAACAAAGAAATATAAATGAAATAAATGTTGTTTAGCAATTTTGTTCCATTGGCTAGCATATATTCATCAACCTTCAGAAAAGGGTTAATAGATATACACACAGAAATCATCTCCAGAACAGATCTTTTCCCTCTTCATCCAGTTCAGAAACGTGATGATTCCTGCTTCCGTTAACCTTTGTTTTGATGCAACATACAAAGTGATTTAGAGGTATTGAAATTATAGTAAGCACTTGAAATCGTGTGCAGTTTACTAATGAGGATGTGCATTTCATATCATCATTCACAACAATCCAAGCGAAACTTAAAACAACTGCTTTCACCCAGGGTTATAATTTGTCCGAAGATAGAACTCGCCATACACGAAATATTATTTAAGCCATTTCACCAGATACTAAGATCACAAATCGTGCGCTTAAAGGGAGTATATCAGGGGGAAAACGCTAGTGATGTCTTATAAAATAAAATGATTATTAAATTATTATTAAAATGGATAAAAATCATCTATTTATTATAAATAAATAAAGTCAAAAAGGGTTGGAATGACAAACCCACCAAAATGTGACAAAATTGATATTTTACTTGGAGTGATAAACTTGACTCGAAATTCCCGTTCTAAAAATAAACAGTACTGAAATACTGCTTGACGAACTTTGCATCATCATTCGGGCTCTTTAAAACATGAAATAATGTTATGATGTGTAAACCTGCACAACGGATCAAATTGAAATCAAAAGGAATCACGTTACGCGTTTGCTACGTCACAAATATGTTTCAAGCGGAAAATCTGTCTTAGTCTTACCAAGTTACAAAATCCCTTTAGCTTATATTTTTGACATGTTAAAATTGATATCCTTTTGTCAATAATGGTGTGATGTATTGCTGCAGATTAGTAAAACAAGAGCTTGCAATAAGACGGGGACTTGCATATGATTTTAACATATGCATGTATCTATGAGCATTTTTTTTATTTATACACTGCACTGTATTTAATAAACAATCGGGTACACCTAACAGTTATTGTGCATTTTTATTTGCGGATTCATTCCTGCTATGATAAAACAACTATAAAACAGATTCTAGTACGTGCATTTTTATCGAAAAAATCCTAGACCTTATTCCATATAGAAAAACAACTGTAAAGTGAGACCTGATGTCTATACAGAAAGTATAAAGTATTGCTACATATTTGTGCCTCGTTTCTATGAAGACACCACGATTCGTATAAAGGTAGTACTGCGTTATCTTGATTAATATATATTTTTAAGGTTGTTCAAAGAGATTATGTTGTTTTTTCATATATAAAGAACAAAGTCCTGGTTTATATATACAAAGATAAGAATCCACTGAATCCAAAGGAACTCGTTTATATTTGATTCAGCGGAGGCACTTTGGAACAAGCATGGACTGTTGTTTAATAATAATTCAGAAGCCACTGTATTTTAACAACATAAACCGGTCAACATTCTAGTTAAAGGGTATTTTTATGATAAAATACATTCGTGTTCGAGAAAGAATCCTTAAAAATATATGTAAAAAAATAGACTAACACAATTTCATATTGATTTTGTAGCAAAATCTGACCGTGCAGTGAGGACTAACTTAGTTGTACTGATTAAACTATATACATTAGGGTCCGGATTTGGTTGTATAATCTACTTTATACGTTTATTTTCCATTAAGTGATTAATGTCCTGCTTTGGTTGTAGGTGAACAAACAAAGTGTAAAGTGTTATTGATATTAATCCGCGCACTCCAAGGTAATGACAATAAAGACCATGAACACTTAGTCCTAATTCTGGTAAAAACGTGGTGGTATCGGTGATATAGATCAACAATCAAAGCTCCTGCTATTTATTAAATATAAACGAATAAACGAAAACGCGACTCTTAATTGTATTTTATGAGAGCACCGTGTTATATTTGTTTATGTGTTGGCAAAAATTCAAACGAACGAACGTGAACGTGATTCTAAATCGAGAAGGTTTTTTTTTATGTGTTTTTTTTTACATTTTAATCTGTGTGTGTGTGTGGGGGGGGGGGGGGGGGGGGGGGTATGATAACGATGTACTAATTGTGTATTTCTTCTCCTTTGATTGTTAACAGGGAATACTAAATACGCAAGTCGAATCTGACAATGAAAATCAATTTATGCAATGTTAGGATCAGGTTTTAAAAGGAACTTGAACGAGTTGAGTGCGTGTTCCAGGGTAGTGCAAAGTTCAGTGGTAGAGCATCGTACCTAGAATAGGAGTATCGTGGGTTCGATCTTCTGTCACCTATATGTGTAATGTCCTTACGCAAAACATTTTATCCGCATATGCTTACTACTGGTTCTACATAGGAGGACTCCGAGTGTGATTTTGTCTACGTTGCAATGATTTTCGAAGTAAATTAAATAAGTTTAATTAAAAAATTCAAAAAAAGATCAATGAGATTAATTATTTATATTACGGACAATTCTCATAAGATCAATAAATATACGCCCCAACAAATAAATGTACCTTAAAGAACATACGCTATGTGTTTCTTTTCTTTTTACTGGAAACATTTAATTTTAAACAAAGTTTCTTCTAAAATGGACATTTAAAATTAATTTAAACAATTCTTAGATCAGTTCTTTTTTCAAATATGTAATTTATATTAACGAAAATGATTATGAAAATTGAATTAGATGTTCAACATGTGTTAGTTACTCAAGGAACACAGAACTGTTTATTTCTTTTCCGTTAGTTGTGAAGCTGTGAATGTATAATTTCTATAGATTTCTCTGTATACTTGACAGTTAAAATAGATTTGAACAAAATAAGTTCAGTTACTGTTTTCAC
This sequence comes from Panopea generosa, assembly GCA_029582155.1. Lineage (NCBI taxonomy): Eukaryota > Metazoa > Mollusca > Bivalvia > Adapedonta > Hiatellidae > Panopea > Panopea generosa. The sequence goes on along the minus strand of CM055904.1, from coordinate 4,367,963 downwards.
AGATATTTGGTAATCATATTAAAGAAAATGTTTACGAAAACCTTAACAAATATATTGAAATACACATGGTTGAAATTCAAATCACGCAGTCAGTGCACCATCAAATAACATATAAATAATCCAGACATAAAATAACCAAACTATTGAATGAACACTTTTATGTTAATGTATTTATGAGGAGAGCGTATGTATGAATCTCGTCTTAATAAACAACAAATACACAAATAAAATAAATGTTACATAACACTATGCACGTGACATGTGTGACAAAACACATGATCAACTTTGCGTAACAAGTTAAAGAATCTCTACTTGATATGGTATCATATGTGGATATAAAAGAGAAATGTCTACAATATGAAAGTAACTGGCGATAATAAAAGCGTTGGCTTTACATATTAGTATGTATAAATGTCCGTTTAAAATTAGCTGAAAAAAGTTTAATGTATGACAAAATAAATGATAAACCTTTCGAAACAAGTTTGCCTTACATATTTATACACATATAAATGCCCAATTAAGATTAGCTGAAATAAGTTTAATGTACATTTATATGTAGATGTTGTCCTTCCGTCTTAGGCAATTTTTCAAAAGAATGTCATAAGCGTCATTAGATGTTGACCTACTTCCTTTGCAAATGAAATTGCTCCAGAAACGATTAAGTGGACCAACATCTAATATTTTTTAATATTAAATGGAATTATGTTTCTATATAGTTTTTTAACCTATATGTAAATGTGGTATTACCGGAAACAACTTGAACTGACTGATTAGCAGCTAGACTTTTTTTAAACTATTAGATCAGGTGAGTCTTTGAGAAAACTGATAGACATGTTCCTCAAGGTTAACCAATTATGGCCTGAAGCTTTGTGACTTGAAAACAAACAACACAAAATGATCAGACCAGTACAACCATTACTATTTTTCTTTAACACAAAGACATATCTTTTTGCGAAATTCCGACAATTTGCATTTGAATACTCTAATGTGTAATGCATTGTCTTTATAGTTTCAGTATTGAATGGTGAAATATTATATTATAATCTTGCTACATGTTCATCTTGCATATATATAAGTTTAGAATATTTGGAGCATTTCTTAAAACACCGATAGAAAAGGAAAACAGTGATTTGTTTTTGTGCTATTTTGACTGTTTTCCTCTGATAGTTCACTAAGCACTGCATTTTGTCATAATTGTTAAAGATTTTTCATTGGACGTCTTTAAATGACCCTGTTTTGCAATCAAATGGCTGTCCTATCGTCAGTTAGCCATTTACAGCAGTTTTTAATTACCACAGTGTATATTAAAATTAAATTCAAATTATATCATTTAATCTGAATTGATGAATCTCCAGCTCTCTTCTGTCGTCAAATAGTTATTTGAAGCAGATTTTCAAAAAGAATGTTGCATATTAAACATCCATTCACAATAATAGTAATCTGAAACAATTAATCCCGTGTAAAATAGGTGTAACAGCTTTTAGATCGTCAGGCACGTGCACCATGTATATTTTCCTATAGTAGCAGCGTTGCTTCTCTGATTGTTTAAGCCAATTTTATCAATTCTGCTTTAAAACCGTTTAATAGTTGTAACTGTATTAATTTGAACACAATAATGAATTTTATGATACTAGTATAGAATAGTTCTCTTTATGTTATTGAAGTAATGCCATTTAATTGTAAAGCCGATTTTATTTTTCAATATCGTAATTGTAATATTAGTATTTTTTGTAGTTCTTGATGTCATGGTACTTTGATGTTTTTTTCCATAAAATTTTCAATTATTGTGCATAATTGAATGTTAAGGTATAATCCCTAAATTGGCGGCTTTACCATTGATCGTTCTTGGTAACTCTTGTGATATATTCTCTATACTTGAACCGCATTTGTTAACATGATTGTTGCTGACGTTTCGACATTGTGTCATTACATCATGGATGCCTACGTCTAGATAACAACATAAACGCCTGACTTCTACTTTCAAAAACATTTGAAAACTAATTCCTTGCACAAATGACGAAACTTAGATCCACAAATACAGTAAATGAACGGATTGATTGCACAGTTCAGGAAATAGGATCGTAAGAAAAACCTATAAGCAGACACTTCTGTATCCGTTAACTTTTCTACAAAATCCTTTTTAAAAATTCTAACCCACATCAAAGTTACGAGTGGAATATAGTTCAGTGCGTACGCCCATGAAATTAGAAACATTAAAAATGATGTCCTTCGCGCGTGAGCCTGTTGAAAGAAATGTGCTCTACGATCATTGAGTTTAGAAAACGATTCACGTGCGTGTCTCTGAACTTTAATTCCTATCAAGGAATACAATACACTCATCTCTGCAACTCCTACTATAAACAACGTCCCTAAAACGGCCGTATGTATAAACGGAAACATAGTCGGTGCCATCTTGTCAGCAGTTGAACATTCAGTACCCACAATGCCGTATTCCGGAATTGGAAATGTCTTAACGCCGTAAATAAATATCGATGGCCAAGACGTTAAACATCCATACAGTATCGAAATACAACATAGACCTTTCGCTACCCTGAGTGATATTTGCCACTCAAAATGTTTACAGACGTGCCTGTATCTATCTATTACAATAAATATCAGTAAACATGAGGCTGACATTGTGTTGAAATGATTGAATAGTCTAGAAATCTTACATAAGATTGAATATTCAAATGTGTAATTTTGTACCATAACAACAATGTCAAGAGGTATAACGACACAACAGGAAAACATATCAATGGCACTAAGGCACAGAGTGAAAATCTGCGAGCTGCTTCTTCCATATTTGGTCCGGTACACGTGGAATACTATTCCATTGCCAAAAATACCTGTCACAGAAATCACACACAGAAAAACAATCGTTGGAATTTGTCGATGTACGTCCAGTTTGTTTAATCCCTGCAATATCATATACGAGGTATTGGTTGAACTTAACGTAACCATTGTTGTAGTTTGTGTGGTGTTGATTTCTGTGCAATCCATTTGGTACGTTGTCTCTCTGTTTTCTAGACAATGCAATAAAAGAACTACATTATCATTTTAGCAAATGAGATTATGGTTTATTTAACTATTGTATATATTAGTTTGGTTTGGTTGCCATTTACGCGTTGAAGTTATATTGATAATGTATTTAAGATGTCTGATGAAGTAAATTTTAAAGATATTATGATTCCAAAAATGCTCTGATGACAACGTTGTAAAAGATGCTTTGTATCAATTTTGATTATAATCAGTATAAGGCCATAACAATATGAGCCCGAGAGCCTTATATCGCTTCCAATGGTCGATACCGCCATAGAGGCACATCAAACCCAGTTAGTAAAACCTTAACATTATGGTCGACTCCATACAAGACTATTCATATAGTTATCGTTAATGTCATTATATACTTCAGAAAAAAAAATTGTGATAATAAAGTGCCAAGTACATGAAATTTTATGGAATTTCTCAAAAAGTATCAAAACAATTTCCTTGAAATATGTACTTGAATAAGCTATGTAAAATCAATACATAATGTCTGTTAATGTCGTATATACATTTTAATAATGCTACTCAATATTTTAACGAAGATATTGGAAATACAAAAGAGGCAGGTTAGCTGTTCCGTTCAATATAGAATAGTCGAAATTAGTATAAATACTTACGAAGAAAAGATGGGATAACCGGGATGAACAGTTGCTGGTGACCTGGTTCACAACTTCACTCTTCCCCACACGTCGCTTATGTATAAATAAAACAGTGATGCTATACTCGATCTCTGTATATTTTGTGTTATCAACTTGTTTTCCTAATGACAATAAATGGACATCTGTCTAACTAATCACGTGATTTTAGGAATTGCTTTTAACCATTCGCAAGTGCTTTGTAAACAGATTGAAACAAAACTAAATGCATTGCTTCGACACCGACATCAAATGTCACTTGGACTATTTCACTTAAGGATACTTCTAAGGAAGAATAGACAGTAGTGTCTGATCATGAGATCAAACACTAAATAGTCTCTCACTATGATCTAATGGTCTCAATTGTGTGTTTAATAACATCGAGTTACTGTTTAAATATTATTTACACAATTTTAACGAAAATTCTTGAAGAACAATCCAAACATTGATTGTAATGTCGGGTCATTAAAATAGCTAAAACTAATATTGTGTTGCCATATCAACACATATTACGTTACATACTGTGCATATTAATCATATATGATTATAGGCAAAAGGGCGTCCGGTCATTACATCTGTATCAAGCATTTATAGATAGTAGTTTCATTACAAATTACATCTTCCAAGAAAAATATCAGCAGGTATACTGGGTCATTTGCAAGGTTAATTTGTCTGCGTTAACAAAATATGAAAGTAAAATATCCCAACAAATACAGCAATCCCTTACATTTCGTTTGTTTAGAAAAAAGCACAACTATAATAAATAATTGTAGGATATTCACTGTCATACAATTTAGATTATCTAACAAATGGTTGTCATTTTAACGGTATGATTTACAAGATCACAAAGAAATATAAGTAAGTAAACGCTCCTGTGCGAACGATTTATTTTAATATGAACATAAATTTCAACTTGGGCATTTGTCTTTTATATCAATTATATATCTATTTTGAGACATTAAAATGACACAGCAATCAGAACTGTAACCAGAACAGCATAATATTCATCTTCACATTAAACTGCTTGGATATTGAATATAATGTTGTTGCTGTATGGTGTTTAACCTCGCTTTTAACGCTTTTTTAGTCATAGCGCCGTTATGGTGTTTACTTTCGACAGTATTCTAAGCGCTCTCACACAGAAGTATCATGCCGCAGACATATTGTATGATACTCCACCGGGTCATATGAAAATGACACCGGGCCGACCAGACTTAAACTATCCTCTTAATGCTGAGCGCCAGGCAAGGTAGCTGATTTTGTCATTTTTCAAGTTTATTGTATGACCCGGCTGGTGAACGAACTCACGACCTTCCGCTCCCTACCACTAGCCGACCGCCGTTGCCGAGAGATTTAATATAGAAATGAGTTATATAATATGAAAATCACTGTTATACTTGATACATAAATATATGTACATTCAAAACTTAAACTTGTAATAAAATTTGTAGTATCTGTATTTTCACATTTGAACGGTGAAATATGTTAATATAGTTCTACTACGTTTTTCATACACGTTTTGAATATTCACGATGATTCTTCAAACATTGATGTATATTTTTTAGGGGTGGGGGTGGGTTGCGACATTTTGACTCTTTTCGTTTTGTCGATAACTTTATTTGATATCTGACACGTAAGTCGTTGTGCACTGGAAACCAATTTATCGAAAAAACATTTTGCATTCAAGTGTCTGTCCGATTATCAATTGATCAATTGAAACAGTTTTTTTATGACCTGGATGAAGACAGAATTAATTAATCCCCGTGTGATATAGGTAAAACTAAAGTACTTAGTATTATTATCGATAAAGTTTCACTTGCATTGTTGTAAATGGTAAGATGAATGTACATTACCATTGTCATACAACGTAATGTGGATCCCTCTATCGTGTAATGCAAGGTTTGGAATATACACTCTATTACTTTATTGTACGGTCATATCATTACAAAGTGGATTTATTCCTGATCCATTCCAACATATTGTACAATCCATGGTGTCATGATACCTTGCTGTTCTCTTTTTTAAAACCAACGCTTTCCATAAATATGATGGTCTAATTCCCAGACTGTTGGTTAATTTCCATTGGTCATTCCAATGGCGGTAACTATCATCGTTATACGCGTACCGTCCTTTGTAAACAGTTTGATTGTATCTACATTTTAGACACATACTTTCTTCTTTTATTTCATTTCTGAAATGTCTTCCATGTCATTAATGGTAACATAGGTATTGATAACAATATGAACAGTCCTACAACTTCCACTTTCGACAACATTTGGAAAATAATTCTTTGCACGAACGGCGAAATTTAGATCCACAAATACAGTAAATTACCGGGTTAATTGCACAGTTCAGGAAATAGGATCGTAGGAAAAACCTATAAGCAATAATTTCTTTATCCGTTAAATTGTCCACAAAGTCCTTTTGAAACAATCTAACCAACATCAATGTAACGTGTGGAATATAATTAAGTGCAAATGCCAATGAAATAAGAAACATTAGAAATGCTGTCTTGCGTGCGTGTGTCTGTTTAAAAAACTGCGGACTGTCACCATCGGTTTTAGATGAGGATTCATAAACATGTCTCTGAACTTTAATTCCTATCAAAGAATACAATACACTCATCTCTGTAACTCCTGCTATAAACAACGTCCCTAAAACGGCCGTATTAATAAACGGAAACACAGTCGGTGCCATATTGTCAGCAGTTGAACATTCCGTACCCACAATGCCGTATTCCGGAATTTGAAACGTCCTAATGCCGTAAATAAATGTCGATGGCCAAGACGTTAAACATCCAAGAAATATCGAAAACACACAAAGCCCTCTCGCAACCCTGACAGATATTTGCCACTCAAAATGTTTACAGACGTGCCTGTATCTATCTATTACGATAAATACAAGTAAAAACGAGGCTGACATCGTGCTTAAATGATTAAACAGTCTAGAAACCTTACATAATATAGGATGTTGAAACGTGTAATTTTGTACCATAACAACAATGTCAAGCGGTATAACGACACAACATGAAAACATATCAATGGCACTAAGGCACAGAATGAAAATCTGCGAGTTGCTCCTTCCATATTTGGTCCGGTACACGTAGAATACTATTCCATTGCCAAAAATACCTGCCACAGAAATCACACACAGATAAACAATCGTTGGAATTTGTAGATCAACATCCAGTTTGCTTAATTCTTGCAGTATCGTATATGAACTATTGGTTGTATTTGACGTTGCCATTGTTGTAGTTTGTGTGGCGTCCATTTCGGCATCACCTATTTTATCCTTAAAACGTCTAACGTCTGGACTCCGTACTTCGCTGCAATGTCAAAATAGAACAAAATTATTTAAAAAGAACAAAAATAATCTATTTATTCTAAACTATTTCTATTGAGTTTTACCTTGGTTTGGTTGTCATTTACCGTAACGTATTATGGTTGTATTAAGAATGTATTTAGGATGTTTCGAGAAATTGCAAACATCACTTGTCATGACGTCATATAAACTTTCGATGAAGCAACTGACCAATCAACGTGCTCAAATGTGGCTGTCCCAACATTGCTATTTAACGGCCCAATCGGGAGAACTTGGTTCGTTGTACATACTAAAACATCACAAATGTCGTGATTCCTTCTAATATGCATAGGAGTATAATAGCGATAATTATGTTGATTACAGATTTAAATCAATCTTCCCGATCGTAGTTATCCCATGATGAATAATACCGTTGGTATAGAAAGACATATAACATTTTAAAGGAAAGATAACCAGCAGCAACGTCTTAACTTATAATAATGATACGGTTTTCTTGTCACATGATTTTCCTAAATGGAACAGAAGATGTTCTGTCACAAAGTATTTGTATCAAACATTTTATTTACTTCTTCTTTTGTGTGCGTTATTTTAAATAATATAAAAGTACATAAAATAATGTAGAACACTTTAACAATAAATATTCATGTTTGCTTCTAATCCAACTGCTATCATAAATCAACATGTAAGTTTTAAATGATATTTCTTATTTTTTCCATCGTGTGTTATTTTCTCAAACATGTTTTTTTATGTGTGAATTTATAAAAAACAAACACAGCTATAATACATGTGTCCTTCACAGCTAATATGAAAAAGATGTACATGTACATTGATGTCGTTTATAGCAAATATCAGCTTTATTAGGAACCGCTGACAGTGAATGGTTCATATCTAAAAAAAACTGCAATTATCAAATATCCAGCAGTTACAAAATGTATAGTGTTGCATGCTTATTGCATATTTTATAATTAAACCTTTTTTTTCTATATTACACACTAATGAAAATAAATAAAATAGTTTAGTTACCTTTAATAAAACGTTTATAAGGGTCTCTCCTACCTTAGCAATACCATCTCTTTGCAACTGTTAACACAACTTATAAATGATTAACAATTGAAAACACTGCTCCCAACTGTCGTACACAAAATATTACACTGAAGAAAACAAACCTATAACGCTCTATCAAACATGTAAACAGTTATACCCCAGTTGCTCCATTTTCACCTCATATTATCGGGCAATGTTTTGTATTTTTACTTTAACCTGCATTGAAAGAGTTTATAACAAAATCTTTCAAGCATGTCGCCGCATGTGGCATGTACGTAAATTACATCTGTTATCTACACGTACATAAATCATATACATATATCCTGGTGATCATTAACATTTATATCACTAAAAAGTTTAAACGAATCAGATAAAAGAGTACTATTCATAGAGAGTTAAGCTGTTAATGCAGTCATATGAGGATATACTTTTATAGGATTATTTAGGTCAAAAACGTTTAATTGACGCAATGCTAAAGAATATACACGTAATCTTCATGAACGTTTGACTTTTAAGTGATCATAGTTGTATTATAACTTTATATTATTTTATAAAATACCCTCTTATTTCTGTCTTTGTGTATTGAAATCGATCACCATATAAGAAACAAACGAATTACATACTTTCTCATGTCGCGTTCCCTTATTTTACTTATTTAGTAATATATCTGATAAATAAATAATCTAGAAGTGCTAAACGCAACTGAAATGAAAATAACTTTTTTAATTATTTTATGTTTAACCAAAGAGTATAATTAAGCTGAAACAAATACAGTTGATATTTAATAAGGTGCCATATAAGGTTGTGAAACAAAACAAATATATTTAGTATCTAAATAATAATAATACATTTACAATACGAAATATATGTCCCTCTTTTGTTATAAGTGATCTTCAACATCGGATATTACACTATTAAGCTATATTTTTAATGTTTCATTACATGCAGTGTTTTATTTTGTATCACCAATAGCATATACATATTCCACAACAGACTCCAAGGCATATTAAGTCGACATGTCCGTACTGTGACATCACCATCATTTATTATGCGACATCTTCAATGTGCGTGTGTGAATTTGTTTTATCATTTATTTGTGATGATAAAAATGTAATAGTTTCAACACTATATTCACTTACACTTTATTTCATATCCGTCACAATATCATATTGAGATTCAAAGAATACTCGGCCGGTATCCACATACTGTAACATTACCACAAATATTGATGCAATAGCCACTGTTTTATTTCATACCTGTCTCATATCTCCTTCCAATAATGAGACGATATCAACATAATGTAACACATCATCACAAATGTTAATGAAATACTTTTAATGCTTAGCCATAGTCGCTACATGTAATTGTTTTATTTCAAACCCACCACCGATATCAAACAACGTTCAAGAGAATAATAGTCACTAACTGTTTTATTTCATACCTGATACCAATATTAAACAAAGGTCCGGAGACTAATGGGCCGATATCCATATACTGCAACATCACCACAAATATCAATTAAATACATTCAATGCTTAGCTATAGTCACTAACTGTTTTATTTTATACCTGATATCAATATTAAACAAAGGTCCAGACACTAATGGGTCGATATCCACATACTGTAACATCACCACAAATATTAATTAAATACCGTTAATGCTTAACTATAGTCACTAACTGTTTTAATTCATACCTGATACCAATATTATACAAAGGTCCAAACACTAATGGGCCGATATCCATATACTGCAACATCACCACAAATATCAATTAAATACCGTTAATGCTTAGCTATAGTCGCTAACTGTTTTATATCATACCTGAAACCAATATTAAATAAAGGTCACGAGACTAAGTGGGCGATATCCACATACTGAAACCTCACCACAAATATTAATTAAATACCGTTAATGGTTAGCTATAGTCACTAATTGTTTTATTTCATACCTGATATCAATATTAAACAAAGGTCCAGAGACTAATGGGCCGATATCCACATACTGTAACATCACCATATATATTGATGAAATACTTTTGATAAGTCACTCTGGTCACTCACAGTTTTATTTCGTACACGTCACCAATATAATACAAAGCTCTGGCGAATAGTGACCCGGTATATCCATACTATAACATCAACAAAATTAACGAAATACCTTTAATGCTTAGCTGTAGTCACTAACTGTTTTACTTCACACCACACACCAATATTATACAAAGCTTTGGCGAATAGTGGTCCGATATATTCATACTATAACATCAACAAAATTAATGAAATACCTTTAATGCTTCGCTGTAGTCACTAACAGTTTTACTTCAAACCACACACCAATATTAAACAAAGCTCTGGCGAATAGTGTCCCGATATATCCATACTGTAAGATTACCAAAATTAACGAAATACCTTTAATGCTGATCTGTAATTACTATCTGTTTTACTTCACCCCACACACCAATATCATACAAAGCTCTGGCGAATAGTGAACCGATATATCCATACTGTAATATTACCAAAATTAACGAAATATCTTTAATGCTTAGCTGTAGTCACTATCTGTTTTACTTCACACCACACACCAATACTATACAAAGGTCTGGCGAATAGTGAACCGATATATCCATACTGTAATATTACCAAAATTAACGAAATATCTTTAATGCTTAGCTGTAGTCACTATCTGTTTTACTTCACACCACACACCAATATCATACAAAGCTCTGGCTTATAGTGAACCGATATATCCATACTGTAATATTACCAAAATTAACAAAATACCATTAATGCTTAGCTGTAGTCACTATCTGTTTTACTTCACACCACACACCAATATCATACAAAGCTCTGGCGAATAGTAACCGATATATCCATACTGTAATATTACCAAAATTAACGAAATACCTTTAATGCTTAGATGTAGTCACTAACTGTTTGACTTCACACCACACACCAATATTATACAAAGCTCTGGCGAATAGTGTCCCGATATATCCATACTGTAATATTACCAAAATTAACGAAATATCTTTAATGCTTAGCTGTAGTCACTATCTGTTTTACTTCACACCACACACCAATATCATACAAAGCTCTGGCGAATAGTGAACCGATATATCCATACTGTAATATTACCAAAATTAACGAAATACCTTTAATACTTAGATGTAGTCACTAACTGTTTGACTTCACACCACACACCAATATTATACAAAGCTCTGGCGAATAGTGACCCGATATATCCATACTATAACATAAACAAAATTAATGAAATACCTTTAATGCTTCGCTGTAGTCACTAACAGTTTTACTTCAAACCACACACCAATATTATACAAAGCTCTGGCGAATAGTGTCCCGATATATCCATACTGTAATATTATCAAAATCAACGAAATATCTTTAATGCTTAGCTGTAATCACTATCTGCTTTACTTCACACTACACACCAATATTATACAAAGCTATGGCGAATAGTGAACCGATATATCCATACTGCAATATTACCAAAATTAACGAAATACCATTAATGCTTCGCTGTAGTCACTATCTGTTTTACTTCACACCACACACCAATATTATACAAAGCTCTGGCGAAAAGTGAACAGATATATCCATACTGTAATATTACCAAAATTAACGAAATACCATTAATGCTTAGCTGTAGTCACTATATGTTTTACTTCACACCACACACCAATATTATACAAAGCTCTGGCGAATAGTGAACCGATATAACCATACTGTAATATTACCAAAATTAAAGAAATACCATTAATGCTTAGCTGTAGTCACTATATGTTTTACTTCACACCACAAACCAATATTATACAAAGCTCTGGCGAATAGTGAACCGATATATCCATACTGTAATATCACCAAAATTAACGAAATATTTTTAATGCGTAGCTGTAGTCACTAACTGTTTATATCACACCACACACCAATATTATACAAAGCTCTGGCGAATAGTTAACCGATATATCCATACTGTAATATTACCTAAAATAACGAAATACATTTAATGCTAATCTGTAATCACTATCTTTTTTACTTCACACCACACACCAATATCATACAAAGCTCTGGCGAATAGTGAACCGATATATCCATACTGTAATATCACCAAAATTAACGAAATATTTTTAATGCGTAGCTGTCGTCACTAACTGTTTATATCACACCACACACCAATATTATACAAAGCTCTGGCGAATAGTGAACCGATATATCCATACTGTAATATTACCTAAAATAACGAAATATCTTTAATGCTTAGCTGTAATCACTATCTGTTTTACTTCACACCACACACCAATATCATACAAAGCTCTGGCGAATAGTGAACCGATATATCCATACTGTAATATTACCAAAATTAACGAAATACCTTTAATGCTTAGATGTAGTCACTAACTGTTTGACTTCACACCACACACCAATATTATACAAAGCTCTGGCGAATAGTGAACCGATATATCCATACTGTAATATTACCAAAATCAACAAAATATCTTTAATGCTTAGCTGTAATCACTATCTGTTTTACTTCACACCACACACCAATATCATACAAAGCTCTGGTGAATAGTGAACCGATATATCCATACTGTAATAATACCAAAATTAACGAAATACCATTAATGCTTAGCTGTAGTCACTATCGGTTTTACTTCACACCACACACCAATATTATACAAAGCTTTGGTGAATAGTGAACCGATATATCCATACTGTAATATTACCAAAATTAACGAAATACCATTAATGCTTCGCTGTATCACTATCTGTTTTACTTCACACCACACACCAATATTATACAAAGCTCTGGCGAATAGTGAACCAATATATCCATACTGTAATATTACCAAAATTAACGAAATACCTTTAATGCTTAGATGTAGTCACCAACTGTTTTACTTCAAACCACACACCAATATTATACAAAGCTCTGGCGAATAGTGAACCGATATATCTATACTGTAATATTACCAAAATTAACGAAATATTTTTAATGCGTAGCTGTAGTCACTAACTGTTTATATCACACCACACACCAATATTATACAAAGCTCTGGCGAATAGTTAACCGATATATCCATACTGTAATATTACCTAAAATAACGAAATATCTTTATTGCTTAGCTGTAGTCACTATCTGTTTTATTTCATGCAGAAATATTATGCAAAGCTCCGGAGCATGATAGGCCGATATCCACAAACTGTTACGTCATCAATGATATTAATGCAATCATTGAAGTTAAATGTTTTATAGTTAATGATAAGCAACACGTACTTTATCATGAAAGATAAATGTATTACAGACAAAAGTAGCATAACACTCAACGTTTAATAAATAAATGAACGTTATGTAAAATATGGGGTCCATTTCAACACAGTTTTTGTTTGGCATAAATGAACGTTATATAAAATATGGGATCCATTTCAACTCAGTTTTTGGTTTGTATAACAATGATGAGGTGACACTCTCTCTGTTTCATTATGCGGCAGTAATAATGAAAATTTTCATTCGGCCATTTTCTCCTAAATCATTTTCATAACATACGTGTTCTATTTCTAATAAATAATCACATATCACAAAGATGTTTAAAAATCACCGATGCATTTGTCAAATAGTGATAATTTCAAATCCATGTTTCTGTTCTTATGAATGTTCTCTGGTGATTGGTTAATAAACAATAGAATAAAAATTGAAAGTCATTGTACAATTGTAACCGTTAATATAGCTTGACATAGAATACCAAGTAATGTATGTTCCTTACAAATATAACACTGATGTGATTAGATTCTGCCATCGCACCACCTCATTCCATAAAAAATTAAAATTGAGAAAATTTTCCATTTATATGCAGAATGACATTATTTATTGGTTCATGGATATGGGACCGAAATACATAATTGATTATATCGACCAGAATTTAACAACCGTTAAATGGGCGATGCGGTAGGTAAACACTATCATCGGTCAAAATCTAGATCTATATCATTATTTTTGTTGTGTTTCCAATTAGTTCGTTCTATACCAACTTGTCCGTCACACCAACTATCAAAATATTTGGAGCCAGTATCCCGAGGTTCTTCATTGGAATCGTAAACATAACTGTATTCTAAAGTTTAACTATTTTTAATTAAAACTAAAAGGTCGTGAGCTTATACATAGCTTATCCATCCATAAATATACCCATATAGCATGTAAAACCATAAATAAATATGTGTAAGAGGAATTTATCAAATTACAACGCTACACTAGGCTATCTGCTGATGGTGAATTACAACGCAACACTAGGCTATCTGCTGATGATGAATTACAACGCAACACTAGGCTATCTGCTGATGGTGAATTACAACGCAACACTAGGCTATCTGCTGATTGTGAATTACAACGCAACACTAGGCTATCTGCTGATGATGAATTACAACGCTACACTAGGCTATCTGCTGATTGTGAATTACAACGCAACACTAGGCTATCTGCTGATGATGAATTACAACGCTACACTAGGCTATCTGCTGATTGTGAATTACAACGCAACACTAGGCTATCTGCTGATGGTGAATTAACATAGAAGTGTGTAGAGGGCTCCTTCCTCGAATTTAAAATATTTGGCAATTGGAGTTTAACTTTTTTTTCAAACTGCAAATAATAAGCATATTTTGAAGATTTTTTGTCAATTAAATGTTTTAACAATAATCATGTAGTATGCAACATTACAACAAAAACACTGCATTGATGACAATATAATTTTGAATTCTTGAAGAAAAATACAAACATTGATTGTAATGGCGGGTCATTTAAATAGCTAAACTAATATTGTGTTGCCATATCAACACATATTTCGTAACATACTGTGCATATTAATCATATATGATATTAGTCGAAAGGGCGTCCGGTCATTGCAACTGTATAAAGCATTTATAGATAGTAGTGCCATTACAAATTACATCTTCCAAGAAAACTCAATCAGCAGCTATTGATCTGCGTTATCAAAATATGAAAGTAAAATATCCCAACAAATAAAGCAATCCCTTACATTTCGTTTGTTTTAGAAAAAGCACAACTATTATAAATAATTGTAGGACATTCACTGTCACTTAATTTAGATTATCTGACAAATGTTTGTCATTTTAACAGTATGATTTACGAGATCACAAAGAAATAGTAATTAGTAAAAGCTTCTATGCGGAACGATTTATTTTAATATGAACATATATTGAGTAACATAGATTTCAACTTTGTCGTTTGTCATTTAAATCAATAATATCCATTTTGAGACATTCGAATAACACAACAACCAGAACAGTAACCAGAACAGCATAATATTCATCTGCTACATTAAACTGCTTGTATATTAAATATATTGTTGTTGCTGTATGGTGTTTATCTTCGCTTTCGACACTTTTTCAGCAATAGCGCCGCGATGGTGTTTACTTCCGACAGTATTCTAAGCGCTCTCACACAGGAGTATCATGCCCCAGACATATTGTATGATACTCCGCCGAGTCATATTAAACTGACACCAGGCCGAGTAGACTTAAACTATCCTCTTAATGCTGAGCGCCAGGCAATGTAGCTGCTTTTGCCATTTTATACCCGACTGGTGAACGAGCTCACGACCTTCCGTTCCCTACCACTAGTCTATCGCCATTGCCGAAAGATTTAATATAGATATGAGTTATATAATATGAAAATCACTGTTATAGTTTGTACATAAATATATGTACATTCAAAACTTTAACTTGTAATACAGTATGTAGTATCTGTATGTTCACATTTGAATGATGAAATATATTAATATATCAATGTCTATTATAAACAAATTTTCTGCTTTCACCTTCTTCATTCCAAAATACCCAAAAAGCAGGTACGTTGAAAGGAAACCTAAAACTACATATGAAGGAGACTACTTTTAGGAGTATAGTAAATGGAATTAACTCGCCCACTGAAAGGATGGCAGAAGTAGCAGAGTATTAGCTTAACGAATTAGTAATAAGTTCACCTTCTTACATCAGAGACACAAATGATTTTATACAAAAACTCAAAGATATACGTGAACCGCTACCAGAAAACGCAATTCTATTTTGTTTTGATGTTTCTAAACTCTACCTATTGGTACCTAAGTATGAAGGATTACAAGCATGCAAAGAAGTGCTGGAAGCAAGATCAAATCCACTTATTCCAACTAGAATGTGCTAGAAATGAAAGAAACAGTCTTAAAAAATAACAATTTCAACATTGGAGACAAACACTATATTCAGAAAGATGGTATCGCCATAGGATCAAAACTTGGTAAAAAATTTGCTTGATCTTACATGCGAAAATGGGATGAAGCACTTATGGATTACTATCATAAGACTTATTTCTACAAGAGATTAATTGACGATGGCATTGGGATATGGACGCGAACGCCAGAAGAATTGAAGGCATTTGCAAAATATGTCAACAGTATACATAAAAACATCAAAATAGAGTTGAGATGGAACAGACAGAAAATTGAGTTCTTAGACACCATTGTCAGTATAGAAGACTGACACGTATACACAAACTTGTAAAAAAAGCCATCAGACAAACAAATGTATGTACATAACAAATAATGTCATTCATCTCGTGCTAAAATTGGACTTGCATTCGGACACAGTAGGAGACAATTGAAAAGACAGCTGAGAAAGAGAGGATATAATGGTAGGCAAATAGAAACACAGTTGAAGAGAGTAGACATTCTTAATAGGGACGAACTAATAAATAATAAAAAAAGAAAAGAAAACAAAGAAATGGTACCGTTAGTGTTAACTTATTCGAAACTATTACCAGATATTAGGGGAATATTACGGAAACACGAAAAAGTTCTCCACCGATCGGACCGTTTGGCAAAGATTTTCAAAAAACAACCACTCCTCGCTTACCGTAGAGATCGTAACATAAATGATATTTTGATGCATGGCAAAATAAACAAAGCCTTTCAAAATAAAATAAAAGCGTGTGACTGCTTGTGATTGACCTGTCAATCAATATATAGAGGGACCATATCCGACACTACAGGTAGAACACAATATAAGTCGGTGAGTGATGTTAGTTGTATTGCACGTAAGGTAGTATAATGTCTCTTGTGTAGAAGATGTAAAGAGACAATATATGTTGGATAAACGGAGCGAACCATAAAAAAACGATTTGATGAGCACCGAAGAGATGTCTGGATGCAAACAGATTAGACCATCAACAACCATTTTGTAGGACACGTTGATGATGACATCCAGGTAGCCATTGTACAGAAAATATATAATGAGGGGAAAACATACAGGCTTCTTGTGGAAGACATTTGGATGCAACGGTTAAAAACATGAACACCAAATGGGTGTAACGTTAAATCAAAGTTTGCATACCAACTCTGTGAATGACTTACTTATAACTGGAACTATGTATGTATCTAAAACTAAAAAGTTCGGGAAATTCTAACGCGACGTCAATCGACCTTTTTAATGTTTTGAAGTTACGTCATTTCCTGACAGTTATTTAATTAAACTTTACAAAATCGATGTGACATAGTTCTTAAAAGACTGCGATTTTCCTGAAGAAGGCGAAAGCCGAAAATTTGTGAAAATAAGAAGAGTTTATTATAGACATTGATATTATATTTTCTTCCCTTCGGAAGATTGATAGTAAATTTTATATTAATACAGCTCTACTACGTTTTTCATACACGTTTTGAATATTCACGATAACTCTTAAAACATTGATATATATTTTTAGGGATGGGGGGATGGGTTGCGACATTTTGACCTTTTTCGTTTTGTCAATAACTTTATTTGATAGCTGACACGCAAGTCATTATTCATTGGGAACCGGCTTATCGAAAAAAACATTTTGCATTCAAGTGGCTGTCCGGTTATCAGTTGGTCAGTTGAAGCAAGTTTTATGACCAGGATAAATATTGCACGTAGATGCAAAATATTTAATGTATATGTAGTGTGAATTGATTAATCTTCGTGTGATATAGGTTAAACTAAATTACTTGTCATTCTTCATGATCAGATTTAGTTTCACTTGCATTGTTGTTAATGGTGACATGAATGTACATTGTCATTGTCAATTAATCTTCGTGTGATATAATTCAATTAAATTACTTATCATTCTTCATGGTCAGATTTAGTTTCACTTGCATTGTTGTTAATGGTTACATGAATGTACATTGTCATTGTCAAATAATCTTCGCGTGATATAGGTTAAATTAAAGTACTTATCATTCTTCATGATCAGATTTAGTTTCACTTGCATTGTTGTTAATGGTAACATGAATGTACATTGTCATTGTCAATTAATCTTCGTTTAATATAGGTTAAATTAAAGTACTTATCATACTTCATGGTCACATTTAGTTTCACTTGCATTGTTGTTAATGGTAACATGAATGTACATTGTCATTGTCAATTAATCTTCGTGTGATATAGGTTAAATTAGTAATTATCATTCTTCATGATCAGATTTAGTTTCACTTGCATTGTGATTCACTTGCATTGTTGTTAATGGTAACATGAATGTACATTGTCATTGTCAATTAATCTTCGTATGATATAGGTTAAATTAAAGTACTTATCAATCTTCAGATTTAGTGTTACTAGCATTGTTGTTAATGGTAACATGAATGTACATTGTCATTGTCAATTAATCTTCGTTTAATATAGGTTAAATTAAAGTACTTATCATACTTCATGGTCACATTTAGTTTCACTTGCATTGTTGTTAATGGTAACATGAATGTACATTGTCATTGTCAATTAATCTTCGTGTGATATAGGTTAAATTAGTAATTATCATTCTTCATGATCAGATTTAGTTTCACTTGCATTGTGATTCACTTGCATTGTTGTTAATGGTAACATGAATGTACATTGTCATTGTCAATTAATCTTCGTATGATATAGGTTAAATTAAAGTACTTATCATTCTTCATGATCAGATTTAGTTTCACTTGCATTGTTGTTAATGGTGACATGAATGTACATTGTCATTGCCAATTAATCTTCGTGTGATATAAGTTCAATTAAAGTACTTATCAATCTTCAAATTTAGTTCCACTTGCATTGTTGTTAATGGTGAGATGAATGTACATTGTCATTGTCAATTAATTTTCGTGTGATATAGTTTAAATTAAAGTACTTATCATTCGTCATGATTAGATTTAGTTTCACTTGCATTGTTGTTAATGGTAGCATGAATGTACATTGTCATTGTCAATTAATCTTCGCGTGATATAGGTTAAATTAAAGTAATTATCATTCTTCATGTTCAGATTTAGTTTCACTTGCATTGTTGTGAATGGTAACATGAATGTACATTGTCATTGTCAATTAATCTTCGTGTGATATAGGTTAAATTAAAGTACTTATCATTCTTCATGATCAGATTTAGTGTTACTAGCATTGCTGTTAATGGTAACATGAATGTACATTGTCATTGTCAATTAATCTTCGTGTGATATAGGTTAAATTAAAGTAATTATCAATCTTCAGATTTAGTTTCACTTGCATTGTTGTTAATGGTAAGATGAATGTACATTACCATTGTTATACAACGTAATGTGGATCCCTCTATTGTGTAATGCAAGGCTGGGAATAAACACTCAAGATATATGAAAATACAACACATGAAAAAATTATGAAAACGCCGAATATTTGGCACGAGTGTATAAACATAGCGTACAGTAAATAGAGTCCGTTCTTGTTATTGGTTGTTTACATGAGATGTTAATGAATAATTTGGCACATCCTACATTGGTGTCACTTTTTTTTCATTTTCAAGTAAGACCCCATTAAACCATGTGTTACATTGTAATATCTCTTTCTGTGTTGCGTTGTCATATATCTTTATGTGTTTAGTTTTCATATATCTTGAGGGTATATTAAGTTAACAACGTAAAAGTTTTTTTTTTGCATTGTGTTTATTTCAACTTCTGATATGTTTGCACATTACTAAATTAGTTTTATATTTTGTAAATATAACATATGATTATTTTGACGAACTTTACTCACTCAAAATAACACTTTTTGAGCGCTTGAATGGCAAATATGTCATTTCATTATGCGATTATATTAAAAGTATTCATTCCAAGATTCGTGGCTTCTTTGACGGACTTTGTCGCTTTTATCAAGCCTGTTTAATAGTGTTTGTCGATCACAAATAGATATATTAATCTAAACACATTCAGTATGATAATATACTAACATATAAGACTGGGAACAGGTCTCTTTACTTTATTATACGAAGGTCATATCATTACAAAGTGGATTTATTCCTGATCCATTCCAACATATATTGTACAATCCATGGTGTCATGATACCTTTTTGTTGTCTTTTTTTAATCCAACGCTTTCTATAAGTATGATGGTCTTATTCCCAGACTGGTGGTTAATTTTCATTGGTCATTCCAATGGCGGTAACTATCATGGTTATACGTGTACCGTCCTTTGTAAACAGTTTGAATATATCTACATTTTAGACACATACGTTCTTCTTTTTTTTCATTTCTTCCATGTCATTGATGGTAACATAGGTACTGATAACAATATGAACAGTCCTACAACTTTCACTTTCGACAACATTTGAAAAATAATTCCTTGCACGAACGGCGAAATTTAGATCCACAAAAACAGTAAATTATCGGATTAATTGCACAGCTCATGAAATAAGATCGTAGGAAAATCCCATAAACAGCTATTTCTTTACCCGTTAAATTTTCCACAAAGTCCTTTTGAAACAATCTAACCAACATCAATATTAAGTGTGGAATATAATTAAGTGTGAACGACAATGAAATAAGAAACATTAGAAATGCTGTCTTGCGTGCTTCTGTCTGGTTAAAAAACTGCGTACTGCCACCATCGGTTTCAGATTTAGAGACATGTCTCTGAACATAAATTCCTATCAAAGAATACAATACACTCATCACTGTAACTCCTACTATAAACAACGTCCCTCAAACGGCCAAATTTATAGACGGAAACACAGTCGGAGCCATATTGTCAGCTGTTGAACATTCCGTACCAACAATGCCGTATTCCGGAATTTGAAACGTCCTAATGCCGTAAATAAACATCGATGGCCAAGACGTTAAACATGCAAGGAATATCGATAACACACAAAGCCCTCTCGCAACCCTGACAGATATTTGCCACTCAAAATGTTTACAGACGCGCCTGTATCTATCTATTACGATACATCCTAGTAAAAACGAGGCTGACATCGAGCTAAAACCATTAACCAGTCTAGAAACCTTACATAATATAGGATGTTGAAATGTGAACCTTTTTACCACAATAGCAATGTCAAGCGGTATAACGACACAAGAGGATAACATATCAATGGCACTAAGGCACAGAATGAAAATCTGTGAGTTACTCCTTCCATATTTGGTC
>CM055904.1:4328993-4341493 GCA_029582155.1 Panopea generosa | reverse complement strand
CATAAAGCCCTTACTATACACTGCGATCTATTTCTAGTTGTCTTGATCCGAGAAATGGTCGTGACACACTTTATTAAGTGTTTCGTTCCGACTGATTGCATACATACTACATAGACTTCACGTGATTGTAAGGTTAATGAATCAATTGAAAGGTAATGCCGACACCCTTTTAAATCTTGTGAAAAACATTTGCTTATCAAAACAATCGCACATGGTGTGTGTGTGTACCGCTGGCTCCTAGTTAGTTATAATTGGATAGATTGAAATGAGAACCATTCTAATGGTTCCGCGTTCTATGAAAGAATAATATGATAATGTACTAAAAGCGGGAACCATGTGTTAATCGAGTGTATACGCATATTGGAAATTACCTAACGACGCGTGTAGTGTCTACGGTCTGATTAGCCAATAAAGGAACACAGCGGGGAGGTACCGTTTACATCGCCATGCCGGTTTAGGGGAAACACAGCATTTAATTTACATATGTCAAGTATATTATATACGTGGTCCATCTTTTTGCCATATTGCTTTTTCAATTAAATGCTGTGTATATGTATTTCCCAAATTTTAAAAGTTCTGTAATTGCTTAGATTTCATCAATTCAACAAATTTATAAACGCTGGGCCTGTGGTAATAATAAAGTTTTATATACAATTTGCGAGTATCGTTGTACAACGGACAGATGAGGATGAAATGATACTCGTCTTCCAACTCTTGTGTATTACATATAGTGCATAGCGACCAGTTTCAATTCAAAGCTTATGAGCGGATAGTCTTAGTCTAGACTAGACATAGCAAGTCTATACTTGCTTGGCAAGTCTAGATATAATTCAAATTCAAAATGAAATTTGAAGTTGCTATATGTACAAAGCGATCTGGAATTGAATATGCTAGTGTGCCATGTTTGCAAAAATACATCATTAACACCATATGAAAATTATGTAAATTAGTATTTGCAGGGTTTCTCTAGACATAAGAAAAGCCATACTGATTCAATAGTGTTTTTATGTTTGCAGCCCAAATTTTTACACCTTTTTGACAATCACTAAGTAAAGATTCGTAAAAATTTTTATTAATCAGATTACACATCAATCTTTCAAATATGCACTGTTACTCTGAACTTACTTCTCTTTGGTGAACCTCGTCTCTCCCACAATACTAACGTCGAAATTTTAATTCTGTCCACAAATAAAAAAAAATACTTTCGCGTAAACGTTATAATAACAAAAACTAAAAACTGATCGAACAACGCTGTAATGCTGTAGACTTGTAAATAATGACCTATAGATAATAATGTATATGTTGCTTGACTGTTCCCCTTGACTTGCTCGTCTTGAACTAGCTCGCCCTTTCTTTCTGTATATCTTTTCTTTTCATTCTAAATTATGTTTAATTATAAAAGTTTCTTTTAAAACTTAACGTGATATACAACTATCGGTGTAAAAAATATGTTTCTTTTAAAGACCTGTATTTTGTTGATATGTCAAAAACAAACCAAATGAATCTTCGTCACCTTAAACAAATGATTGTATAAATTACTAAGGAGAGAAGCTGTATAAGATTTAATTTCTTTCGTTTCAATTCTGTTACTATGTATGTTGTGGAATATGTTGTACAAAACTTATGAATAAAATATGTTTTAACCAAAACAAATATGAAAAGCTGCAACGTACATACATTTTAAAAAATGATATTTGATAATGATGATATATATGATATGTATGATATATATGATATATATTGTTTAAGCAGTGTCCGGGTATACTTTCCGTTCCGCATTATTCCTTACCAATAACAACTCTAAGGTAATGTCCCTTGGTTTGCTATATAATATTTAAAATTGTTTTCAGTTTCATTGGGGAAACCGGGGAAAAAATGAATTGAAATTTAGCGGTCTCACTATTAGCGTCAGGAGCTTTATTATAATTAATAAAAGTTACCGTCAGAAAATAATCATGTGTATATTATACCTATATAAACATATATCAGTTGATTTTTTAAAATTCCATTCATTACTAAAGTCATAATTGAACTTTGTTTCTCCGTTGCGATACCGACAAGAAGATCCGCCATTTTGTTTATGCAAAGGATAGTAACCCGTTAGCGTCAAACTATATCTCGATCTACATTTCATTTAACTATACAGTATACCTATTCCACGCTTAAAATTGTTTTCAGTTCCATTGGGGAAACCGGGAAAAAAATTAATTGAAATTTAGTCATATATACATAAACAACATATCTGACTATAGTATTCCAAGCTAATTTAGGTTAGATTCAGTGTCCAATATGTGTACACAGTTGTGGAAAGTGTCATAATGTCAAAGTAGTTTACAATGTGCGTCGAGTGAAAATTAATATTAAAATGAACAAATTTATCTTCTGAAATGAGATCACAGTTAGGTGAACAAAACCGACCAGCTTACCCTCTTTGTGTAACTTAACAATAAGGCATTGCTTACTTTCACACACCTTCACTGACCCTGGTTTTTGTACGGTTACAGTTTAGTTGCATAATATTATTCAAACCAAACTATCAATTTGACTACAGGCTACTATGTACCTGTGACTACAGGCTACTATGTACCTGTGACTACAGGCTACTATGTACCTGTGACTACAGGCTACTATGTACCTGTGACTACAGGCTACTATGTACCTGTAGTCGAACGCCTGAAAGCGCTTTTAAGATATACAGAAAGGCCAGACTGTGATAATATTGATATTGTTGTTTATATTCCGCTGTTATTATTGTAAATACAAGTACAATGTACAATGTTTCACTTAAATCCTAGCAAAACCTATCGGTCTAAAGCGCATCCGTCTCAAGTTTATGAATTTAAGCCCGACTCGGTTGGTCGAAATACTTCATGTGAGAAAGATGTCAATTTACTAACGGATGGACGTGTTTTTTCGTGCACGTGGCATGCATCCGACGTCCTTTTTGGCCAATAAAACCGGTTGTTACATATGTCACGCTTTTGGCCTCATTACAGACGACGGATTTCTTGTAATTATTCCTATCGATTTTTTACTGAATAACTGAATTTCGTGATTGATTATTTCATTGTGTTTGTACATAATTGTATATCAATTCTCACCCTTATGCAGATTTGTTTATATTATAAGATGCTCCTGCACAAAAGATGCTCCTGGCCTGTTGCGGAAATTCATTCCAGAACCACCTTATTTAACCAAATCTTACTTGCTATGACTAGACTATTGTAATTCCAATGACGTTGGTTAAATCATGGTATACAACTGTAACATTGTTATACATTTAACGTATTTAGAAACGCAAATGTTGTACAATGACATTTAGCAGCGTTAATATTATGCAAATTTATTCAAATTTGAGGGAAAAATATAACAATATAAAATGCATAATCTGTGCGAATTGCATTGCTATATTGCAACAAATGAGCACATAATAACAAGGAACGACATGTATTCACTGTACTCACTCTCACTCTTTTTTGACTGACCCTCATAACATGTACTTGTTGTTTCTGATGTTGTTGTTGCTGTTGCTGCTGCTGCTGATGGTGGTGGTGATGATGATGATGATGATGATGATGATGATGATGATGACGACGACGACGACGACGACGACGACGACGACGACGACGACAACGACGACGATGATGATGATGATGATGATCTGCGCTGGCTATTAGAAAAAGAAAAAAAACATTTTAATAATAATGATAAATCTGATATACTACCGTTAGTGTATAATAATGCTGTTGACCTTCATTGTTGCGTGGCCTTGGGCCAAATCACGACAGTGTACCTGTCATTCATGTTTATTGGGGCAAATTGTTTTTTTATGCAAGTTAATACGCGGAAAATACAACATTATGTTTCGGTTTGTTTTACATTTACGTACGTAATACAGTCGTGTATGTATGTATAAGTATTTGTTTACCCTCGCACTTTGAACTAAGTCATTTTGGCGAGCCGGATAAGATGATTATTTAAAAATAAGATGATTATTTAAAACCAATGATGATGATGAAGATGATGATGAACGATGATAATTTAACTTTAAGTATTGCGCAATGTTTAAATGTCTAATAGTCTGGCACCTGATAACAAAGAAAGCTTCGGGGGTGGGGGGAGTAAAGCTTTAAACATATAAGGTGTCTCATAGTCCATTGTGACTGAAAGTCGATAAGTGGCCCTGTGCCGGGTTAAGGCCTTGGACTGCGAAACCAGGGATTGCAGGTTGATCCCCCGCTCCTTCAACTAAAAATACTTATTCGGATGGGAATTTAACAAATATCGAAGTCCCATGTATCGGTGATTAATACCAAACATGTAAAAGAACCAGGGGCGCTACAGAAGAGTCTTCTGTATCTCTGCTCTATCCTCCAAAATTCTAAAATTACTAATACTGTTTTAGAGGCGTCGCCTATATGGAAAACAGGTGGCGACGATAAAAAAAAACTATCATCATCATCACCATCATCATCATCATCATTGTGACTGGCCCTTTCAATAGCTTAATTTTAATTTTCTTTTAGTCTCTTGCAATTCTTATAGACACAGAATATGTGTTATTGTAATGATGTACAGCAACTGTAAATATCAAAATGTTTATTCTATGATGATACTTTAAAGACAATATATATAAATATATATGAATGTACACGTACATACATAATTTAAACAATACATGTATTTTATTCAAAATAAACATGGTAATCTTACATTCCGGCAATATACACATTAAATTACAAGTGAAAAGGATCCAGAAGAAAGCTATACTAGCTTATATGTACAGTGTATCTGTTTCCTAGTTAGGATAAGGTGTGTTATTATAATGCTAAATAATGGTTATATAATTATAGTGACATGAAAAGTTACAGGTTCCGAATAACATACATACATCACATAGTTTGGTGTTGTAAACAGTCACAAATCTATCCCACTTATAACAACATAAAACACTGACCGCTCACATGCCTGTTTATTGTTTCTCGCCCATCAATCAACTTGTTTGATTGTCATTTATTTACTGATCTGCCGGTGTCCCTATAACGGATCTTTGCACATCACAATTATCAAGTCGAGTAGCCGGTCGGTGTACAGTTACACCAGTCAAAAACAATGGACTTTGATATTTTTAAGTGTTCTTCTTAACCAGATTGTTATCAATTTCATCATTCCTTTAGAATACAGCCAAAAGGGAATGTGATAGAATGTGATTGCAAAAGGAGATTATTCCGTCATTGTGATGTATAGAAAGTAAAGATGGGAGTTTAGAGCTGATTTGGCCGCAGGTAATTAACATTTTTACTACGTTTTATACAGTGTAACAGTATAAATATAAACTAATTATTTTAAGCTTTTTTGATGAATTATATATACATGCAGTGACCTAATTATATAGGTCACTGGTATATGTATATGTATATATATATATTTTTTTGTAATTTCACTGTTAAAAATTTGAAAGTATAAATAGCATTTTCATTTTTTTAATTATAATATACAGCAGAACCTCGTTGGTTCGAACCCGGATGTCAGGAACACCACATATAGCTCGAAACACTTATCTGGTCCCGACCGAATTCCTATTTCGATGTATATACATGTACATGTATGGTTTGATGTTGAACACTACTTGGCTCAAACAACCCTAAACTCGAACTATACTGTCCAGTCCCATGGGGAATTTCTAATATAAAATAGCAAAAAAAAAAATGTTTTTGTGAAATATTAATTGCATTCCACTCGAGAATCCAAAATTGGAAATCCACTCGTAACCATGTGATTTAAGTGTTCACATGATAGTGCGTTTGAATCAAACACTCTTATTGGTTTAAACAATGCTATATTACATAGGTTATAATACAGACATGTAATATAATAAAAAAATAAACATCACATGGCAACAGTTTCATACCATTTGCGAATAACTGTAGCTTTAAGTTATAAGAACGCTACAAATGCAGCCGTGCATGTATAAATATATATGTATGTCGGATCAAAACTATTGTTGTTTTTGTTTTTGTTTTTGTTGTTGTTGTTGTTGTTGTTGTATGGTGTTTAGCGCCGCTTTCAACACTTTTTCAGTCATATCGCGACGGTGTCTACTTGAGACAGCATTATAAGCGCTGTCACACTGGAGTAGACTGCCGCAGACACATGGTATGATACCCCACCCAGTCACATTATACTTACACCGGGCTGACCAGACCTAAAACTCTCCTCTAAATGCTGAGCGTCAAGCGAGGAAGCTTCTCAAAACAAAACTTAAAAAAAACGTTTTAAACTTGTTTATTTAAAATCGAATGTGAAACAAGTTCTTACAACTTAGACAAATTTTGTTTGAAGTATTACTGGGTAGAAACCAGTACTAAGAAAATACAAGAAAAATTTCAACCACATATATTTAATTTCCCATGACCGATAGTATAGTTTTAAGAGATTATTTGACTTCATGTCAGGTGTCCCAACATGCTTGCAAAATTTTGTCTAAAAGAGGGTCTCTCAATGTGTTTTTCAAAATTAATTTTTGAGTTCATGTAAGAATATTCTTAGGAATCGTTGGTGAATACGACCTCTGATCTTGGATTCGATGCTCTTTAAATGGGCCACGCGCTCTATAAAAAAGCATGTGAGTACAAAAAAAAGAGACACATAAAAATACATTAAAACATAATCTACTAATCTAACATAAAGAAGTAATAGCTACATTTTGATCCGTTGTATTGTAAATACAACTTTGTTTACAGAACACAACCGGGGTCGAGGGGTGTAATTAGTTACGTGCGTTGCCAGAAAATACTATTTCGAATAGACCTGACGTAGCCTTCAAAGTAAAACAAACGAATTTATTTAATGGAAACCAATAAAGTATTTTATTATTATTGTTATTTTTTTGGTTTCATTTTTATTATCAATATCATCAGAAGTTATAGTAGTAGAATTTTATTTATATATTATAGTAGTAGTAGTAGTAGTAGTAGTAGTAGTAGCAGTAGCAGCAGCAGCAGCAGCAGCAGCAGTAGCAGTAGCAGTAGCAGTAGTAGTAGTAGTAGTAGTAGTAGAAGTAGTAGTAGTAGTAGTAGTAGTAGTAGTAGTAGTAGCAGCAGCAGCAGCAGCAGCAGCAGTAGCAGCAGTAGTTGTAGTAGTAGAAGTAGTAGAAGCAGTAGTAGTAGTAATAGAATTATTGTTATATATAATAAGTAGTATAAGTAATAGTAGTAGTAGTAGTAGTAGTAGTAGTAGTAGTAGTAGTAGTAGTAGTAGTAGTAGTAGTAGTAGTAGTAGTAGTAGTAGTAGTAGTTGTTGTAGTAGTAGTAGTAGTAGAAGTAGTAGTAGTAAAAGTAATAGTTGTAGTAGTAGTAGTAGTAGAAGTAGTAGTAGTAAAGGTAATAGTAGTAGTAGTAGTAGTAGTAGTAGTAGTAGTAGTAGTAGTAGTAGTGGTAGTAGTAGATGTAGTAGTTAGTAGTAGATGTAGTAGTAGTAGTAGTAGCAGCAGCAGCAGCAGCAGCAGCAGTAGTAGTAGTAGTAGTAGTAGTAGTAGTAGTAGTAGTAGTAGTAATGAGGCCCTTTATTTTCAGAGTTCTGGGGGAACAATATGCCGTTACGTTCAGAGATCCAGGGATCAAAGGCCTTATTTTAGAGATCTAGGGATATTGTCCTTATTATACCTATTTTGATCAATTTTATCAGAGACATATAAACAGGGAGCCCTCCCCCCCCCCCCCCCCCCCCCCCCCCCAAAAAAAAGTCCCAGATCTTATTTCTTCGCAAACTGAATATTTACTTACTTCTTCTGTTTATTGAAAATATATCACCATATTCTTCTTTAAATCTCGTGAAGGCGCGTGGTCCAATGGTAGAGCACCGAACCTAGGATCGGAAGGTGGTGAGTTCGATCCTCCCCACGGCCATGCGTGGTTTCTTTGAGCAAGACACCTTTTCCGCATATGCTTAGTACTGGTTATACACAGGAAGACTTCGAGTGTGGTTTGCATAAATTGTAAGAACTTGAAATAAAATAAATAAGTCTGCAAGTGTTGTATATATACGGAAAATATTCACATCATAAATCATTACTCCCATCTAAAAATCAGGATGTTTTGTCTATAACAACAGGATGTTTTCATCGAATGATTTCTTTTAACATCTTCTCTGAATCCACTGACTCCATTGTATTAATTAATGACTGATATAGTTATCATTAAGCAATAAAATCAACTTGTGCATGTAATCATCTTGAAAGACTACAAATGAACACGTGCGAACTTCATTGGTATTGACATAATCTTATTTTATTCAGCGAAATCTTTCATCTTAATCTGACTGTTTTACTTTTAACCATTTATAGTCTGGTGTAATTAATAATCTTGTTAACATCAATTGTGGTACTAAACAAGCTTGACTTGTCATATAACTGCTTGTATGTACTGTAGATTGTATTTATTTGTATTTGTTTCTTATAATGTTTGTAGTCATATGTTATAATATATAATTAAAAGTACAAAATATATTGCTTTTCCGTCAACCTCTAGCTGATATGAGCCAAAGGCACAATGTTAGCATTTCTGATCACCCTGTCCGATCTAGCTGCTTAATATATCACAGCATCGACACCAGACTTACATAGTCATTTAACCATAGTATTGCAAAATTTCATGGACTTTCTAAACTGTCATGATATAACTCAAAAAATGTTGAAATCTTCGATAAACACCATACAACAACAAATGACAATGAGGTGTAATGCGGTATATCAATCATGGAGACTAGCCGGATGGGGATTCAAACTCACGACCCAGATTTGATAGTCAGACTTACTACCTACTGAGCAAATAACAGAGAAAGGCTACCTTAGTACACTTTAAACGTTTTTGAGACAGCAATTCTGCACACTATCGCGGTCGTTCATTTTGTTTTACGATCTTGATTCACCTACCTGGAATTGTGGGAAAGTAGTTAATGACTTGCAGAGATAAGATGCGTATGATATTGGCAGTGCCTTGGAATGGTCACTGGTATTGGTTAACAGTTTTGTAAATCCTCGGAACGAGGAAATAATTATTAGTCCTAGACTACAATTAAAAACTGGATGAGTGGCACCGTTGCATTGATTACTGAAATAGTGTGTGACATTTTGCATTGAATACTGAAATAGTGTGTGACATCATTGCATTGATTACTGAAATAGTGTGTGATAACATACATTATTAACCTTAAAACATTGATATTTTTATTTGATATATTATTGTATACGTTATTTATCGCCTACTTGCGATGAATGTTCATACTTAGCGAATTCCTCATCATTAGGCATATTGGAAATCGGCGAAGTGTTCCGAATATCTGCGTCTACAAGATATAATTATGTGAAATCGATAGTCGCAAGTTTTATTAATGAATTTTAATGTAATACAATGCATTTAAAGCATATGTTTTAAAGGAGATAGTTTCAGAAGTGTATTAAGTTAATAAATGCATTGTTATTTATTTTAAAAAATGTAAGTTATTGATTATTATATTTATTTAATATATAATGGGCATTTTTAGATATCCAACTGTGCTCAGTCAGTCATTTGAAGAAACATACTTTTTTAACAGTTTTATGTTTATTTGAAAACTTGTTTTTGCACGTAAGTTAATAACAATAGGGTAATGTATAATATATCATTTTTTTAATTCACAACTTTATTAGAAACTATAAAAAAAATTTTTTTCACATCAATTTATATTTTTTATGTCGATTCCAATGCCAAATTATCGTAACCACGACGGTCACAAAACTAAATTTTGGCAAAAAAAATTTTTTTTTCCTGATTTCCCTTAAAATTTGCTTATTGGTACAGAATAGTTAACCGAAGGTTGTGAGCTATTATTTGGCCTTCTCGCTGTTAAATTATTTTTTTTATCCGATTTTAACTTTTGGACATTTTTAGCCATAATAAAAATCGGCAATTTTGTCTAAACGTCTCGTGAAAACTACGACTTTAATGTATATATAGGCGGAATGGAAAATTTGTGCACAATCCACCGCAAGTAATATTAATTGAATAATTTTAATTTTTAAAAAAGTTACATAATTTATTATAGAGTGAGTCGATTTTTCAATAATCGCTCGATTTACAATTATTAAGTGCAATAGTGATAAATCCGTTTTTCAGCAAAAAAAAAAGGGTTTTACTATTTTTTTTAAAAAATTGCCTGTCGCTAGAGGAGATGTTGGTCTACTTGCTGATGTTTTCGGAATTTTTCTCGCTTTAAGGACCGGTTTTTTTAATTATTTTGTTTAAAAGTGAAATTTTAGGTGTAAATTGTGGACTTGAGATTCGATTTACACGGTGTATTGCAATGTTAAATATGCTTCCCGAAAAGAAATTGATGGTATTAAAGGAATCTCTATCTTATCTGGTATTGGAGGAAAATGACAAATTAACCGATCTTTCAGTTAAAACTACTATTTTCACGATTTTTAGAAGGCATGTGTTTTTCACAAATTTTCTGTCAAAATGTGAAATTTGTGACGTCATTTTGACAAATATCACTCCGCGAGTCGCTGTCGTTCCTATTGGCCAGTCTCTGTAATTATCTATACTTTCTTTACTTGATCATAATTTACTTTTAAAATGAGATGTTGACTGCTTGAAAAAGCTTTTGACAGCTTTGAAATTTTTTCTGGCAACGTGTTAGTCTGGGACCGTTCCCAACTTCATTCGTATGTACCCGAAATAAATTTTGGATGGTAATTCCTAACAAAGATATATTTACAGTTTTGATGGTAACAGGCAGAATTGTTCAGTGGTTATTATCGTCGATTTCGGATCGTAAGGACTGGTGTTCAATCCCACTCGGCATCTAAATTTTATTTATAAGATCGTGTTTACACAATAAAGTCAATTATTTATGTTTATATATTGCCATTTGTAAATTAACCTTTCAGCTGTTAAAAAAAGATAAAATAAAAATGGCTCTCCTGTCCTTCCCTCGATCTCTTCTTCAACTCTACTTGCCAAAGGCCAGCAGGGCTTATGTAGTGGTAAAGTGTCCGTCGTCTGTCCATTAACCTTTTTCTTGTAGACGCGAGAGCGTCCCCACGTCATTTTTCAATGAACCTTGACCAAACTTGCGTAGCATTTATATAACCACAAAATCTCGGACAAGTTCTTGAACCAGCGTGATTGAACCACAAATGGCCCCTGACACAGGGCTTACAAGCACATTTTTAAGGAAACTTAAAAAAACAAACATTTTCTTTGAAAGTTCAAGCCATAGACCTTATGTATTTTACATGAAGCATTGTTACTATGGGGGTCTTCTGAATGAGTTGTAGAAGTTGGGTTCCCGGGGTCAAACTTGGGTATTTCACCTGAAGATATACTATGTGTCCTCTCTAGTGAAGTCAAGCACGGCTTCATTGAACTTGATGATGAGGATTAGATAAATATTCAAACAGCCCTTGTCAAGACGTTTGACATACAAAGACAGGAGATGCAGAGGGTGAGCCTGATCTGCCTGCAGAAAGGACAAGAAAAAGAAGTGTATGGATTTTACTTATATGTCAGTATGATAATGTGTAAATAATAATAGTGAAGACTATAGTAGACGTTTTACTTAAGGGAACACTATTTGGTACTTTCAGGGAACTATGTTTAAATTTTTGGAGATCTAGGGAACAGTGGAAATACTTTTAGAGATCTGCGAAAAATGGAAAAAATACTTTTGGGGAACTTTGGCAGTAGTAGTAATAGATGTATTGTTACATATAATTATTAGTATTAGTAGTAGTAGTAGTAATAGAAGTAGAAGTAGCAGTAGTAGTAGAAGTAGTAGTAGTTGTAGTAGTAGTAGTGAAGTATTAGAAATATTGTTATATATAGTTATTTTTATTATAATTATTATCATTAGTAGAAGTAGAAGTAATAGTAGTTATAGTAGTAGTAGTAGTAGAAGTAGAAGTAATAGTAGTTATAGTAGTAGTAGTAGTAGTAGTAGTAGTAGTAGTAGTAGTTGTTGTTGTTGTTGTTGTTGTTGTTGTTGTTGTCGTCGTCGTCGTCGTCGTCGTCGTCGTCGTCGTCGTCGTCGTCGTCGTCGTCGTCGTCGTCGTCGTCGTCGTCGTCGTCGTCGTCGTCGTCGTCGTCGTCGTCGTTGTTGTTGTAGAAGTAGTCATAGTATTGCTATAATATATACAATTATTATTATGAGTATTATTAAACATTGAGTTTTTTTATGAGAAGTTTGTTTAGCCTATCAAATTAACAGTAATTGAATATTGGCCAAAACTTTAATACGTCCATTAATAAAGTATTGCGCACTGTTTACATTGAACTTCGTAAACTTCCCGAACAAAGCCTCGGAAACGAAATCGGGAACGAGTCTTCATGATGTTATCCGATAATTGATCGGAAACCCGAAAGCGGTTCGTTAAAAATGGCAAATGTAAACAAAAACAAAAAACGTGGCTTCAGAAACCCTATGTTTGTAATAAAGAGGTTATGCAAGTAGACACTTTA